>VZTR01019321.1:159074-189248 GCA_013400775.1 Chaetops frenatus
TTTTTTTTCCCCCAGAAAGAGCATTATACTGTGAACTCCCATTAACACATAAGATGCCATTCACCATCCTTCAGACCTGAAACAGGTGGCAGAAGCAGCAGCTGACTGTAGGGGTGCAAGTTCAGACCTCCAGCTCCCATCACCCTGCAGGCCCTCCTTGCTTTTGTACCTTCCCCTGCTTTAGTGGTGCCCCACGAGTGAAGGAAGAAACAGAATCAAACAGCTGAGGGTGAAATGGTTTTTAGGNAAGCAAATAATCTGTAATATTAAGAAAGAGGAAGGTCCCAGGTTGTTCTCTCTGTCACTTCAAAAGAAAAGGGTAACATATTATCATCTGATATCCAAAATAACCTCTCTTTTTCCAATTAACAGGATTGCATTAGAGGTTCAGATTTTCCTCACTGGAAATACTGAACTTAATTTCACAGATGTTAATCATATTCACTCTTTACCTGAATGAATTTAAGATTTGCAATAGTATAATTACAGAAATTGTATTTACTTTTTTTATGCTAATTTACCTTACATGTTGCCAGTTATAAAGAATATTTCATGTAATGGGTGCATTTCACTGTGTACAGGTATCATACCTCTGGCATTAAAATGATGATAAAATGGTCTCCCATATGAAAAGAATATTTTTGTTTATGTTTTCCTTCAAAATGACTTTGTAAGAAACACTTGGCACAGCATCCTCACTATAGTGCTTTCTTTCCCTATTTTTCCCTGAAAGCTTTCACCTCCTAATCTTGATTACAAAATATTTTGTAGCTAAAGCCTATTTTTTCTAGGCACCATCTTGTTAAATTCTGTGGCCTTCATTCTTGAGTGGTTCTGATATCACTCAGACTATTAGCAGAGGCTCGATTGAGTGACATCAGGGTATCCTGCTTGAAGAGCCCTAAGAAGATGGTTTGTATTTGGTCAGGAGGGGTTTTAAAGTGCAAAATCATTCCTAAAAAGGAACTGACTTTTCAAATTAGGTGATGGAATTGCTTTGTGTAGTTAAGTGCTAATGTTACTCTGAAAACTATGTGTTTAAAATTAAAAAGTGGTATAACTCCCTTTTTTAATCTGATGCTTACACACACTCAAGAACTAACTAGCAGTATATGAACACAGAAGTATTAACCATCAGGTCTCACTTCAGGCATAAGAAAATTTGGAAAATCCTATTTGGGGCAGGAGAACGAAAAAAGCTGCAGGATTACTATAAAGTCGGTACAGAAGGAGATGATAACTGGGTGGATGAACAGTGGATTTTCTAAGGGATCCCTTTTTTCTCATTGCAGGGTCTTCAGCATCTGCTGCTTCCATTGGGAGGGTAGAGAGAGGGCTGGGACATCCCCTCCAAACCAGCAACATCAGCCCAAGACCATGGCCTTTGTCAGGCTTCTTTCCCCAACAATAGTCAGAGAATTAATAACTGGAAATTTCATGCTTCCCCTGCCTTTCCAGGAAGGTTTTGTGCCCAGAATAATCCCAGCTGCTAGACACAGGTCCTTGCTCACCACCTTACTGCTATCTTCCTGTATTGCAGATTAGCCTTGGAGAAGCAATTTTTGTTCTCCTTTATGTAAGAATTGAAAAAGGGGATTATTAAAAAGGCCATATGGATTCAGTTCCTCTCAAGGTGGCTCTTCCTCTTGAAATGCCACCATGGCTGTTTTGCATTGAAGCTCTAACTATTAAGATTTTCTTGGTTAATATTAGATAGCAATTTGATAAAGACTAGAAAGTCAAATTATATTTGTAGAATATGAGTAAAGAATCTTTTAAAAGATGGGGGGAGAGAGAGAGCATTGAGAATTGGTATCAGATCCTAATAATGATAACCTTTACATCAATCTGGAAAGTAATAGTAACATGAACTTCTACTTTGAACTAATAGTTACACCCCATATACCGAGATCAAAAAAGAAATGAAATATTTCTTCTCTGAACAGTCTCAGGCAGGCTACAGTGCAAAAGCATTTTGCCTGAATAAGTACAGGCCATTGAGCACAAAAATGATATGGCACAAAATCTGCCTTTACAGTGACTGTCAGACATACCGTCCAAGCCAAATGAAAGCCAGTTGGAAGCTGCTCAGAAATTTGGCAGTTAAAATACATATTTTTGGCCTTATGGCTGCATTCATTGCCATATGTTGAGAGCTGTCCCTCTCTATTTGTGTGTGTGTTTGGAACTGTCCACCCCTATTTATTTGCAATCCCTTATTTAGGCATAATAGCTCAGCTACTAAAAGATATTAACATATTGCTGCAGATTGAAGGCAGAACAACAGATACAATTAGGGGTTGTGAGGAGACTGAACCATGTCAAAAGATCAAGTCTTATTTAGTCACACAGAGATAACTACCCTATAGCCCTTGCTCTTGTCAAAGTCCATTTCAGCCTATATTCTATATTTTCTCCCAAAAGTAACCGTAATACAGTGGAATAACAGAATATTCTGTTTCAAACTGCAAACATTTGATCTAAATTCACCTCAGTGTTCCTGACCAGGCTGTTGATCAGCAAGACTACATCTAGCTCTAAAATGGGGGGTCATTTATTAGATACTGAAATTACCATGTGCCACTCTTCAGAGGCAAATATTTTGGAAAGGGCCTGTCGCTGCCTTTTGGAGATGGCATATCCACAACAACAGCAAGTGTGAGAAAATAATTTTACCACTGTGCCTTTGTTATTCTGATTGAGAAATGCATCCCAGTAGACTCAATGCAGAGGGGAAATTAAATGGCATCTTCCCTTCCACCAGCCCCAAATAGTTCTGGCAGTACTTGGCAAGGCCCTTTGATTCCACCTCTTTTTCTTCTTTCCCAGTGTGTTATTTTTCTCCTGATTTTTCCTCTTGTGTTTTTTTTTCCTGATTTCTCTCTAATATACATTGAGTTCAGCCAACAGAGGCACACCCATCTTCTTGCAACACAGCTATGAGACTCCAACCCAACAGCAATGCTTTAAACAACCTAAGGCTGCTGAAAGTTTGCTGAGTTTCAGCGTGGCTGATAAGCCATTACACTGTGCCTGTAGCATCCCAGCAGCAAGGCTGCAGGGGGAGGAAATTCCAGAGAAAAAAGATGACAGAGAGAATCTGCATTTATTTATTTATTTATTTATTTACCCTACTTTGTGGGTTTGTTTTGTTTTAAAACACATAAACATCAGCAGCAAAATCCAACGCTTCAAAACTACCTAAATTGCTTCCATCTTCTTTTTCCTCAAGACAGATTTTACTCCATAGTCTGTTTCAAATATAGTTTCACCTTGTAAAATGCTTCAAAGCTTAAGGAGAAAGAATGATGGATACCCTCCAAACTAAAAACCTTATTTAATTATGCACAAGTTACAGATTCTTTTCTGGATAATTTTAAAGCTGGTTGTTCTGGCTGTTAGCAGGACAGCAGGTTGGCTATAGCCAGATACAAAGATCAGAACAGCCAAATCATGGCCCTAAGACAGCTAGCTGGCCTCTTTTATCATTGGATCCACAGCAGTGTGAGCTCTTTCTAAATGCATTTATCCCCATGAAGTTCCCACAAGCCAGAAAAGACCTCATCATCATTAGCTGGGGTATTTATGCTCCCTAAAGGCAAGGACAAAGAGGAATTTAGGTGCTGAAATCCAGAAATCCAGTTCCCAAATATTCCCCTGCTTATTTTAGTACACAGGCACTTAGCAATGGGTAAGCTTCCCCATCTTTTCAGCTTCCATATAAGCCCTCCTTTTCAGCCAGTACTGAAAAATTTAACATTTCAAATTTTTAATTGGTATCTTCAAAAGGAGTCCCTAACAGGCACCACGGGACAGATGGAAGCACGGCTAATGAGAGCCAAGGAGCCCCACATGTGATGAGAGCAGTGACAGGGCAAAGAGCAAGTCAGCCTCAGCTCTCTATCACTTTCATATTCACAAAACAGCCACGGGTCAAGATATTTTTTGCCTGGAAGCATGCTCCTTCTAGAAGTGTGTACGTGAACCTTGAGATCAGCCTGATCTTTTTTGGTAGGTTTGATTTGCGCTCCACCTACTCTCTCTGCCTCTGAGGAAAATGACAAGTTTCTCCCCTAAAATTCATATTAAACAGTTATCTTCTTTTTCCCCTTCCATCATGCTTTCCCCAGGGCATAACATCTTATTTCATGTAATGCCCTGTAAATACTAACTCTGCTGGGTAAGGCTTGAGGGAAAACATTTCAACATTTGCAGCATAATGAATCAGAGAGACACAGATAGGCTTCTCTTATTTTGAAGTTCCCAGACTAACCTCTATCTGTCTGTCTTTTATTCTCAAATAAAACCTATTTTTCTAAACCTTTACAAAGGCATGAACCCTCCTGATAGAAGTACTCATTTATCCAGCTCTGATCAGCAGGATTTTGAAGTGAGTGTCTCCCATACAGCTTCTGGAAAGGATTAGGAAGAAATCAAATAAAATCTGAGATTTTCTTTTAATTATGAATGTCCAAAAGGAAGTGTGGAAATTGAAGAGAAAGCAAGAGACAGTTCCACAGCTTTTAAAAAGGAATGTTATGACCAGAAAGGTAGAGACTCAGAGTCAGGTGTCTTGCAAAATAATTCACAGAAAAATATCCTATGAGGTAATGTATTTTAAATCTTACATTTTCAGATTCTTGAAGTGATAAGAAGAGGAAATAGCTCAGTGATGCATCTCAGGAGAAAAACCTTTAAAAGAAATGTTAACATTCATCACCAAACAGAAGTACTGCAGTAAAACCTAAAATATTCCACTTGGGTAGGTTATTTCATTGTCCTGATAGAAAAATAAAATTTCTTCTGACTGCATAGAAGGAATTGAAAGATTCCAAAAAGCAAAGATATGAACAATGCTAACTGTGAAACATATTCTTTTTGTATGGCATTGAAATATAAATTATTTAAAAACTCCCTAAAGTTTTCATGGGATTGCTCATTTGGTGATTGCACTGGGAACGTGCCAGTATGTACACTGAATATACAGAATACAGAAAACAGCAAGGATCAATTCTATCAGCTGATACTGTCAGTCCATTTCCATTGGCAGATGGAGCAAAGGAAAATTTTGGCTACTGACAACATCCTTACTAAAATCAGTAGTCTGTGAATACCCAGAAGTTTTCTCCATGTAGTGCCCTGTTGCAGGCAATGAGTAGCTTTGCTGGATCAGTGGCCTGGGCTTTAAGGGTAGGAGTCATGACAGAGATGGGTTGGGAATGGAGATATGAAAGTCATAACAGTTTATTTTTCAAAACCTGGAAAAGCACACATGATTGCACACAGCTCTGGACTTAGTGGGTTTTTTTTTCTGATTCTTTCCAGAAAAATATGTATCATAATTAAGTTTCCACATGCAGATATCCTGCAGGCCATTTATTGTTGAAGCAATTATGCAATTACACACATTTATTCATTTGCAAAATAAGCATATCTATCCATTACTCTAGATGCATTTGATCATGATAATTGTAGTGCCCTGAGCTCTTGATACTTCCTGAAGCAGGTTCTCAGAGTCTTATTTAAATATAACAAGTGTGTCACCGCCTTTATATTAAATTTACACTCAAGGCTGACTTTCAAATCAGCCTACTTGGCAGCTTTTTCTAATGTAGTTGTCTGTTTCTCACCTACAGAGATATCTTTTCTTTACAGAGTAAATCTTATGCAAAGGTCTTCAGAAAAACCTGGAATTTCTTTCAAAAGAAAAGCCAGGGGATTGTTTGATTCTTGATTCAATCTGACATTGCAAGCCTCGATTTGAGGTTTGAAATAGATTGATTTACAAATAAACAAATAGAGTTATAGAACTGAAAAAATGAATATACATCATTCCACATCTTTTCTTGGAATACCAGAGATAGCCCGGGGTAACGAATGCATCCAGGATGAATATATTTGGATTAGCAATGCAATAAAAATTGGCATGCAGATACCTCTCGAGTATAAGAATCAAAGCCAGAAACAGAAAGAGAATGGGTGACAGCAACTGTTTCATGTCTTGTATATGGAAGTTGGAAATACAGCATATTCTTTCAGAATATATAAGAAATACATGTGGTGTTGTGACAGATTAGCTTTTAAAGTAAATGTATAGCAATTAGATAAATTAAATAATGTTTTCACAGTAACTGCAGTTTGCAAAATATGTGTCGGACTGGAATGGTTTATTACTATAGTTTGTTAGTAGGATGCCAGGAATGATTTAAATTGAATTAAATTAACAAAAAGTCTTCTTAGTTAAACAACATCTAGCTGAAAGGGCCAAGAATCATGATCCATTTCAATACGGAACAAAGATATTTCTGCAGTATGTATTGAAAAAAAAATATTATAAATATTCAAGAAAGTTAAGACAGCAATGATTGAAAACAATATTAGGCTTAGATAGTACACTATTTCATCACATCTTTCCTGTTCAGGGAAAGAAAAAAAAAANAAAAAAAAAAAAACAAACCAAAAGAATTGCATTTTCTGACCTTTAGATTTACAACTTACTCTCCCAGTTTGTTTAACATCTTTTCTACCTATTGCATATAGAGGATACAACAGCTGGAATAAGGAAACATTTTGACTGCTGTTACATCTACTAACATTCACCCTTGTCATATTTTGCACAGTACATTAAGCAAAAACATAACAGGCTGTTATTGCAAGCCTGCTTTCTATTTCAGTGAATCTTTGTTAGGCAGGGGAAGGAGAGCAAGGAAAATGAGCAGAGGTGAAATAACAGCAAAAGAAACTAAGCCTCCAAAACAAAACAGAGTAATTGCACTGTACCATGTTTAGGAGCAGTAATGAGGTTTTCAGGCACCCAAAGTACTTGTGAAAGACAAGATAAATGTAATATTAAAGCAAAACAAAAGAGAAATACTCTGAGAAAGCAAACAAAAATATTGCTATCAAATCAGTAATCTAATCACTGGGATTGAAGAGCAGAGGGGAGAGATTTCCTGTGCCAAGGTGCACAGTAACTTTATATGCCTGCAGTGGGGCCACAAAGCAGTACAACGAGGCATAAGGTGAAGTACAACTTTCATGTGCATTTTACATACATTCTTGTAGGCATCTGCAATATGATCACTTTTCTTTTCCTGTTGTTGCATTTATTCTTAGTACACAGTAAGCAGCTGTACTTCACTGACAGCAGAGGTGGTACAAGCTCTGCTGAAGCCCTGGGTCCTCCTGGGGCATGGAGTCTTCTGTGACTGCCCATGGGTACCACCACATTCAGCATCTGCCACAGCACGCTCTGAGAGGGGAATGCAACTGCTGTTTCTACAAATAATTTCTTTTCCCTGCCCCTTTGCCTTTCTTTTCCCCCTTTTTTTCTCTCATCTAGCCCCCTCCTCCAGTCTATGAATAACATTTGATAAATTCTAGCTGTATTTGCAAATAGTTTGGAGATGATGGAACAAGCAGGTTTTTGCAAACATTTTTGGCTGAAAAGCTAAAATCCACTCAGAGTGACATCACCTGCAATTGTCAAACTGGCTTTCTTGACTTCAGTGTTTCACTCTTTTAGGATGGTGCCCGTCTGGAAAGATGAGATGTGGACTATTGTCAGGGGCTGTTACAGCTGTGAGAGTTAGCAAAGAGATCTCAAGCTCAGTGAAATGGACTTGAAAAGACAGGAGTAAGCAAACACCTCCTTTTGCACAAAAGGTATAAGTGATGTTGCGAAAGGGTGACTGAGAAGTACTGTCTCACTCCTAAGAGACCAAATAAATATTTTAATTATTCTTAATNCAGTAACTTTATATGTCTGCAGTGGGGCCACAAAGCAGTACAACGAGGCATAAGGTGAAGTACAACTTTCATGTGCATTTTACATACATTCTTGTAGGCATCTGCAATATGATCACTTTTCTTTTCCTGTTGTTGCATTTATTCTTAGTACACAGTAAGCAGCTGTACTTCACTGACAGCAGAGGTGGTACAAGCTCTGCTGAAGCCCTGGGTCCTCCTGGGGCATGGAGTCTTCTGTGACTGCCCATGGGTACCACCACATTCAGCATCTGCCACAGCACGCTCTGAGAGGGGAATGCAACTGCTGTTTCTACAAATAATTTCTTTTCCCTGCCCCTTTGCCTTTCTTTTCCCCCTTTTTTTCTCTCATCTAGCCCCCTCCTCCAGTCTATGAATAACATTTGATAAATTCTAGCTGTATTTGCAAATAGTTTGGAGATGATGGAACAAGCAGGTTTTTGCAAACATTTTTGGCTGAAAAGCTAAAATCCACTCAGAGTGACATCACCTGCAATTGTCAAACTGGCTTTCTTCAGTGTTTCACTCTTTTAGGATGGTGCCAGTCTGGAAAGATGAGATGTGGACTATTGTCAGGGGCTGTTACAGCTGTGAGAGTTAGCAAAGAGATCTCAAGCTCAGTGAAATGGACTTGAAAAGACAGGAGTAAGCAAACACCTCCTTTTGCACAAAAGGTATAAGTGATGTTGCGAAAGGGTGACTGAGAAGTACTGTCTCACTCCTAAGAGACCAAATAAATATTTTAATTATTCTTAATGAAATAACATGACTCTTAGTCATGTTTACCAAATTAAAGGTCATAATTAATTTCCAGCAATTATATCATATTGCAGATCCTTTGAAAGCTATAACTTTACTGAAAAAAAACGCATTTAGTTGACATAAAAAAGCAGAAAAGCTAGTCCATAGCCCACTGAAAAATCCATTAATATATGCCTTATTTTGCTTGTAGGTAAAGAGCTAATAGTTTAGGGAAAACTACTGAAATTTTTAAAATAAACACATACATCTATATCTGTATAAATTTTTTATATTTGTTGCCATGCCCAATCCATATTCCACATGGAAAAAAAAAGTATTAAATAGTAGGAATCGTGATTGCTTTCAAAGTACACAGGAGATAGCAAATCAAATCAGTGGTCCTTATCTTGGCAGACTATTGAAATCTCCAGGAACACAAAGAATTTCCTGGCATCTCTTTGCATGAGAAATCCATTATGTTAGGCTTACTCCCAAAAAGGTGAACGATTATATCACATACTTTAGCCAAATCTTACTCACTGGGGAGCCAGAGGAACCCATTTCTTCTTAGGTATAAACCAAAATGTCATCCAGAGAAGACTGTCCACCTTCATTCCAGAAAATGCTAGCAAATACCAGCAACATATTACTATCAGTTTATTGTCATTCCAGTTAGCAAAAATATATTTGTAGTTATACAGGTAAATGCACAAGCAAAATCAGTTTCTGATCTCTTCTGTTATAAATAAGGTTTATCACTAGGAAAAATATGGGTTTAATATTTAATCTGGGGAGGGGAAGGTAAAAAATTTAAACATGTGGCTGTAAACATTGGACCAAATACACCTTCATCAACTTCACTAGAGAGATCTCTGAGCAAGAGAATAGAGCACACCAGTTGTTTTGCTCTTGTCTGGCACTGAAACTTATTTAGGAATTTCTTCTGTGATGATGATTTAAAAAAATAATTATTCTGCTTTCTAATGCCATTCCAATTAATTTCATGGAGATTAAGTGCTCCTTGGCTAAGCTCATGTTTCACCCTGTTTTTGAAAGCCTTCTGAAAAATTTATATTCTCGAGTCAGATTTCTCAAACATTATACTAAAAACACCAGCTTTGTTTACATTCCTTCTTGGAGAAGGGAATCTGATGGACTGGTCACTTACCCAGTCCAGTTGAGAGGTGGAATTTCATCTTCCAATCCTCTCTCATTTTGCAAACTCTATAAATTGTATATCCATAATAAACAGGTTCTCTTTTTTGGAGACTTCTGCTGTTCTCTCGATTGTGGTGAAACCCTGTCCTTCTTTTCGTGCCCTGTTGCCACACTCGTGTGTCTTGGTTCTGTCCAGGACAGGGTTAAATTTGCAGGAGCTGGCAGAGGGCATGGCCAGGAGGTGATTCTGTACCACCTGATGTCCTTGCTGGGCACAAGGGAAAGGCAGAGCCTTCCAGAGAGGCAGGGCTCTCTCTGTCTGACCGAGAACACATGGCAAAAGCAGATGCCTGGGACTGTCTGGTACTGGGTTGTTTTTTTTTCTTGTTTTCTTTGTGAATAGTTTCTTTTCTTATACCTCTTATAATTAATATTGTTGCTGTTACTGTTTGTTTCAACTCATTGCTTTTTCCAGTTTCTTGACACAATCCTGTGATCTTTGCCTTTAGTTCCTCCAGTTGGAGGGGTGAGGGGGAGCAGCATATGTTTTTATTGAGAGTACTAAACAGGATAATTCCATTTCTAAACCACAACATTATGTTATTTATCTATCCTTTTTTTAAAAATTCTGTCTTTAGCCAAACCTCAAGCTGAATAACCATACTAGAAGACACTTGTGTCTTAAATCCTTGTTTTGACAAATTAAAACAAATAAGAAATAAGTCCCAATTATAGCAGACTTAAAATGGATTTTGGCACCCATTTCATCAAATTTTGGGATGACATATTATTTAGTTCCATAAGAAAAGAAATGAAATTACTTTTAGGGTTACTTGAACTCAATATGGAGCTAATAATATCATGCAGACCTGATCCTGGTAATTGCAATGACGGAGTCCAGAGAAAATTTTTTGTAATTATCACCAAAATCACTTAGACCTTTGGATAAATATTCCTGAAACTCCACTCTCATGTTCAATGACATCCAGAGTAAACTTCACAGTGCTATCAGAATATTATTTCCCCATTATAACCTGAGTGTTTTAGCAATCACATTTCAGAATTTTCTTCAAAAGAAGTCTAAAAGTAGTCCAAAAAATGGAGAAGATGTAAATATCAGGTCTATATGTCAAAGATATGTATGGGATTTTTTCTCCCCTAAATACAACTTTGCTAATGCAACAAGATCTCTTTTCTAATCCTAAAAAACATATGTAATTCAGCCAGATATTTGAGAAAAAATATGTTAATGAAAAATGGGACAGCGGGTTAATTGTTCCTATCAGTTTTTTCAGTTGTTTCCATTCTGGTTCTGTTTCACAACCTTTGCCTCCATTGACTTCTGAATGAAGTGTATCAAAGGGACAATTGGATTACAATTATATCAGAGAAAATCAATAAATAATACTGAGAAGTGTCACCTTCTAGAAAGGACTTCTAATATTTCTTTGGG
This sequence comes from Chaetops frenatus, assembly GCA_013400775.1. Lineage (NCBI taxonomy): Eukaryota > Metazoa > Chordata > Aves > Passeriformes > Picathartidae > Chaetops > Chaetops frenatus. Next base: position 170,194 of record VZTR01019321.1, read on the forward strand.
GTCTGTTAAATAATAGTATTCAGTACTATAAATTCATTATTTAGAAGCCAATGCATTTTTTTTTTCCCAAGGATAAACTTTCCGATTTTTTAAACTATTATCAAGGGAAGCTTGAATTACAAACATCAAGAAGAATGGTTACGATATTTAAAATATGAGAAAATTCAACTAGGCTGGAAACACAGAGTGAATTTCTCATGCTTGGAATATCATTCTGAATTTAAAATTTCCCTTGGCTGTTAATACCCACAAGTCAGTAAGTTTACGTTAAGCCAGTTTCATGTGGTGACAGCAAGCAGTCCCACACTGACAGAGGTTGACATAGAGTACAAGTAACACAGAAGCAACGTGGAGTTTCTCTCAGTAATAAAATACATGTTTTCAGTTGAAGTCAGTACCTGTTATTATGCCAAAGTGCCAGCAGCCAGCTCTGAGCACATTTGATGCAGATTTTTAAGACTGTCACATCACCAAATCAAAGTTGTGCAGTGCTTGCCAAATGTTAGCTCATTAAGCTGAAGGAATTACTGAGTAGCCTCAGAAAAGAAAACAAGTTCAGGGAGGAGTACATGAATAAGACAGTATCGGCTGACTTGCTTATATGGAGCCTGGTACTTCAGCAGTTGTTCCATTTGTTCTGTTCTGTCTTGAAGAAGGTTTTCAGGTTTGGAATATTCAAGAAAGCCTGAGATGTTGTTTTCTTAGCTACTGCTCATTCTCCAAAAAGCAATGGCTTACAATATTGACAACGAGATAAGATTTTTTTCCAAGAACTAAAAAGTAAAAACTGTAACTAAATTTTCTCCAGGAAAAAATTATTGTTATTATTATAAATAAAAAGGAATTGAGTTTTCAATCACTGTGCCTTGGGAAGATTTTTTATGTACTATGACCAAAAGAAAAGTGATTTCAGGTGAAATACCTAGAACTGCCATATTGGTATATTCCTTTGGGAATTTCTGATTAGCATCACTTTCTAATTTATCATCCAGCAAAAATTATTATTTTTGAAAACCTTCAAAACACGGTCCTAATACTGGAAGAAATGTGGAACCCCAGGAAGGCAGGGAATACAGGCAGTGAGGAGTGAGGAATAAATGGGTCAATGGAAGTGCAGAACATGTACCTGCTTTCTGCTGTTCTTCCCTTTTCTTAAACAAAAGAAAAAGAAAGCTGTTTATCTGCTAACACTGTACCAAAAATATACTATAACATCAATTTATTTTATTGAGTGCACAAGTAGTCAACATTAAGCAGATTTATGGTTTTAAAAATTGTTTTATTGTGTGTGTCTGAGGAAATGTCTCTTTTCAAGATAAAGCTGCACTTCAGCTACACGAGAAGTGTATATGGGAACTGCTTTATAGGAACCATTTGGCACATGCTCTGCTTTTAGATTTGTGAAAGTGAAATCACATTTGATGGCACTACAGCTATAATTTAAATCAGCTCTTGGCCTAGATGTGCTCTGAAAACAGCTGCAGCATACCATGGCAATGGGAAAACACCACCTGACATTTGCAATGTTAGGATATAAATCTAGAATATCACATTAATAGCAATCAGCTTCTCTGGACTGAGCTGAAGAGAGTGGAATTGCTGGGCTGGTAAAGCTTTGAGAAAGCCTGAGGTGGAGGCTGCAGTGGGGAGTGCTAGGAAAGAAGGCAGCCTGGGGATTCATTTCTGAGGGCTTGTTTACAGATTGTGAATGTAGTTAAAAAGTTAATTTTGTTTCAATGTGATATATTTCCATTGCATCCAGAAGGAGCCATGAGGTTTTGGCTCTCATATAATTGGCTTTATAATGAGTGGCTTTGGAATACGATGTTAATTGACCACATCTAATCACAACACTTTTAAAACAAACCACTCTGATTAGGCAAGGCCTTATCATTCAAGCTTTTCTTTACAAATGTCTCCAGGAAGATCAGATATAATTTTTTCAGTGAGACCCGCCTCAGTCTGAATACAACAGCAAAGAAGATGACCTAGGGAGAAGGCTCTCTCCAGATTTACCAGACAGATTTGAAAGTAGGATTTGCAAGGAAGGTTTGCAGGATGATGGCTCCACCTGCAGACAGTGGCTAACGTGATCACAGCTCCACTGCAGCTCAGTGTGGCTTGCAAAGGCAGCTGATTTCAGCCAGGCTCTGTGACCCACATGAGCCAGCCAGAGAACACGCCCTCGAGATTTTAGGATTCACTGCATGTCATGAGACAGAACTTCAGCCCCTTTTCACAGACCAGATCTGGGCGTGTCCACTCAGCCTCAGCAACAGAACAAGGTCTTGGCTTTTCCCAGAACAAAACTATAATCCAAGCCTCACAAAAAGAGCATGAAAAAAAGAATGAATCAAATTTTTTAAATGTATCCATTAACTGACTTTTCATTTCCCTCCTTTCATCCCATTTCATGCCTTAACACCTGGGATACTTCAGAAGCAGCCAGTCACACTGGATTTATAAACAGACAGACCAATCAAACCATCACAGGAGGAGATCACAGGTGGAATAACTACACTGGGGGAGACAAAATAGTTTAGGACACTGACACACTGACACTTGCTAGCCCATAAATGCAGCATGTCATCACCTCAGCTGAGATTGTGTGTGTCAACCTATGGAGTTCAATTCCTAGTTAAACACATGATAAATCATTTCTAGACATCTTGGTCATCTGCAGAACCTCTTTAGGTCTGATTTTCCAGCTTTCTGAATCTTTGTGTGTGCCTGTAGATTGCTGTCTGTCCAAATAAACCCTGAGAACTCACTCTGCTAAGCTCCTCCTCTGTGAGAGCCCAGACACCCTTCACTGAAATGAACATTTCTCACAGGACTCATTCCCCTCTGGGCTTCTCTTGAGCACATGCAGATTCTCCCAGAGGTTTCTCCTGTCAAAGGGGATATACCCCCATGTTGTCTGAAGCTGTGTGGGGAGTAGGCTTGGCTGAATTTAAACTGGAACAACTTGGGGGTTGATGTTTGGTTCTCATGCTGACAGACTTGTCTTGGACTTTGTGGAAACAAACTCTACCTGAGATAACAGGTCTTGATTGGTTTGTGTTGAGATCTGGCAGAAGTGTCTTCACCAAAGAAAAGATTTCAAAGTCTTTTTACAATCAATTATGAAATGTTTCTCAATTGCAATTTTTAAGGGTGAAAAAAAAAATTACAATATTTCTAATTATGGAGCTCTTCTGCAGAGACATAATCAGTTCTGCCCACCTGACAGCAAGCTCTGTGCCAGGGCCATGACATATCCTAAACTACAATTCAGTCTTGATTTAGAAAATGAGTCAATCATTATAATGTATCCAACATATGTCAATGACAATTGTTAAATTGATGATTCAGCAGACTCATTATTTTCAAATCTACTGTGAGGTGAACCTGGAAATGTCACACATCTTGTAGTGATGCTAGATTTTATATATTTCTTTTACAAAAAATGTAAGTATACTTTCCCAAGGCAGTAAAAAAATGATTATATTTATTTTGAAAATATCCAGATCACCTATATATTTGCACTAAAGAAAATTAGTTTAGTAGCAGAAATATTTGCTGAAATGAATGAATTTAACGTGGCAAATTTGCAGAGTGATCATTTAAAATTATGAATGTCAACACTAGGAAACAGAATCTAACAGCAATGCTTACCCAGCCATGATAATAATACTTGTATATGCAGTCAAAAAGCCTAGAACACAGATATTCTCAGTGAATGTCTTGGCAGTTTGCTACTAATCAATAAATTTCTGCAATACTTGAATTTTGAACTCAGAAAATCACAGAGCACAAGCAGCTTTTAACACACACACACACACACAAAAAGCCAATGCACAGAGAATACAGAAGCACTCACCCATCTTCTCAGAAATAATACTTTTCATGCATTCCTGTCCATCATTGTTTAGACAATCTACTCTGGATACACAAATTAACATTGCTCTCATTTTGCCCTAATGAATTTCCCTGCTTTAATAGTAGATTCTAGATCACCAGCATAGCACACTGTGATTTTGTGCTCAGCAGGAAGAGCAGCTGAGACTGTCTCCAGTTCATTGTGGCCAGGCATTTTGGCAATTGGATGAAACACTGCAAGACCCATGAAAGTGGCCCAATGTTATTGGCTGGTGATAACTTTCTTTTCAGAGATTGATTCTTTTTCATTACACTCCTGGCTGAGTGCAGGTGTACAGAATAATAGCCCATGGCAACAAAGAAGATGAAAGTCAATTACAGCTGGAGATGAGAAAGAAAATTCATTTTTAGTCCATGTTAGCTGTTGCCCCTGCAAACACAATGACATGCTTTTATCACGTAAGAGCAAAAAAAAGTCAAGGTGTAATCTTTGCTCTTTAACCCTCTTTCTGCTTTATGAAATATAGGAACTATAAGGTTTTTTAATATATCTATATGTCTCTGGTGCATGTCAAGTTGTCTGCCTGAAAAGCAACTCAAAAACAGTATTTTGTACCACAGAGTACAGATCATTCTGGCAGAGCAGATTTTCAGTAGTGGGCCTGGATACAGATTTGAATTCTGTTTAAACATATTGATCTTCCTGGTCATGGATTTTTATTCATGTGAGAGGAAAGGAAAAAAAAAAAAAACAAAGATGCTGGAAATTGAAAGGTTTCCTAGAATCTCCCTTCCTTTCTCCAACTTATAAATATAAAAATAAACCAAACCAAACCAAAACCACAACCAAACCAAAACAAACAAACAAACAAACAAAACCCATAACCAAAAAAGCAAACAAAAAACCAACCAACCAAAACAAACAAACAACAAAAAACCACAACCAAACAAACAAAAAACACAACCAAACAAAAACAAAACAAAACAAACAAACAAACAAAAACAAATAGAGAGAAGGAAAATCTCCCTGCCCATGGGAGTCTGAAAATGTACCTAAAATTTCCCCCTTTTTTATCACATCAATAGACAATAAAAGTAATCTTTTAAAAAGCTGAAAGTGCATTTTCTTTTCATTCCTGAATGGAGTAATGAGGTGCCTACTTCCTTATAGAAGTTATCACAGCAAAATATTTTAAATTCCCTCTTATAACAGTTTATTCATATAATAGTACACCAATGTGATATATAATCCACGTTAAGTTGATAATAGAATAAATCACGTTATTTGTATTACAGACTAAATTATTAATCTCCTACCCACATGCTTTCCTATTCCATTAGGCAATTCAATAAAAAAGTGCAGGAAAGCTTCATGGCTTTTCCCCCAAGACAAAATAATTTGCTTTAATTACTAGTTTTATTAGTTTTTTTGCACATTTCTTTCCCACATATTTAAGTAGCAAGCACTCTTGTCCAAACTTTACTATTTCTCACACAAATTATTAATGCTATACCTAAATTTGGAGTAAAATATATTGTGAGATGTTCTGAGTAAGGATCTCCTTCCCTGTATTTTATTAAGAATTTCAGAAGAAATTAGAACAGACAGGTTTTTAATTACAAATTGCGCTGCAAAATCATGAAAATTATGGGAAATGTCAATGTTTCTCTGACTTTCCTTTTAACCTCAGTAACAATAATCTGTTCATGAGGATACATGTAATGAACCAGACTGTGCCCAGCAATGCTAGAAATCAGCTACACACCAGTATGGGAGGACAGAGGCCACTGAAAACAATTACAGCATCCAAATAACACACAGAGGGAAATAAGTAACTGTCTTGTGAAAAAAATATTTTTCTTTGGCTTAAGCAATGAAGTGTGTCAATAACAGACAGCTTTTGTGTGCCTTTATGCAGATAGAGACACAGAGATGCACTCATGAATGCATTTCAGCTGTATGACACTGGTTTTTTGACAATCAGAGAATCACAGAATGGTTTGATTTGGAAGGGACCTCACAGAACATTTAGTTCCAAGCTCCCCTGCTATGGGTAGGGACACCTTTCACTAGAGCTGGCTGCTCAGAGCTCCATCCAGTCTGGCTTTGGATGCTTCCAGAGATGGACCATTCACAGCTTCTCTGTGCCTCGACACACTCATGGAAAAAAATTTCTTCCTAATATCTATTCTAAAGATGCTCACTTGCACTTTGAAGCCATTACCCTTTTTCCTATCACTTGCAAAGAGTCTGTCTCCAGCTCTCTTGCAGGTCCCCTTTAGTGCATTAAATGTATTTTCTTTAGTACATTTAATGTATTTTCTTTTTTCTAACTGTGGTCTCTTTTAGACACTTTTTACTGTGCAACCAGGTTGAATAATGACATAGAGCTACCTAAACACTTGAACAGCAATGTGCTTCATTTTGAGTCTCAACTTGAACCTGAATCATATTATAATATTGAGCAATATCACACAGTGGTTGAAACTTTCCACGTTTAGTATTATGAATTTTGTTTAGAAATAAGAGGTAAACAAGGAAAGTCCAATAGGAGATTAGAAAATTAATTAAAAAAAAAAAAAGAAACTCACTTTAAAAAGATCCTCAAGGCTAGACTACCTTCATTTATTAAATGCTCAACCACTATTTTATTTAAAATCGACACAAGATTATAGTGCCATTGTTTAAGAATGGCACTCTTCAATTTAGTATGGCCCCATGTACAGGCAGAAAAACCCCTGTGAGAGCAATAGGGTCCTCTACAAGTTCATGTGCTAAAATTATCCTAAATATTAACTGATTACTTCAAAAACAACATTGAAGTGTTACTGAAGATGATCTGCACACAACATATGGCTTGACAGACTGGTAAGCACTGAAGAGGTAGGTAGAGACAGAGATCAGACAGTCTTTGGCAACAATAATTCAGTTTAACCAAACCAAAAGATGTCTGCAATACACACATACTAGGTAGGCAGCTGTTTTGGAAAACAGTGACAAAGAATTTGGGAGCCACAAGAAACAATAAGCAGAAAGCAATGATTGTACAGCCAGCAATATCTTTACTTGGATCATAAATATCTTTTACTTAATGAGAAGTTATGTTACTCCTTTAAATATCACTCATGAAGGCTTTTGTTCCCCCAGTGCTTACTAGAACTTCTTTCCAACTGAGTCTGAACACACAAACCCCTCTGAAAAGTTACTCCTTTATAGTTACATCCTCCACAGCCACTTGCATCATGACAAATTTAAGGTATAATAAAAGAATGCCAATTACCTTGACTTGTCACTAATATTTTCCTAATGATAAGACTGCTTCTCCTCTGCTAAGAAAAACCCTTCCTTTGTCCTCAGAGTATTTAGGAGAAATGGCACTGAAATAGGGTCAACCTAGGCTTGGTGTCAAGAGCGAGGAAAAAACGGTCTCTGACTAGATTAACTTTAAATGTCTGACTCCTTTCTCAGCAATACCTGAATTAAATAGCAGGTTTTAAACACACTTAGTTTCATAAATGTATATTATATTATTGGCTTTTCTCAAGTATTAAGATGAATGCTACATATAAAATATTGAAATAACTTTGCTGTAAGGATATAGTTTTTTATTTCTATCAACAAAACTTTGAGTAGTGAGACAGCTGATATAGTTATGCTTGAACTGTCTGTTTGGTTGGGATAATATCCAGTGGACATATGATGAAGACCCTGTTACTGACATGCCAACTATCAGCACCTACCATCTGTAGGAAGCATGGACCAAAGCCCAAACTGGAGGTGATAATGAGACTGGATCAAAACCACAGCCAAAAAACATGTATGCTCTATAAAGGGGGACCCAAGGAGGGGCCATGCTAAACAATTCCTGGAATATGTAAACTAGCTTGTGGGAAAGATTGAATATGCATAATGGTTTATGAATATGCAATAGGCTGATGCAATAGGAAAGGTATTTAAAGAATGTCGCCAAAAATAGTAAGGTGTGCTCTTGGCTGAATGCCAAGCTACCGGCCATTAAACTTTGCTTTATTTTCTTTGTCTCTTATTGTCCTTTATTAAACTTTCAAGATTTTACAGGAGAGTGGAGCTCGTTTTTCACATTAATTTAAGATAATTTAAAGGGGAACACTCTAAAATGAGTTCTCCTCCTTTGATTTAACCAATCCCTTTCCACCAATAAGGAGGAATTAAATACGAGGAGATATAAGTGAAAAAACCAGCAGCCTAATAAAAAGAAAAAGTGCAAGAGGAAAAAAACCCCTCTAAATAATCACTAGATTATAAAAAAATTGCTAAATCTCACAAACTGAGAAGCTTAAAATGGCAGAGTACACCTCCCTTCCAAGATGGCGGCTCCCTCAGCCAACCTCATGGCTTGAGATACAAAGGGAAAACGGTGACTGTCCCCAGCCCCAAGGTGGCAAATTTGCTGAATATAGTTAACCACCTCCTCAATTTAAGCAACACACAAAACCTATGTAGAGGAATTTCTGAGAAAATTTAATATTTACTGTTGTTATTAATGCTAAAAGGTCAAGCTTCTTCTGCAGCCCTTGCTGAGTGAGCTCTATACCCAGCCAAGTTCTGAGACTGCATGTAGGGATGATTTCCTCTCCTGCTACAGAAATGGTCCACTCTAGTGAACTGCTCTTAAATCATGCAAGGAGATTTTGAGAATCCTTATAGTACTGGAGCTACTGGACACTTTCCTGCCTGGAACTCCAGCTCTGCACCAGGGGCTGCCAGAATAGTGAATTTCTAAGTTATGCAGGTCAGGTGTGGTGCTGAACGGCTCTCTATGGCTCATTCTGTCCCATGCAGTGTCATTCCCTCTGTTTTGATGAGAACAGGATGTACCATACATATGCAGGAAAGGTCTTCAGAACCACTGACAGCCTTGGTACCTTGTTGGTCACGATTCAGGGAATGAATGCATTAATAGGGAATAAATTGAATTTGAGCTTAAGCAACTCATTATCTAGTGAAGCACTATTATAACCGTAGAAGGCAAAAAGTGAGAGATAAAAGTATAAGGCCCACAAAAACTCACTCGATTAAACTTTTAAGAGGGTTTACAGTTGTTCATGTACTCTGAGTCAGATGCATGGGAGAAATACTGACAAGATATTCTCAAGAGGTCAAAGCAACAAAAAAGACTTGACTAGCAACCTTAGAGAATCAGAGAACTTTGGCAAAACATTTAGAGCAGCATTCAGTCGACATGAAATGCTTCCCAAAGCATTAACTTAACCCATTCAACTTCACAATCTCTAAGACCATTCTATTTTCAGTGACTCTATAATGCCAAGGAGAAGGAATTAGAAGAGAAACAAAGAAAGACAGAAAATATAGAAAAGGACACATATAGCTACCAACTCCTGGATTCCAGCAGTGTTCAGTTGATAGAAATTCCAAGAGGAGGTGAGGTCAAGACATGTGGTTACCTTGTGCTCAGCCCCAAATACCCCTTAGCCTTCCTGGTCATTTGGCCACTCAGGAGCTGGGTTAGGGGCTCCAAAAATGGATTTAGGGCATTGCCCCTGCTGTGCCAGGGATTGTCAGGCACTGCCAGGCTGGGATTCAGGCTCTGGGGGTGGGGTGCACAGGGCAGGGCACTGCCTCACCTGGGCAAGGCCAAACCCCTCCCTTCCCTTACACACGGGCACCCCGAAATGTCTCGAGACATCAATCCATCCAGTCTCACTCAGAAAGACAATTTAAACACCCTGCATAAGGTGTCCTGGTACAGGTCATGTTTGTATGTACCTGTATGTGTGCACATGGAGATAATACCCCAATACTGATCCAGAAGATTTGTGGAAGATAATCCAAATGAAAAAAACAAACAAACAAACAAAAAAATGAATTAGTACATGGAAACAGGGACTAAACCAAAAAAGAAGCATTCAAGGAAATTTAGTAAGGGTGACCCACTTCTCTGAGGAAAAACCTGAAAAACTCAAAACCAGACCACACTACAATAAAATCTGATGACAAGAGACCTGCTGACTGGATGGTCACTCACACTGAGAAGCCCTTTAAAATGAAGAAATTCTCTGTAGAGTAGGTTTGCTCCTACACTGAGTAGTTCTTGGGGAAAAAAAATGACTACAGCATCAAAAGATGAAATTCAAAATTACAGGCATATCACAGAAAGAGAACAACATGTCTCTTCAGAGCCATCCCCAGAGAAATACTCCTTATTTGATTGTTTTCCATGTCCTGAGCTTTAGAGAACACTAAAAATCTACCATTTCCTAGAGAAAGCCAAAGTCCTCGTTACAAAACACCAATGATATTTTTCTTCTCTACATCCCCAGACCTGGCAGCTGCATCCCACAGGGAGGTGCTAGGATGGGCTGGAGGCTGTTTGCTTCTGCAGATTCCCAATAACAACCACATCCCCTTGGCTCCAGAAAGCCACTCCTATGAGAGATGTTTCTGAAATGCATTCCTTTGTGGGAGGCAATGCAGCCACACTGAAACCCTGCCTCCACTGCTGTCAGGGAACGTGGTACCTCCACAGGGGTCAGCTGGCTCAACCCTTTCCCACTTCTTTCTTCTAGGAAGTCTGTGGATTGACTCCCAGCAGTGATACCAAAGGGTTGCTAAAGGAAATCCTCAAACTGCAAAGTCAATCCTTGATGTGGATATGTTTTCTAGACTGAGGTGGTACTCGGTCCCCCATGTCTGGTATATGCCATGGTGTATTTTTAACTCACTTGGTCAGTTGGAATTTTGGCCCGAGAGCTATGTCTGCATTCTCTTGTTCATGTCTGATAGCTCTTATGAGAAGACGTTAATAATTCACAGAAAAACTTGGGTCATCCTTTCCTTTGAATAAGTACAAGTAATTTTTAACAAGCCTTTAACAGCTCTGAGAAATGCTTATCTTTCCTAATAATTTTAAAGACCTAATTTTTTTAATAGTATTTCTTTAAAGGAAGTCAGTCCAAGACTCTTTCCCTTGGTATTTTCTCCTATAAGTGGGATAGTATTTTCAAAACTATAAAATGAAGTTTCAAGGAAAAGGCTTTTTTATGGCTCCTTTGATAACTGCATATTTCATGATAATAGAAATAGTGTTTTATTCAAGGAAAGGAGGAGTAAAAGATCTTAACAGAGCTTGGAATATAAAGAACATGGACTACCTTCCTCCGACACATTTGGCAGTTTGGATGTTGCAGTCACTGTCATGATTTCACTGTTTGTAAGCATGTTTCACTGTTTGTAGGTTTATGGGGAAATCAGGAGAGAGGTACAGATCCCTTCACTGTGCTCTCCCTAGCTCTGCACCGTGAGGGTAGACAACGCTGTGACCATTGCACACAATGTTTTGGAATATTTTTGCATTTCACCTTAGTAGTGGCATGCATGTAATGTGAAGATGATTACTAAATGGAAATGTATCTTCTTACAACAGAGGACCCCATATGCTTTTGTAAATATATTTTTTGAGCTATTTTGTACAGTCTTAACATGTGCAGAGTTGTATTAGTTCTCCCTCCTGAAGTTTCCTACTGAATTCATATACAAATTACACAGGATGTACCCTAGAAGGCCTGAGAATTATATGGAAATGCTCTTTACACTTGGTAAATGTTGGCCTTGTGCAGCAGACACCAGGGGTCTAGGCACTTTTTCTATCAGGCATAGTGGAATTGCAGGACTGATGGATACAGATGGAAAAAAGGTCTTTGGTAAGTGTGTTGCCTTTTTACAGGTTGATTTTTTGTTCATTTGCTATAGCAGTTGCTCAAAACTTTGTTCATATTATGAAGTGAATTTGCTCCAAGGAACAAAATATTCAAAATGTACTTATTGTAAATTCATGACCTTTGTGGGGAATAGATCCATCTAAGGAAGAAAGCTATAAATTCAAAGTAAATTAAATTTTTAGAAATACATTTGCAAATTTCCACATCCCACCCAATTTTTAAAACTTACTCTTGTCAAACTGCAGTCTGAAAGGACTCCTTGCCTGATAGGCAGTTTTCAAATCATATTGATATTATCATTACAACCTGTTGGAAACAAACTAATAGTATTCTCTGGGTTTTCCTTTTGCTAACCCCCTCCTAAAAAATGAGTTACTCTTCTAGTGAATAGTTAAACACATTTTGAATCTCCAATGAGCTCTATGTGCTGTTTTCCTACTTCTTGAAATGAAAACTACAATCTAAGCACCTAAGCAATTTGAGCAGCAGACTCTTCCTCAGACATAAATTCTAAAACATTCTGCAGCAAGAACCTGCTAATCTGCCTGCAAGTTCACATTAGTTTCTTACTGTTACTTTCAATAAAGGAAAGTCACAGTGTAGGCTCCATAAAAATCAGATTAATACAAGTTTAATAAGCCCCATTGCAAGTAATTTCTCAGATTTTCATGGTCCAGTTATCTTGGAAAGCATGTGGGAAAGAAAACAAAAACCATCTCTAGCCCCAAGTTTTTTTTTCAGCAGCAGAAACAAAGGCAAAGCAGTAATTTCCTGTACCATGCTGTAGAGAGAAGTCAACATTTTGCTCAGTGAGATCCTGTCAGAAATCAGCAATGCTGTACAGCTGAAGTGAGCATGGGCAGACACTGCAAGTGGGAACAACAGAATTAAGCAGACTTGTTGTTCCATACCATCAATTTTGTTCCCCTCACTGATCATTTAGCTAGTGAATGGAAAATGGGAATGTGGAAGTTATCATTAAGTGTCAAGGAGTTCTAGTAGCCCCAGCTAGTGAGTGTTGCTGAAAAGGGGGTGCAAAGATCATGGTTAGGTGGTGGAAAATCTTGATTTTTCTTGTGAAGCCGTAAACATTGAGAAGCCTTGAGACTGGAAATCAATTACTAGTGTGGTACGAATCTAAACCTGTGAGAAAACAGATACCAGCTACCCAAACAGGAAACAGCTCCACTGAACTATTCAGAGTGAAGTTTGCAGTTCTGTTCTTTATATTTCTAGTTCTTTTGATCTCTTTGAGTATTTGGTGAGGAATTATCCTGCAGCAGCTGAGCATCCCTGATTTATATGCACGACTTAAAATATTTTTTCAATATTTTAATATCTTAATACTTATGCCTGCTTCATTGATGTAAAACTATAGGAAATTACATTAAATATAATTAGGAACCATAATAATGCTCACCTAATAAGCAGCATAAGCTGGTTTTCTTCTCAAAGCCTACACACTTCCTTAGTTTCTCTTTGTTGGCAAATAATTGCTATTTGCAAATTCTGGTTTTATTTTGGCTTAAAATTTCTCTAGGGAGCAGACTACACTGTCTATGTTTGTTTTTACCCTAACACAACCAACAGAAAAAAAAAAAAGTTTATGTAAACCTGAAGAGTGGAGGCTTGTGCTTACTTTTTCTTTCTTCTGAAAGAAATTCTCAATTTTGTAAATACCCAGCTTTGGTACTGACTGATTCAGAAGCATGTTAATTTCCAGGTGCAAATAGCCCCTACTCCACAAAGCAGCCTATAGATCCCCACTGTGCTACAAAACAGTGCCTGCTTCCAACCCAGATTTGTAATTCCTGTTCTGATGGATGCCACACTGGGAGATGTGTGCCTTGTTGCCAGTCTGCTTTTCCAGTGAAGACAGCCTCAGGGGATGATGAGGGTATCAAGGCTTTAGTTTTCTTTGGTGCACAGAAGCCTTTGGTGGTTAAATGTCCCAGTAAGATCAAAGTATGCCCAACCCATTATTTTATATTTTTTAAATTAATTTAATATTTTTTTCTCAATTATACTACCTCTTTACATGACTAGGGCACAGAAAACTTTTTGTCTCTGGTTTTACTCGTAATGTTCTAATGCCATTATGGCCTTATTCAGTTTTCTCCTTATATAATATTCATAAGGCCTGATTGTTGTTCCCCCATTAGAAATATTGATATTTTCATAGAGATTAGTGCATGACTCACCATGAGCATAGAGAGTCTGTTGACAGCATAGGGTGCCAGGTATTCTCAGGTCAGGTTCAGGTCTCTTCTCACTCCTTTGACTTTAGAAAATTTTATTGTCATGACACAAATTGACTTTATAGCAATGATCTGAAAAAAAAAAGCCAGAGAAATTAATATTTCCAGTATTATACAGGAAGTATCCATAGGGTAGTGTCGAGGCCTCCCAAGTCCCAGCCAATGACTTAATCTCCTGTTCATTCCTCATCACTGGAGGGTGGCTTAGAAAAGAACATGGCTGAGAATATGCTGAAGTCTTTTGAAACAAAAACAATTGGACTCAGAGCTGAGAAGTATAACCTCACATTCCATCTTATGCAAAAATCCATACCAAAAACGTCCTTCTTTTTAAGATGACATGATGACTGAATACACAACCTTTGGTGTTTTTCTTACCTGAAATATTTACAAGTTATAACTGCTGCATATGTGAAGACTGCAAATGATGCCCACTCAGTCTCCAGGCAACTGCCATAACATGATACATTTGCAGTGATTTTTTTAACAGCTTTGTCACATTCCAATGAATGTATTATAATTACTGCCATCAGTACCACAACTGCACTGAAAATGAAGCCAAATGTAATTTTGATCGAAGCTATTTCTCTGAAGGTGGGAAGAATATAAGGAATTTAGCCTTTTCTCTCTTAAGATAATATTTAATCACTGGGGTGAATATAAGAAAACTATTTTGAAAAATGATGTTTAAAATAGTCTAAAGTGCTTGGGTTTGGGCATGAAATCAAGAGATTGATGCTAGAGAAACATGCTTTTAAAAATATGGATCTTTATTTAATTTTTCATACATCTTTAAAAGCAAATAATATAATTGTGAATTTCTAAAAAGTAATGAACAACACTTCAGGCTTACTAACAGATGTTTATTTGATTTTCTAATGAGTTAAATATTCATTTTTTTAGTAACACACAAGTGCTCAGCATTTAGGTTTTCAGAAAGTGGTTTACAGCAGATGATTTAGGATCTCAAAAGCTTGGTCAGGAAATCTTTGTTTTACAAAATGAAACATAAATGTACTCTGCTAATAATTACAAACTTGACAGTAGTTTATTAGAGCACATGGCATATTCATTAGTCTTGTTTTAATTTATCTGTCATTTTGCTAAAACACAACATGAAAAAAAGAAAGTATTTTTTTTATTGTATTGTCATTAAGCAAACACTAAGCTGTCTTGCCAGCCAATAATTAAATGTTGTTACATATCTATTAGTTTTAGGCTAAAAAGTTTTAAGAAACACTTCCTTTACTTAAAAGAGAGAAGATTTGTTGAGTTGTGATAACTATCTGGGAAGAATGGGGAAGCACAGGATATGTGCATGCATTTCAATAGTTTTTTTAAATGATAATCCATTATAATTATCATGCTGCAATCATATCCCCTACCAATATTTCTCTCTATGTCCCTTGACTCAAATTTAACAATCACTCACTATCACTGGCTTCCTAAAATATAGAATTCAAAAATATATTATATGAAAATGGAAACCTGAGTAAATAACTATGTAGCATGTGGTCATTTACAACTCTTTCTTCCAGTTCCTGTGCTGCAAGAAAAGCTTGAAGGAAGTATTTGATTTTTTGTAAATTAATTTGATTTCATAAGACATTCCTGTATTTTTTTCATAGTCTGTATATCACAACCATTCTTCTATGAAAACAATATAAAGTGGATTCCAAATACATTTAAGCCTTGCACTTTTATTGTATTTTTTCTTGATTTCCAAACATAAATTTATTTCACAGTACATTACTTTCTATTACACACTTTTGTACTTTATCATTAGTACCCCTTCATTATTTCAATAAACGAAACTAAATGTAGTGTTGGCTGTTTGGCTCCATACTTCAGTAATCTCACCATGTGTCAGATAGCTGGAAAGCAATCAAATAAATGACTGCAACACGCTATTGTTTTGATTTAAAAATTAAATTTTGAGAGTTTTTTCCTTGAACTATAATATATTTATGTCTACAGTTTGATTAATGAATCGCCATCTTTTTATGCAATAACCAAATCTACAGCTTATTACATAATGTGTTTCTAGTACAAATTAGCTACCTTATACATGCTGAACACATCACATTCCATATTTAAGAGAAGCTGCTGCCAGGAAATCTTTATCATTAGCTCTTCTCGAGTGTGACAGACCTCTTAATGTAAGAGCAGGACATTTCAAAGAGGCAACACTGCAAAATGCAGCTGATCATCCTACATGGACATTGTGTTCTGAGAAGTGTGGGGCCCTTCAGATGTTGTGCAACATTGTTGTATATTACACTTCACCAGTTTACTGGAGAGATTTATATTTCTTTTTTTTNTTTTTTTTTTTTTTTTTTTTTCAGTGAATATATAATCTCTCAACACAATTTGAAATAATGAAAATTTGATTTACAGTGTATGAAAAACACATGCATGCTCAGAGTCGGCTTCTAATTAATTCCTTCACTTGGTTTAACTAATGTCAGCTCATAAGTGTAACTTCTCACCATGAGAGCAGAAGATGTGAGAATAGTGATCTGGAAACCTGGGCAGCTCATTTTAAAGGCTTGAAAAAGCTTGCTCTGCGCTCAAGACAGCAGAGCCCCCCATGCTACCAAGCACATACAGGACCCCTTCCTCCTTTTCAAATGAATTCTGCTCCTCAGTGGGCTCAGTTCCAGCTCACCAACCACTGCAGATGGCAACCTGAATGCCATTGCTACCACTTAGAGAAGCAGAGGTAAACAATTGTTTCCTTCTGAAACATGAGGAAGTCCATAAAGTCATTAGAGAGACAACCCAAGGACACACAAGCGAGTGGATGATGTGGTTCCTGAGGGAAGCTTGTTCAAGTCAGTACTTTATAATCCAAATTTCCAGGTCATTCATCAGTCTTCATAATTTTTAAGCCAACATTTTGGCAGTCTTGAGTAAGCTTTGGTAGGAAGCTTACTTTGGAAGGAATGTTTTGATTGAAACATTACGATTCTTGTCTCCAAAAATCCTATTTCTGACTATAAACCAACGGATTCCATATTTTATCATCTAATGGTCGCACCCACAACCAGTTGAAAACATGTTTCCTGTGTCAATCAGCCAAGTTTGCACATGCCTCAGGAATGTTTTTCTGACCAACACTGCAAAGCATTGCACTCACAGCCATCTGTATAGAAAACATGCCTCTGAAGGTGGCTCAGCTCTGCTATGCTGTACATAGAAATCGTGGGACGATTTAGGTCAGAAAAGACCTCTAAGATCACCAAGTCCAACCTCTAACCTGATAATTCCAGGTCCAGCACTAAACCATGTCCCTAACCACCACATCTACGTTTTTGCAACACTTCCATGAACAGTGGTGCCACCACGTCCATGGACAATGGTTCCACACTTCCATGGGCAGACTGTTACAGCGCTTGGCCACTTTTTCTGGGAAGAAACTTTTCCTAATATCTAATCTAAACCTTCTCTTACTACAAACATTTAGGAGAGCTCAATAAATGGACACACATCTGTGTTTCTGTGTTTTTTCTATGTTTAGCTATGAATGTAAAAGATGAATTAAGAGTACTTTTTTTTTTAGAAAACCATTTACATGCTCCTTATTTGCTGTCATTAAACATAATAGAAATGGTTGTGACAGAGGGCACTTGGCTGATTCCTGTGGTATAACTCGAAGTTTCTTAGAGAATATGCTCAATTTTATAATAGGAGTTTGCATTAGGCATTGCTCAGACACAGAAATACCTGATCATTGTTTTTTCTTTTTTTCTTTTTAGTTTTAAAATATTTCTCATAGTTCCACTGAAAATCTGACCAAGAAAAGAGGCAGTAAAATCCCTCACATCTGAGGTTCTCAAAGTAAAGAAGACACCAGATATTTTAGGGAACAAACATGAAAAAAATTATTGAATGATGTAGTAGTACTGAAGGAACAAACCAAAAAGGACAATAATGCTGGAGAAGAGAGCAGGATGCTCACATCCTGGGAAAATGTACCCATTATGTGATGCACTTAAAGGAACAACTCAAAAGTGACTTGGTAAGTGTACTCAATCTAAAAACAGTGCTAGATACTGTGTGTTAGCAAAAACATGAGTTTTTCCAACTTAGGAGCTCATAAGGTTTTAATTTGCTACCTAAGAGAACACTAGCAGGTTAAACTATTTCTGCATAATGTAAAATGAAGCACTTGTATCTTAAATTTACCAAAGAAAATACAGTAACTCTTTTTAGCCAGTTTTCACTGTGTATGTCATGCAGTCCATATCTCAAACACCTCTGAGTCATTGACATAGAAAGCAGGATTTTTGAACTCCTGTCTTGAAATGTTTAGAATTGTGTCGTTCAGAGTTAGTATCTGCAGTGCACATTCCTACATTGTGAACCAGCTCTGGTATTAATATGCCAGTAATGTTTGAAGTGGAAATGATAAATTATAGGTTCTTTCAATTGTACTTAAATTACTTTTGCAACAGTAAACAAACTAAACACCAAAAGAATTTTCATAAGGCTGTTCTTTCAGAAAATGTGACTGAAAATAATAGAAACTATGGGTATAAAAAGAATAAGTAGAACCCTATCCTGGAAAATAAAGGCCTGTTCACAAGTAGGATACTCTTTCAGATTAACAGCCATATACAGAAGGAGAAAACAGCATCTGGATAAAGCATGGAAGAACATTTTTTTCTAATTTATATGAGAATATACATATAAAAAAATTATAAAAAATGCACATTTTTTGTAACTTGTAGTGCTTTTATGATGAGATGTGCTGAGTAAGGCAGCAGATTAAAATAAAGTATGCATTCAGCAAACCGTCCTGCTTTAGTATTTACTGTAGTTCACATTGGTATCACATCCGGTTAGAATCTGCAGGTTGATGTGCTGAGTTTGTGTAACAAGAGGGTCTCCCTTTAACATTTTCATTGGCACAGAGGAAGAAAATAGGATTAATTTTTAACCCCAGCACGTATCTCACCATGGCCCAAAGAGGGAACTCAGAAATTGCTCTGGCAGCAGTACAGTTTGCCAAATGTACAGCAGCTCATTCTTTCTTACAG
The DNA here is from genome assembly GCA_013400775.1 of Chaetops frenatus. Classification (NCBI taxonomy): domain Eukaryota; kingdom Metazoa; phylum Chordata; class Aves; order Passeriformes; family Picathartidae; genus Chaetops; species Chaetops frenatus. The sequence goes on from VZTR01019321.1 coordinate 189,074, forward strand.
GCCGTAAGGTTTAGCATTTTAGGAAGTTACAGTGAAATTAAACTCGAAAACTGCAGTCTTATTTTAGGCATTGAATGGGCTTTGGGCAATGCTCAAAGTCTCAGGACGTTGAGCGTTTTCTTCATTCACAAAATATAATTCTTTGAGCAGCTCCCTCTTGCAATGACAAAAAAAA
>VZTR01019321.1:189260-233714 GCA_013400775.1 Chaetops frenatus
AAAAAAAAAAAAAAGATAGGGAATGGGACAATTCCCAGTACTAAGGGGAGCTTTTAGGAGAATAGAGATGTTCCTTTGAAAAGGAATTGCTTCAAAATCTAGATTTCATAATGCTTTAAAGAGGAGTCTATATCCGAGCTATCATTGCTTCCATAAGTCCTGCCTATCACTGAAAAAATAATTGCTGAATTTCAGAGAAAAGTGGCAACTCTGTTTTGGAAAATCAATCCAAGACAAAGTTCAACACAAAAGATTTTCGGGTTTGAATCTCAGAAAAACTCTTTGAAATCTTTTCCTTTCTGCCCTTTGAGCCAAATGATGTTGATCCAAGTGCACAAAGAATAGTTAAGTAATTAGTGAATTCAGTTACTCCATCAATGGGTTGTACTGAATGGATGATAGGAGAAGGGATAAAGCAGAAAATCAGTCTGCGTGTCCAAGGTCCTTGCATTACCACTGTACCTTAGATGTTTTATAGTACAACATGAAAAGGAAAGAATACCCACTAACGATACTTAATTGGCTGTTCAGTGTCTTCTCTCATTTTCTGGCTAAACTTTCAATGGATTATTGACTGGTTGAATCACAGAAATTGCTTCCTCTTGATTTCTTACTATTAAACTTCTATACTTTGATGTATTTTGACTTTGAAACTGTTTTATTGTATTTTGGTGGCGGGTTGTTTTTTGGTTTTGGTGGGGTTTCTTGTTGTTCTTGGGCTCCTTTTATTTCTTTTTAAGTCCAAAAAACTAATAACCAAACCAATGTTTTTCAGTGAAACTACATGAAAACAGAAGGTATAAATGCTGTGCAATGTTATGCAAACAGCAAATTAAACCAACTTACCAGTGGTTCCAGCTACGTAGCCCAGGACAAGTATATTTAACATCTGATTGTGTGTAACAAGCTCCTGTAAGATTCCAGTTAGTTTCTGCAATCATAAGTATTCCTAAGGGACTATGCAGCGTTATTTTTTCTGAGAAAATAAGAATATAATATTAATCTGATAGAAAAAAAAAAGCCTTCTCTTTCTTTCACTGTGAAAAAGTAAGAAGTACTAAAATACTTTGCTGATTGATTTTCACCTATTTTTCACACAGAGACCCATAGTTGTACTAGAAGGAGGTTTGTTGCAGTGACTTGAAAACTTCTGAAATTCTTCTGTCTGTGCATGATCATATAAAATGTAATATAAAACATTCATATAAAACAAATTCTCCACAGACAAACAGCTAGGTCTTGCACCAGTGTTCCTTCACGTTTGTTTTAAAAGCTAACAATTCATATTTATTCAAGTACTTCTTGACTATCTCTCTAAAAATATTCTAGGTGAGACATGCATCTCTCAGGAGCACATTTCTCCCTGCCTTTGTAGAACACGCTCCAGAGCTTCAGCAGTTGTGGTGGTCAGTGCTGCCCAACAGCTGCCCAGCCCACAGCCCTGCTGGCCTCTCCCCAGCCCACAACCCCAGTGGGACAGGGGAGGAGAGGACAGGAAGTGCAAAACCCAAAAAACTCATAGATCAAGATGAAAGACAGTTTAGTAAGTGAAGGAGATAGAATAAAGTGATGCAAAGACAACCGTTTACAGCCTCCCACAAGCAGAACAGCAGCCAGTGGAGTTTCTAAAAACCAACAGCTCTGCACTGCTCTTGGCTGATCATGATGTGATCTGGCATGGAATATCCCTGTGGCCAATTCTGGAGAGCTGTCCTGGCACTGTCCCAGCTCAATGTCTTGCCCAATCCAGCCTACAAGCTGGAGGGGACAGAGCAAGACTAAAAGAAATCTTTGACACTGAGCAAGCACTATTCCTTCAGAAGCCAAAACTCTGATGTGTTACCCAGCACTGCTTTACATAAATTAGCAACCTGCTCTAGTGGAAGGTGTTCCTTCCCATGGCAGAGGGGTTGGAACTGGCTGGTCTTCCATCCAAAACCAAGCCAACCCAAACCATTCTGTGATTCTATGAAACTGAAAATGCTACACTGGCTGTTGTGAAGAAAGCTTCATTCCAATCAGAATTAAGACAGCAGTGCATTTGAAGACCTTGGCCTATTGTATTTGTTTGCCCTGAATATACTACATGTACTTTATGTTCTATAAAGTAGGTGCAGTCTGAGACATAATACAAAAGACTTCTTTTTTTGGCTTTTTTTTGCTCCCTGCAGGCTCACTATAAACTTAATGATAAAAATTGTATTTATACATCAACATAATATGAAAAAGGCTCTTAAAAACTTGCAAGCCAGTTCTCAATTGCTGACTATAAGTTTTATGCTATACTCCAAACAACAATGAGTAGTTTTTTCCCACACAGTCCAGGAGAGGGGGGTGAAAAAAAGAAAAGGTAAACTACCAAACTTCCCAGAGCTCCTGAGCATTTGTTTCCAATAGTGAGAACATTAGATTAAAATAAAGTTATCAGCAACATTATACTTTTATAGAATATGGTGTGACATACATAGAAAATATTAAAATATTTTCTGGCTTTGAACCAGCTAAAGCTGGTACACTTTTTAATTAGATACACTATAGCATTCTGCTTTTGGTGGTGTTAAATAAATCTCTGACATAACCTATTTCTGACTGTAAACTGAATACAAGCATGTTTTCTGCTAGGTACTAAAATAACATGGATTTTTCATAATACTTTTCCAAGGAAAAACACAAGGTCCTTATGGAAGGACAGAGAAGGGTAAATAATATCAAACTTCAAATTCCCAAATCATCACTATGCCCCCTGAGAGGGCAGTGGCTGCCTGAAGGGCCCCTCCATGCCTGCCCCATGGGATGGGAGCTGCTGAGGTACGGATCCTCAGCCAGCATGAGGGAGCAAACATGCAGCCATTTCTGCCAAGTGTGCAGTAGGAACAGTCTGACTGATCTACAGACCTGGTCATTCCCCTGTCAATACCCACATTTTGCATTTCATTTCTTAGATTAGGTTGATAGTTTGTAAGGCAGATGGTGTTTTGTTTTGTTTTGTTTTCAGAAATACCTTGTGTACAAGCTGTACCTACCCACTTTGAAAGGTAAGTGCCAATTAAAGAGGAATATCATGTTTAATTTTTCAGAGTGATCCCTACAGTTATCTAGAAACATTTAAATTAAATAGCCTGGCAAACATAGGCATGATTTTCCTGCTTTTCTCAGCCAGCTTAAAACCTACCTGCAGTAGTAGCATCCAGCATTCCTATCATGTCATGTCTGCAGTAAAAAGGAAGGTAAAGGATGAGAACAGAATAATACTCCAACTTGCTCTTGATGTATCTTCTCATGCTTCCTTTGAATAGATTGCTTTGTTCTGACTGATTCTTCTGGAGATTTTAGCGTTTCTGCACCTTCTTTGAAACAAGAGTGAATTCAGCTGAACCATAAAACAGACACAAAAAAGGAAAGGTTGAATTGCAAGGCACATAGATTTCATTTAGATTTTAATTTAGATAAGATACTGATTATTTTCTCAGACTTGGTACTTCATGATCCTCATTCTGGAGCAAAATAGCAGAACAATTTTGTAGGTCCTAAAGAAACAAATGTCACAAATTTCCAGAGAGGTCTTACAAACCCCTCAGTGCTGTTGTTCTCTTTTGTGGCAATGTTGTTACAAACAACCCTGCTGACGAGGAAATGTGCTATGAATGAACAAGAGGACCACTCTGTCACACGTAAGAGGTGCCCTCCAGGCACTCCTGATTACAGAGGGGAACCCTACAGCTTCTCAGCAACTGCAAGGACAAAGTTTTGAAACACTCACCACATTAAAATACTCGAAACTCATCATATCTTGCACTACCTCAATTGTTCAGAAAAATTTTGGATTGGAGCATACTGCCAGTTAGTTCAACTATCAAGACAGTTTCTAGCCATTAATTCTCAAAATTGTCAAAACTCCAACTGATTTATCCTGGTGCAAGGGAGAACACCACAAAGGCTTCAACAGTAAAGTTTCACAAACTCTTGGGGCCTCTAGCTGAGCTACACCCCAACAGCAGTAGGTTCTATATTCACCCTCACTAGCAGGTAGAGAAGGTGAATATAGAAGGTCTCCCCAGATGCACCAGTGGCCTTAGAACACTTTTGCAGAGAGCTCCTATGACTAGGTCATTAGAATGGAAGGTTTCAGGGTCTTTGTGAAAGATAGGCAAGGGAATAGAGGAGGGGGTGCAGCCCTCTGTGCCAGTGACCAGCTGGAGAGTATGGAATTGCCTGGGGAAAGATGAGGAGCCAGCCAAGGGCTTGTGGCTCAAGATTAAGGGTAGGACAAGGGACAGGGGGTATTTAGTGGGGGTCTGCTGTAGGCCAGCTGATCAGTAGGAGGGTGGCAATGAAGCCCTGCACAGGCAGACAGGAGAGGCCTCATGCTCACTAGCCCTGGTGCTCATGGGCCTTTCAACCTCCCTCTGTTGGATGGACAAGACAGCAGGGCCCAAGCAGTCCTGGAGGCTCCTCAAATGGGTCAATGGCAACCTCCTGACACAAGTGGAGCTGCGTGGTCAACAAAAAAAGCTGCCATGCTGGATCTTGTGCTTACCAACAGGGTGGAACCTGCAGGGAATGTGGTGCTCCAGGGCAGCCTTTGTTGCTGTGACCACGAGATGGTGAGGTTTGAGTTCATCAGGACAGTGAGGAGGGCACACAGCAAGTTCACTGCTCTGGACTGCAGGAGAACAGGCTTTGGCCTCTCCAAGGACCTAATCAGTAAAGTCTAATGGGATAGACCCCTGGAGGGCAGAGGGGTCAAAAAATGCCTTCTGAATTTCAGGGATCACTTCCTCCAAACTCAGGAGCAATGCATCCTGGCAAGGAGGAAATTGGGCAAAAATGCCAGGAGGCCTCCAAGGATGGGTAATTAGCTGCTGATAAAACTCAGGCCCTGAAGTCCTTTGAAACAACTTCACTCCCTGAAGAAGTTTAAAGGAACCATGACAGGAATAACTGGAAATTATTACATTCTACACTTCCTACAACATCTCAGATTACAGAAACAAGAAGAATAGAGATCACCTCTTGGTGTGTAATTAATGCACTAAAGAAAGAGGGAAGGAGAAGAAAAACAACAACATAGTCCTGACCCGGGGTTCTCATTAACCAATGAGTCCATAATCTGTTTTTACCTTGCATCAAGACTGAATGTGTCCTTTGTACTTCCAGAGAGTACAAAGCTCCCTTTGATACTTTTACCTCAGATAAGATGACGAACTAAAATTCACTTCCAACAACTCAGCAAGGTAAATATGTCTGTAAATTGTTAACAGATATTTCAAGAACATTCATTGTTTGTCTGAGAATGACTTTTTTCCCCAAATGCACCAAAACCAAGGTGTTTTATGTTTGCAAGCAGGGATGCAGACATATTTCTGTGTCAATGGCACTGTACCAATCATAGGTGAATAAATATTATCACTGAATTACTCATACAATTTTTTTTTTTTTAAAGTCTGGGCTTGGCTTCCTTCATTAATTGATTACAGTACCGTAATTTAAAAAGCTAAACCACATAAAGAGATATTAATGGTATTTTAAAATAGATTCCAATAATCCCAGCCTTGTTCTGTGGCATACTGCTTCTAAATTATTCCATGAAGCCACCTGAAAACACAAGATGGCAAAAAACAGAGCTTACTGAAAATTGTTTCTGATTTCTGAATAGACGTGAACATTGGTGGCAAAATTCAAAACTGAAAGTTATTTGAATTTGCACTTTGGAATAACTCAACTGAATACTTTATTGTAGTGCTTGTGCAATCATGAGAGAAGGATGGCATTGCTGTGGTTGCAGCAAGAGGCAAAATCTTTTGCTGAAGTGATTGGCAGAGATGTAAAAGATGGAATTCTAGCACAAAATTTTCTTAAGTCTGAAGTAGAAGATATAAAACAAATATAATATTTGGAACAAAACCAAATTAATTGTGTGAAGCAATTAAGTAAATCAACCTACACTGCCACATCTTGACGTCTCATACACCTAAATAGGCGTTTTTGGAAAATGTGATACAAATGCTGTAGTTTAGATATTTTCGATTAATACAAATGCATTCAGGTGTTAATATCAATTTTTTCAACTTTTGATTGTTTTTTGAATAAGATACAGTTTTAAAATTTGTTTTGTGCAATTCACTATGGAAAACAAAAGTAATTTATCAGTGACAATAACTAATAAAGCTATATAATACTATAAATATACAAACACACATCCATTTTGTAGTATGATGGTACCCACATTATTCTTTTGAAAGTCAACACTGGAATATGCCCAATAGACCAATGACTATTTCCAAGAATGAAAAAGAAATGCACTGTGGCAAAAATATTTTGATGGTCGAATTCTACAAAATGCAAACAGCGTTAACTGACATGATACCTGTTTATGCAGCACTTAAGACGTTTTGTCTCCATTTAATTAGGGATAGCTGACATTTTTGGTTAAACTGTCAATAGCTAGGATCCCCTTCCATTCTTTGGGGAAATGCCCTAACTTTCACAATCATTAAGCCTTCTGTACATCAATAGAAGTGTGCAGTTTCACTGTATGAGCAATGAGTTTTATGGGAATGGGGCAGCTCTCTGGTTCTCACTAACCTTTTCCCAAATACATGGAGAGTACTATAAACAATGCCAAGTATTGATTTTAATCTGAAGTCTCAGCACATTATCTGAACCACTGTATTTAAGTCAGATGAATAAAGAACTAATTAAGAATATGTTGGGTTTTTTCATAAAAATAATCATATATGAAAATAAATAATAAATTTGAAAAAGCTTTACCAATGCTTATTTGAATTTAGGCTTCACCTAATAGCATGTCAAACACAAACATAAGCTGAAAAATGTACAACACTTAATATGAAATTTAAAATTAGTGTTTCATATTAGGACTTCAGGAGAGAGAAGGAAATACATCTATTTCAAATATATATTTTAAAATACTACGTACATGTATTGAAATACTACTATAGCAGATAAGGTAGATCTTATGCATTGCCTTCCTTTTTGATAAACCAGCAACCTCTTATTTTACTCCATTTTGGTGTCTGAGAAATTCTATTTTGAGGCAATAAATCTTTGTTCTACTTCCTAGGCTAAAGATTTAATGGCATATATGTTCAGAAAAGGTGACTAAAAGAACAGAAATGAAAGATCAGCAATCCTATTCCCTGTTCACTTTTCACTACTCCCAGCTGAAGAAAGTTATTATCACCCTGGTAATATGTGAGATTAGTGTTAGGAAACATTTTAGGGTTGTAACCTCAATTCAGCTAGACTGAAGATTTTTAAAGGAAGAAGTATATTTTCCAAGAATTTGTGGGAAGCAAGTTTTTTCTATAAAATGAAATCAAATTCTCACATTTCCATTAAGGTAGAGGTAATATACACCACATTTCTATTAGGCTTTAACTTCCTTTTGGAAGTAAATGTCTCCTGTCTGTGGGTTTATATAAAGCAATGTTTGTTCATAAATGGTAGGTGTTTACCTTATCCTACTTATGAAGTGAAGTAGAAAAGAATTGCCCTGAAGAAGTCTCATAAGCTCCTAGTGATATCTAGCCTGGGGTTTTGCAATCTGTTCTGCTATTTAATATGTCTGTAAAAATCACTTTGTTTCACCTAAAGCAAGACAAATTCCAGTCTCCACTGCAACTGATGGCTGCCAGGGGGTGCATACAAAACATCAGGTGTGAGAGCTCTAAATCACGAGCCTATGGAATTAATGCCAACATCCAACATCCCAGCAGATGGAAAATGCTGCACTAGGGCTCCACACACTGCCTCCTCTCTTAAAGGTTCAGTCTGTTGATGGGACAGTATGCTACTGAAGTACTTCCAGATCAAGTATGTGCAGCTATGAGCATGTCATCTCCACCATTAGTCTCCTCCATTTCACACCCAATGGTTCATGATGCATTCCTACCACACACAGCCTCCTTCCACACACGTTTCCAAGAGACAGAACACTACAAAGCCTTGTCATAAATATTACCTTAATTTAACAGCAGCCAAAGCTGTGGCAAAGTAAGAGCTTTATTGATTTCAGTGCTAATCTGCAAAAGCACAGGGTCTAGCACACTGACTTCTGTGATGACCAAGTGCTGCTAATTTCTCCCAGGAGCACTCTAATTTCTAGAGCTGCTCTGTTGGAACTGATCTTAACTCTGATCAATGCTCTGTGATGTTTTTTGACCCTGAATCCACTTCTTCAGTATCTCTTATGTCGTACAAGCAAATCATAGACTGAAGACTATTTCTAAGAAGAGTTGCATCTATATCTTGGATACGTGATTCTTAAAATCAGTTCCATCAAATGAAATTTGATCAACATGTGTTCATAAAAGCTACACCCTATTGATTTGAACAATTTTTCAAAGATCAGATACAATTCTCACATTTTTAATTGAAGTGGGATAAAATTTTCTGAGCCTCTCCAACATTCAAAGCAGACTAACTGATATTTTCTTTACAAAGCAACAGCCAGACACCTTTGATTAGATTTGATCAGAATTTTTCTGAATATTGAAAGAGCTTGGAACCAGAGTTTTCCTCCAGAGAAATATTTACCTGACCTCTCACTCTTTAAAATTTTATAGTTACCATTTTTGTAGAAGTACAACTGAGTGGACAGATCCAGCTTAATTTTAGAGGCTTAATACTCACAAGACTTCTTTTCCTTATTCTATTGTTAGCTTGGGATATTTAAATTAACTCCAGCAGGAAGCTCTTCCATTGGTCGTACCCAAAACCTCATCACGGGGAAAAAGGGAACATAAACAGGGACCCAAGAACTTGTTGTTTTCCTAATTCATATTTTAGCAGCCCAATTACTCTACAGTGGGTAATAATTATTAGTCCTGTTTTAACACTATCAACACCTCACATCCTGATAGATAAAGCCTCATTAATGACAGCATAAGTTTTTATATAAGGAAACCTACTAATAAACTACCAATCATGGCTAGTGTTGCACTCACTTCCCAAATGCCCTCCTGGCCCCAAAGCTGATGTCATCAGCCTTTTTCCAGGATGATGTGGGTTTCCACACGAGAAAATTGCTCTGTTTCCTTCACACAATGCCCATGTGAGGTCTGCAACCTGCACCAACAACTTTCCACCCCCTGGGCACCCACCAGACTGCTACTGCCCAAGGGGCATCCCATGGGAGCAGGATGCACAGCCCCTCACCCCAACACACTGCTGGAGCCAGCAGCTGCAGGAGAGGGCACTGCCATGGAGCATCTCACAGCCCTGCCTCTGATTAGTGCAAAGCCTGTGGCTTTTTGATAGCAACAGAGACAAATTTTATTTGCTGGGTGATGCTGAGATTAAAAAAAACCTCCTGTATTGCTGCACATTTCTTCCTGTCTGCTTTGGTTTCCTTGATACTCTGTCTTGCACACTGGTTGTGCTCTATCTGCTCAGTATTTCCCCTGTTACCAGGTGTGTTGCTACCCCAAATCAGACAGTCCACCTACATCTTCATGGATCACTGAAAATTTTAAGCTGAGTAACCACGAGTCCTTCAGAGATCTTCCAGTAACTGGGCAATGACAGCTTCCTTTCATGTCCTTCAGAGATCTTCCAGTAACTGGGCAATGACAGCTTCCTTTCATGTCCCAAAGCAAGAGGAGGGGGATGGGAAGGCAGACCCAGAGGGGCAGCCAGTGTGACGTGCTGAGTATCTGTGTGGGTGGGATGAGGTACAGCAGAGCCATTTATTCCTCTGCCAGGCTGAGTTCTCTCCATTTCCAACATGCTGCTGGTGTACACATTTACCCTGGGATGAATAAATTATCTGACTCACAGTATATTACAATTGAAAGGGGAGTATCTAATTGCTGGAAAGCAGATGACCTTACCCTTTTGAGTATTTCTGACAAGACAAAAAAAAAAAAAAAAATTTACTGGCCTACAGACTTACTCCCAGAGGCTGCAATCTTGTCAGATTCCATCAGCCAGGGAAATTCAGATATGATGACTGGCCAGTAATTGAATTTTTCAAGGAAAAAAAAAAAAAACCAAACCAAAAAACACACTTTATATTTTTTTTACCAGTATAGTCACATCTGCATACTACAAAAGGAAAGAAAAATTCACACCCTGATGTTCTTTCTTGCTTATACCAGTTTAGCCACAACTGTGTTGATTACCTCTATTGCTTCAACTGCCCATCTTTCCTTTTTGTTGCAAATAATTTATTCTATTATTTTATGGATAAGTGATTCAATGGCGATATAAAAAAATCAACAGAGACTGTCAGCGAGAAACTGGGCTAGAGATAAACTGTAAAGATATGAAAATTATTCTTGAATATTCTTCAGGGTTATATTGATATATTAATCCCTTTAAACTCAGCATCTTCAAATAATTTTAGAATACACTAGTCTTTTTATAGTTATGTTAAAACTTGACAACTACATTGTACAGTATACCAAATGGTCAAATATTACAGAGGGGAATTATGGCAAACCAGATAATTGAATTTGTAATGGGGAACATAAACAGCCTAGAGTTATAACCAAGAAAAAATATTTTGAAACAGAAAAAAGCTGACATAATCTTTTTACAAGAAATTCACTTAAGAGAACAAGATGCTATCAGCATAGGAGCACCTTGGATAGGAGGGAGTCAGCAAAACAGCTTTGCACAAAACAAGACTACTTTCAAGATACTTGGTAATTTATATGCACTCTGACATCAAGGAGATTCTCTGACTATTTAATATATACAGAAAGAACAGTCCAGTTTTAGTTAACATGTATGGACATGACTCAGATAAAGGCTCTTCCACAGTACAGGTTTTTATTTAACAGCATGACCAATGTTCCTATGGATTACACAGTTTAGGGCTGACCTTCCTGATCCATTGACATACAAACCTGCACATAACACAGAAGCATCCAAAACAATGGGAAAATTATATCTATATTTTGATAAGTATGTTGGCAGAGTTATGATCTCCTGAAGAGGTAAGGATGCTGATATGCAGCTGACATTTTTTTCTCAGAAAGTTATTAATTCCTATGCTTAAGAGCTTCATGCCCCACTCAGCATGAATTCTGTGCTTCGGAGCTCTGCTGCCTCCATTCTTTGCCCTCCCCTGCATCCAGTCCCCAACCTGGGTGAAAGCATCCCTTCCCTCCAAGGAACAGAGAAAGTGGGAGCTCCCTCACCCAGCGTGACTTGTCCTCTCCTCTCTATTGCACAGGTACTCCAGGGACACCATCAGTTTGCTATCTCAGAGCAGCATAGGTGGTCTACAGTCCTCTACCAGGAGCTAGGCAATTACCAGAGGCATGGAAGAGAGGGAGACACAAATCCTTACCAGTGCTCTTTAAGTGAAGGAGTTGTTAATGCTCCCAGCTCTTTGAAATTAATCTGACAGGAAGAACTGCGAAAAGCCCGGGTACATCCATCCTTGTGCAGTCTCAGAAAGCACAGGAGAAAAGTGCAGCCTTCACTGTCAAACAAGGTTTATTGAAACAGGACCACTTGTGTGAAGCAACACTCCTTCAAACTGATAATCCTGCTGAAGTGAAATATTCCCCTCCTGGGAAAATACAGTCTGCATTAATAGTGGCAGCAAAACGAAGCCCAGACTCATTCTGGGAGGTGCTTTACCTCCACCATCATCTCTGTGACATTTCAGCCCTGATTAAGAAGTGTCTAGAGGAGTGTTCAGATATTTCCCCCAATTTTTGGGGGGCCAAGGATGAAGCTTTCCATGCTGACACCTGCCCCTGGACACTGTGAGCTCCTTTGCCTGCATCCCTTGCCCTGTCCTGGGTTACTTTGGTGCCCCAACACAGCAATGACAAAAAGTGATGCTTTTTCTGCAGATTTAGTACTCAGGAAAGGGACATTTCTGTAGAGTCAGAGGTGCAGATTGAAAGGATGTGGCAGAAAACAGCAAGACAAAGGGAGGAAATAATAGGTAAATAATTTTTTATAGTATGGGGAGCATAATACCATGAAAATTTGGGGAAGTATACCTCAATAAATACACCTAAATTTCTATTTAACACTTTTTCAAATGTTCCTGGTCATAAGACCAATATAATTAATGCTTTTCTTGGCTCCTCCTTGCTCAATGTAATAGAATTTTTTTCTTTTCCTATATAAAACATCTTAGTACATGCAGAGAATAAAAAGAATTATTCATTTTTAGAAACAGCAGTCCTTTTCTTATTCTCCAAATTCAACTTAACTAAAACCTTTTCTCAAATCCTGCTAAGAAGTAGTTCTCTAGTCCTGGTGCTAGCTGATATTTTTTCTTGGTAACATTAGATTGTGGAACAGTATAATGATAATATGTCAGAATTGAAGACATTAACAGGCCACAGTACTCTTCAAATTAATTTTATAAATACTTTTAATAGCACTGAGGACCACTTGGCCAATAAAACAATTATTTCAGGATGTCACTGGTATGTCATCAGCTGACCAAGTAGGAAGCTTCAGTACTAAAAAATGTTTATCAGGAGCACATTTACCTTTTTCATGTCCATCCCACATATTCACTGCTCTTTAAATGTGAAGGACCTGCCAGAGCCTTTTAAGGCCCAGTATCCTGAGTTCCAGCAAGTTTTACACCCACATTTTAAGCATCCTTAGGGGAATCAACAGCCCAGGCAGCACAAAATCTGCCTTCTTTACTTTCACAAAGGTACTTTCTTGAGTCTCTTTTCCCTTACCTTGCACATGAGGAGTGGTAGCAGTGCTCCTCTAATTAGGTGATCTATGCTCCTCTCTAAGTCATGAGACCTTGCCAGGCAAAATACAAATGCCAAGATAGTAGTCATGTTTTGAGTGATGAAACTGAGAGGAGGAATCAAGATTTAAATTACAGTTACAGTCAAGACATGTGTCATGGGGTTTAGCTTAATTTTAAAGACTCCAGATACTCAAAATTCAGAGGGCAATGACGTGGGCTCTGTTATTTCTACCCTTTGAGACAACTATTTGACATCCACCCAAGTTCCCACTGAACACCATTTGCACGCAAGTATGCAGTCAGTGCAAGCTCTAGAGAAGCAGACTCGAGGCACAGATTTATCTCCCCTAAAAATCCTGTGCAGGGAGGAAATACCAGAGCCCTGCCCACAGGGGGACATCCCTGCACTCAAACACATCCAGCAAGGTGAGCACAAACACACAGGTTATCAGTCTGGAATACACTTGCCAAATTTCCTGTTTGTGTTTTAACTCGTGGAAGCTGATAGAGACTCCTCATAACCTGTTAATACTGAGCAAAAACAAATCATTTGAGAGGAAAATTATAGACTGTAAATTCCAGCTAGGGTTCAGACAAATAACTAACATTCCAGAAAATCAAGTTTTACTTGGAGTAATGATCGATTGTGTTTGCTAAAATTACATTTACAGAACATAATAACATTTCAATCATTCACACTCATCTAACAGCTACTGCAGATTATAAAGTTCATTTATGAGTTCTAAGAATTGCAAGATGGTAAATAACATAAACATCTATTTATAGCTACTCATTTAAATAAAAGCAATGTATCCACTTCAGTGGAATCTCTAAAGTCTTTAATTCATTTCTTATCAGTAATCAGGTTAGCAAAATTCTTTTTGTGACAGACTTGACAGAAAGAAGTCACATCAGGTGAATATCCATATAAAAAATTTACTAGCTATAAAACTAATCAGCCTTTAATGGCCTTTGTAGAATTAGGAACCATCCTTCTAGGGAAGGCTGTTACCCTTCTGTAGATACCATGGCATTTTCACAAACTAAAAGCATAACAAAAGATTCCTGAGCAGTAAATAAGTGAAACATACTCTTAACTTTTATTGCAGTGGTTTTTAATTATAACGTGGTATCCTTTTTTTGGTTTCTTTTTAATTCTTCTTATCTGGGAGTGATTAGCTGAACACCTTTACACTCATCCAACTATTATATTGCCTTTTGCTTAGGACATAGAGAATGGGAAGCTAAAACTGCAGCAGGTGAGCAGTTGGCATAATGGCTTTTATTTAAGCTCTATCTGAATTGGGCTCTGAAGGGGTCATTTTTCTGGTGTGAACCACAATTGTGCTTTAGTATCCTCCTGAATCAACATAACTTTCCACATTTCTGTTCTGCTTTGACAATATAAGAGTCATATTTAAATGGTATAATAAATATACATTCTATAGCCTTGTAATTACAGAGAAAGAAAGGTTTTTCCAACACTAAAATAGTATTATTATTATTATCTCCACACCTGTCTAGGTACATGCAAACTCTATTCAGTAGTAAAATTCAGTATCTTCTAGACTGAGAGAAAGAGAAAAATAAACTAAAGAAGAATATATATGATCATGACTACTGGGGCAGGTCTAAACTTAAGACTGTAAGCCTCTACAATTAACTGGACTTGGATACCAAGATATCCAAGGCTTCAATACAGCAAATTGAGTCAATCAATCAGGACTCTTAGAGAAACCCACTGTAAGGAGGGATGCTCTCTCAGTAGGAGAGATTTCAGCAGCAGATGTTTAAGCAGCAGAACATGGAGACATCGTTACATCAAAGGTTCTAGTGAACAACATTATGGGATCAAAATTTGAGTTTAGAAGCATATTAGAAAATCTCATTTCTCACTCCTTAAGTTGAGAGCATAATAAAACATATTTCTGCCAAAAAAACCTAAGTAACAAAGAAGATATTTCCATTATAAGTTTCAGCAATGAGCCATGAAAATTAAATGTTTGGTGAAATATTCCTGTATGCTACTTTCTGAGGACAAACTCTGAAATCCTGTGACAGCTGACCATTTGGAGTAAAGGGTTTAATACATGAACTCTCATCCAGTGCCACAGCTTTCAAAAGGAGACTGTCGACCTTGTTTCACCACAATTATGTTTCATCACCAATGCCAGCCATGGCATTTAGCAAGCCTGGTGATAACAGAAGGGCTTAGAAGGATACAGTACTTTAAGCACACACAAGTACCAGAGACCCAACACATTTGTCTTAATAAATTAATCAAAGCATGCAAACAAAAATTATTTTAATTCATTTTTTAAAATATAATCTTTGGCCAAGATGCTGACAGTTGTCTAAAATAGGAAATGAGTTACTTAAACCCATGTTCTAGATTACCCCAAATCAGAAACCTTTGTTTTTACCTATTTTAAAATTCATTCAGCAGTTAGAGTGCTCATCACCCCAGACAATTTTGTCTTCTTTTTGTGCTTAATTTCCATTATTATCTTTAGAAAAATAAGACTAAAGATCAGTTGTGAATATTATAAAATCAGAGATGTATAAACAACAAATATTGCATCATTAAACACTGTTTACTGATTATCTTAATATCTTTATACTCCAAGCCCCTCCATAAACTAAAAAAAAAGAGGACAAAATCTCTAAAATAATTTTATTAACTTAACATAGAAAGAAATAAACAGGATGGGTTTACAGATAAAATGATTTAAAAGATGGAAATGCAGTAAAGTCCTTGTAAGTCTGTTACACTAATTTAGTAAGGAAGAATTTGTATAAAGGAATAAGGTGCAGTGGAAAATTCTTTACAATAAAGTCAGGGCAACAAATTAGAATATTAAAATAATTTTAAAAATTCTTACATCTTAAGTAAAAAACATCATATCCACTCACCAATACACACCTAACACAAGCTTGAATGCATCACTTCGGGCCCAGTCTTGTTAAGAGGATGCCCCACAGGGATTGCTGCAAGAAGATCACTTTTGGTATTTGACATGAAGTCTAATCCTGGTTTTCCTTTTTTTTTTTTTTTTTTTTTCTCTCTTTTTATGATGCAAATAAGCACTTGAGAAAATTTAGTTTTTAAAAGCACTTAACCCCCATCGAAATTTGTAAAAATAAGCATCTGACTCTCTGCCTTGGCATTTTGTTTCAATTGCAGGTCTAATAATGCTTTCAAAAATCTGGTCATAAGTGAATAAATATAATGTTCTGTCTTTTTAACTATATGCCATTCTACTGCCTTCAAATCTACTCTGGAGCAAGCTGTCTCTTTTCTGTGAGCAGCTCAAACCTTCTGAATTCTCAATACAGTTTGGGTTGTCATTTGGTGCCAACTAAAACAGAATATGACTAAATGTGTGTTCTGGAGCCTGGGGTACTTGCTTATAGATTACTTTGTGATCAGCTTGGTATTTTTGATGGAAATGAGTTTTCAACAACCTTTACCCTTTCCAGCTTTAAACATAACAACAGGACTCGTGAGAACAGAAACAAAAACTTTGCAAATGTTAAAGGAATAAAGCATCTGGCAGAGACTTTTAACATGCTTAGGAAGAACATATCCTACTGGGCATGACCATTATGTTGCTAGCAAGAAAAATTTGTTAATTCTTCTTTTAAGACATTGCATAAGATTGTAGACACATGTACTATTTTCATAGCAAAGAACTAAGACTTGTTCAAATATACAGTTAAGTATAGAATCATGGAATCATTAAGGCTGGGAAAAAACCTCCAAAATCAGTGAGTCCAACCTCATATAATTATATCATTCAAAAAGAGTTCATGCCATGCAAACCCAGATTATGTACTCTGTATCCAAAACAGACCACTTCCTCCAAGTAGAGATTTTCCCCCTTCATCTGAAAGCAGGAATCAAATTCCTTTCATCTGCTTCTTTCCCCTCAAAACCCTAACCTATGGTCTCTGTGATCCACACCAGTGGATGTGGAGAGAAGGTGGGAAAGGATTCAATAGTGGGCCCTTCTTGGACTCCACAGAACATTCCTTGAAGGGTCAAGATTTACATATGGGTGCAGTTTGCCCTTCTCCTCTTGGACCAGATTTCTGGACTAGAGTGTTTTCAGTTCAAAAGGACATTTGAGGTAAAAAACTTCTCACTTTTCCTCAAGAGCAAAGTACAAAAGAGAGGGTAATTGTGCAGTGGTCTAGAGAGAACCCAGTGTGAGATATGACTGATTTGTTAGCCATATTCTCTGTATTCTCCTTTCCTAGGATAAAAGAATACTGTCAATCCAACAATCACAAAAACTTGTAGATTTGTTTCTTTTATATTATGACCTTGTAAAACTACCATCATTATTATTATTGTCATGGTAACACTGGTCAAAACTTTTAGTAACTGTGGCTTGATTTTTCTTACAGTGTTGCAGACCATAAAAGACAGGATGAGAATAATGTAAATTACTTTATACATATCAGTAGTGCTGTGACTACTGCTCTTGGTGGCACCTGCACAGGAAGGTGCTAAGGCAAGAATCAGTGACATTACAGTGGAGAAATACATAGTGGAGAAAAAGGAGATAGTTACAAGATAGTTATAAGAATGATAGTATACCTTTTTTATGCCTTTTTTTTTTTTTTGTCTTTTTTGTTAAACTGTGATTTTAATTAAATCACATTAACAAGAAATAATAATTATTAATTACTAACAGGTCAGTTACTATATCATAATCTTTCTAAATCTGCCATTGACATTGTGTCCCAGATAATTATTCAAACATGATTTGAGAATTAAGTAAATCTTATGGCAATCTATTTTGAGAATTTTTCAGTGAAATCACTTTAGAATTGCTAAATACCTTTTCTATGCCAAAAGACAACACAACTTCACTTTCTAAAACAGGGTATAACAGATATTTGAAGTCCATAGAACAATAAAGGCTCAGTCATCGGCACACAGGCAGGGAATTTAGACTTCATTGCCTTTTAGTTAGTGAGATAACAGGTTTGTGAATAGATATTCCTGGGAAACAGGAGAAATGGCAGGGATCCTTGGGATGAACTGATTTGTGTATTATTTAAATGGTGTGAACAACCCATTTACTTCAGTGTGTCAAACTATCACTATTCCTTCTCTATATACATGCAAACTATAGATACATATATGTCTGGATGCAAAAAAGGAAAAAAAATATAATGTAAATCTATTTTGCATATATAATTCATCACAAAGTTCTGATTCAACAGACATTTATGAACGTAAGTAGAGCAAACCATTGGACTGGGATTAGAATTGGCTAAAATATTTAAATGTATTTTAAATACAGTTTTGGGTGAAGAAAGTGCTGGGAAACATAACTGTTTGAAAGCTTCTTTCTCAAAGAGAAAAACAGGATTTTTCATAATATTATAACAAAACTATTATCAAAACTACAAGCAAAGAAGATGGTGACTATTACATTTCCTGAGAGCAACTACATTTGTGATTAAGCACATAGAATTTACAATTAACTTTTGATTTTACCATATTTCAATAAGAATCTAGAAGTATCAGCAAGTTTTTGTGCATCAAGTATTCTGAAGGAAGTAAATATTAAAAACCAAATTTATTATCATTTACAAGCTTTTCAAGATAAGCAAAAATTGAAATCAGTGGGGGAAAAAGATCCCTATGATAAAATACAAAGGTAAAAACCCCAAAAACTGTATTTCTTTCTTGAAAATGAGACCTCTTTTTATAAGTCTGGGACTATCACTGATGGTAATTTCATTCTTAGTTCTGACACTATTACCTTGCATGTTGTGAAAAGGTTATTGGTTAGTGTGGTTTGAAGAAGCAGTTGGTGATCATACTAAATGTTCTGCAAAGTTAAAATATTGAATTAATCCATCAAATCTTTATAAGTTCTGCTGGAATGTTTGTGGAAAATAACAATATTTGGTGTCAGGTAAAATGCAACCAAACCTGTCAGCGTTCCAGAGCTCTGAAGTTCCAGGGAGTAAGGAGCTCTCAGCTCACCTTTGGAGAGCGATATTTTAATGCTCAGCTGAGATTTCCCTGATGAACCAAGAAGGAGGTTACTTCCACACCAAGTCCCTGGTGATAACTCCTCTGAAGCTGCTGGTGCTGACTCTGGTGGCTGAGGAAAGCCCAGATCTGTCCCAGAGGCCAAACCTCGCTGGCACTCGCAGAGAGCACTGGCGCTTGGCACCAGAGCAGCTGCTGAGAGCGGCCACCTGCCACCTGCAGTGAAGGTCAGCGTGGGGGACAGCTCTGCTTCCCAGCCCTGGCACCTGAGTGACAGAACCCAACCCACCTTTGCTGTGTCTCCAGAGCACGAGTGGGTGTTGTGCTGCGAAATCGGACGGGATTTCTGTCCAATTCCTCTTCCCTGGGTGTGGGGATGGCTCGGTCTGTGCTGGAATGTTTGCATTAAACAAGAAAAACAGTGTTTTGAGTAATGCACTGAGAATTGAAATTCTCTGTACTGTTGCATTCATCTGTAGTACTCTGTTATGAAAAATAAAGAGTTCCTAATATAAGCAGCCTGTTATACAGGGCTTTTTTCAGCTGAGCAGGGTTATTTTGATTTCTTTTAACTATTAGTTTTGTTTTCCATTCAAGCCCCTAATATATATTTATGATTAACAGCACTGAGTGCTGTGATGAAGAATAATTTTTAAATGCTTATACTTCGAAGAACAAAGTCATGACCTTTTTAATGAAGGACTTCTCTTGTAAGTTTTCTCCTTACAAAAATGAAAGAAAACACAATTCAGACTTTGCAAGACTTACAAAGTAATGATAGCCCCGTGGCATGTTATGAAATAGTCATCAGAATTGTTCCCACAGTGTTAGAACTGGATTAAAATGAATTTCTGAGATATTCATCAATTTAACAAGTTAGATAAATTTAGTAGAACAACAGTTTTATGGCTTATCCTTACAGGAGCTTCCTACTTTAACTAATTGCTGCATCATTTGCTAAATGGAAAGTACTCATTCTTAGACAAGATTTTTCCATTATCAAAAATATTCATTAACAGTAATTTTCATAGTGAGTTAATTTGAAAAGTTTTATTTCTGAGAAATGAATTTTTAAATTCTTGTGACTATTTGCTACTGATATGCTTGGTGGTATCAATCCAGGGGGAAATTTGAAAAAAAAAAAAAAGATACCATTGACTTACGTAATCAATCTAAGCAAGATCGTGGATTGAATTTTATGTTCTATATACTATTTAATCTAGAAAATAAAATAATATAGTAGACTCAAGTTAACTTTGAAGTGATTCTAGAGAATATTGTTCAACTTTTGGATATTAACTTGTTCATCAACAAATGATTGCTTTCCCCTAAGCATGAATTAAATTTTCTTTTCAACCACAGAACACTGTAATATTTTAATTTTAGCAGAGATACTATTCTAATTCTATTATGAGGTAAAAATTTATGGTTCCTAAGAAGCTAAGAGGAAAAGCATTTCATTTGGTCAAACGTAAATAAAGTTAGGGTGTTCCCACTGGCAGTTGTTACTCGTGCCTACCTAGGGAATATGTGAGGAAAAGACAATGGCAACACAGCCACCATATGCTCTCCTGTCCCCTGAAAAGCTACAGTTCAAGGAGTATTCCTGAGACAGCTGAAAGTGCTTCTATTATTTTTAATGACCCTCAACTGGGTTTTTCCAATTATGAAGTTGTCAGGTTGGTTTCAAACCTTTACTGGCATTTAGCACTCAGAGGGTTCTGAGCAAAAACTTCTACAGCTTAACTGCTCATTACATGGAGAACTAATTCCTTGTATTGCATATGTTCTCCCCTAGTTTCTTTTGATGAAACCTACTCAAATCTCCTAAAGCAATGAAAATATTCGCATAAATTAAGACTTTTAAAGTCAGGTTTCTCTCTAGTACTTTAGGGAAGGTGTATTATTTCTATTTTCTCAACTAGAAAATAGAAGGAGAAGTGTCTGCCTTATTTAACAGGAAAAGTCTACAAATATTAAATGAAAGGAAGATCAACATGTCTCTGGACTTACAAGTTCCCAAACACTTTTACTAGAAGTACCAAAAATTATATGGATACACATGGAATGAAAATAACAGTAATCACAGTTTGTTTATAACTCTGACAACAACTTCACACAAATTTCATTGCCTAAAACTAGACCAGGCCCTGCTACTTTGTTCTATATGCATAAGAATCCACAGGGGGAGTCACAAACTTTTGTTTTCTTAAAAGTTGTATACTAAGTCATGATTTTAAAAATCATGTTATATTGGAAAGATAAAGTGTCACAAAAATTAGGAGGAAAACAGTGACAAAAACCCCACAGGAACTTGTGATGAATTTTTATTTTGCTGTAAAGAAGATAAACACTTTTAAAATGAAATATTTAGGAAAATAATTCAAAATATATGACAGTGCAAAGGAGACTACCATGGGTAGTTATAGGAATGCACATTCAAGATGTTCTAATGTTTTATTCTCCAGATATGACAGTTTTCATGGCAATTACTTTTTGAATAGTAATTTTGACATTCATTGGCTAAGCATATGTAATTTCTGTCTTTTCTGAACATATTCCTCATGAACCATATCACAGAAATTTGCTCAGTGATTCTGCTGAAAATTGTCTTTAGTCCTTTCTCTGTCTAGAGAAATCTGAAGTAAATTTTCCCATTCCAATACTTCCCTCATGCACTGGCTCTGACCACTCTTTTTACAGTAACTCTCTATCTTAAACACCACGTGTGTCTAACTCAGTTCCTTCTGTAAAAAGGCAGCAATCAAAATCACAAAAGGTATTGCAGGTCTTCGACCAAAAATTTTGTCTGGTGAGTGAGGAAAATATCTTAATAATTTTTTCTTCAACAGCCTTTTTATGCTTTCCCCCCACCTTCCCCTTCTAATTCTAGAGTAACTATTTAAATTACATTCAGGGTGATTTTGACCTAAATTTAAGCATTTTGAATTTCTGAAACAATGTTCAAATTGGTCCTTCTAAACTTTCATCTCAGCGTGCTCTCCTCCTGAACACCACCTGTCTGAAATAATTTTCCTTCCGTAATCTGAATAATTTAATTCTCTCCTAGCACAAATTTTGCTTTTAATTTCTGTGTTGAAAATATATTTTACAAAAGCTCTAAGGGACTGTAAAGAATCAATAGATAACAGAGTTGAAAGCTCAGACCAAATTGAAAAACAATCTAGATGTTTAAAGAGGGAGATTATAGCAGACAGAGAGGAGCCTTGGAGAACAATTCCAGGTAAGGCCCTCGTGGTGCACATAGAAGAAGCTGTGCCTGACAAGAGGCTCTGTGTAAAAGTGCTAAATTTTGATCCACTGGTCAGTTTATCATTCCACATCGTTTCTGTGGTGCTGCTTCTCTGCTTCATCACCGTGACAAAGTACTGACAATCAACTTCAGTCAAATTCACATGAAAACCTGAGTGAAATACAGAATTGTGGGAAATACTCTCACTACTTCTAGCTCCATCAGCTCGACTATTGTTCCAATTCTATTGAAGACTGGTATTACAGAAAAAGAAATAAAAACACCTTAAAATCTTTTACAAACCAGTTAAACCCCTGATAATTAAAATCCAAAGTTCCCTATGCAACTATAAATAGATGGATGTAGGTAGAAAATTTTTTTCACTTTCTTCTTTCTAGATTTTCTAATCTATTTCAAAAAACATTTTAATAGAATCCTTCTTTCATTTTTTCCTCCATTTTTTATTTTTGCTTTCAGAAACTTGGAAATAAATTAGCACAGATAAACTTTCATTTTTGCATGTCCCTGAACACAATCCTTTCCAACACATACTTTGTCATTATTTACCTCGTTATAAAAAAAATAAATAAATAAAATTAAAAAAAAATAATGGTTTTATTGCGTTTTACTTCTTTTTTTCACTATAATTTCAAATTTTGCTAAACAGATTGCACACAATTGGATTGAGCCCAGCAGATGTTTAAATTGGGCACATATGTTTAAAGTATGTAAGGTATTGCTCATTAGAGTTATTCGTATGCCTAAGAGATTTCATGGATCATGGTTTAATGATAGTTTCTCTCACTCTCAATGAAGTCAGTAATAACACTTAAGCACAGGGTCAACAGGCACTGCTAATACTCACCACCCTGTTGGCTTTTTTCATCTTTTCCCCCTTTTTGGAATGAGCTGTTGTACAATGTCCCCTCAGTCTCTCCAAGAGTTCAGATATAATTACACATGCAGGGAAACTATTGCAAATCCATGCTATCCTTCTGCCTCATTAGTCAGAAATCTGAGGGGGAAATGTCACTACTAATATGGCTTAAAACTCACTTGGCTTGATTTTTGTCAAGTTTTAATCCTATTACTTCAAGTGATTATTAATTAGCATTGCATGTAGCAATAACTCTTGCATAAATAATAAAATGCAGCTGTTTGTGACCCTCTGAAACACATTAAACCTCCTAAATTATGTTTTCAGTTATTATGTATGTGATTAACTTTGATTTTTCTTGTTAAATCACTAATTACAATTTATTTTATATTACCATCGTGCTGCCAATCATCCCAAAATTACTTTTTTTCCATAAAGAGCAGTTGTGGCCATGTTTTCTTTCAATGTGGTTTCTTGTTTACATACTAATTGTCCCTCCAGGCTGTTACTGTAATCAATATCTAAGACTGTACACAAAAATATGAAGAAAGCTTTGTCCCAACCAACCTAAATTATGAACAATGTAATAAAGGGAAAAGTTATCACTAAGAGTTGTCTTTAGCATATTGTACTGCAGGTGAAGAGTGCAAAACAAATTAACCACAGAGATTTCAGCCTTATCAGGTCTTCGTCATCATGAAAATCTATAACAATAAACTCCCTCACATGTACAAGTGGCATCCTAAGAAATTGTACACCACTTCAGACCTGTTATCATCTCAAACCAATGTTGGTCTCTAAGCCAACTCATAACTCACACAGAGGAAATAACCAAAGAAAAACCATATCTCCTTGGGAACTGGAAGGAGAAAACTGCAGAATACTTACTACATTGTTGTTGTTGTTTGGTGGTGGTTTTTTTTTTTGTTTTTTTTTTGGTTTTTTTTTGGTTTTTTTTTGGACACTGTTTTCTCATGCGAAGTCAACATTTTTTTTCAAATGCTAAGATGTTATCATAGCTCATCTTGACCTTGCAAGCATTGCTTTTACCTTCTTTTCCAGCCTACCACCATTTCAACCTTTGCACACTTCCCCATTTGCAGAATCAGGTAAAAAATGTCATCAAATCTCTCTATGAGTGAAGTTGACAACACATTTCAGAACTGGTAATGAAAACCTCTGTTTTGTGTCACACAAAAGGTAGTAGTAAAAATGCTGAAGAAATTCCCATGTCTCCATGCTACCTTCCACTAGACCAGGCTGCTCAAGGACCTTGTTCAACCTGCCCTTGAACACTTCCAGGAAGGGGGCATCCACAATTTCCCTGAGCAACCCTAACAGTGAAGAATTTCTTCCTAATATCTAACCTAAACCTGCTCTTTCAGTTTATAGCCATTCCCCCTCATCCTGTCACTACACCCCCTTATAAAAAATCTTGTAGCTCCTTTAGAGGTCTCCCCAGAGCCTTCTCTCCTCCAGGCTGAGCAGCCCCAGCTCCCTCCACCACCATCCATAGCAGAGGTGTGCCAGCCTTCTGTCACTGCCCTGCCCCACTCCTCCCTGCTCACACCTGCAGGTCCACATCCTTCCTATTTTGGGGGCCCCATGGCTGGACACAATGCTCCAGGCAGAGTCTCATGAGAGTGGAAGAGAGGGGCAGAATCACCTCCCTTGGCCTGCTGGTTACACTTTTGGTTCTGTTTGTTCTGTTCTGTTTAAATCAATGCTTTGAAGCTTTGCTCAATTGTGTTATCGCTATGGATTTTTAATGTGAATTGGATAACAGCATAAATATAAAACTATAAAATCGAATTTCTTTACATGAAAGTAATTTGAAGGGACTTTAGGTGTACTACCTTTCCATTTAGGGTCAAAATTTATGCTTATGTGATCTGTTCCACAAAAGCCTCTGTGGGTTTAGGATGCAAAAAGGGATAGTCTGATGCTTAACTTCAGTCTCAGAACCTGACTTATAGAGTTCTTACAAGACAGCTATTACTGACTGCTATTAATTAGGTATCCTGGGCTTTGGAATGTTTCCAGTCTGAAAGTTGATCTCCTCAGAATCACTAATGAGGTCCCAATTATCCTGCTGTGGGGCAAGTGTGAGTAATGGAGTCACACGGGCTCCGCCTTCAGCACGTCTACAGAATGGAATGGGCTGTGCCACTCTGGCAAAATCTTTCCACTCTGTGAGGGGCAGACAGAGAGGTTTAGGTGATTCAGGTAAAAGCTTCAATCTTGCCAGCTGTACGTACAATTCAAAGGATAACAAACCCCAAAAAATAACATTTTAATATCTATGCAAATTAGTGGGTACCAAATATATTATGAGATCCCTTTTCATGTAGAAAATCTTCCAAACTTGCCTAAATCATAGCCAATGTAGTCATGGCTACATTCTCAGTGTGTTCTGTTTCTCTAGAGGGTCAATCCTTTCTTTATTTTTATCTTAAACCAGATAAAAATATCTTTATCTTCCCCAAATCTATACTTTTTTGCACTTAACAATGAAACAAAAGAAAATTACTCATGAGCCATGGGGCCAGTTAGTTGTTCTGAATCTGACTCTTTAGAGCTCTGCACAGTTATTCTCACACTTAAAACAGCCTTTTTCTATCAGGTGATGCTTGGGAGACTTGGAATAAGATCATGGTCAAATTGAGAAATGTTGATTTATCCTGTTCAAAATTATTTTGGTAAAAGCACAAGAGAGACTCTTAGGACAAGATTCAATCAAACAAACAAAAGCACTAAAAGGCTTGATTTTGCTCTGAAGCTATGCTTCTGCAGCTTCAAAACACAGTCTTTGAAACTTTTTCTCCTACGCTTGTCCCACTTTTATGCCAGTGGCAGCAGTGAATGTAACAATCTTTTTCTTGTTAGTCATTCTACTCTCAAAGCATCTCATATGGTAAAGAAATGTTCAAAATGGTAGATATTGGGGAGAAAAAATTTGTTAAAATCTGACTTGAGATTTTCAGTAGCCTGCTACAGAAGTCAATATTCAGGGTAACATTTAGATTGTCTCAGATATTTCACGAGTCAAAAAGGAAACCACTGTAAAAGAAGTAACATGGTAAATTTAACATATTAGTCAGAAGATAGTAGTTAAAAAATTAATAATATTGCAAAGAATGATGGATAATCTATTGCGATAGATAACCTATTATGATAGATAATCTATTTTATTAGCCTTATGCACTAGGGTTGGGCAATGACACTGGGGACAACAGAGATTTCAGAATCCCAGGGCTAAATTATCTGAGCTCCTAATCTCTCCTTATCTACTGCACAGTCTTACAGTGCCATCTCTCCAGCTGCCATAACAGAAGATTTGAAAAAGACATCAGTGGAATTATCAGACAAACTGGCCTGGGAAGATAGTCTGTTGAGAGTTTCAGACTCAGATATAGATTTTTTTCGTCTTTGACAAGTCAAGAGAGAAGACACTTTTTAATTGTAGGTGTAAATACATGGAGCTTAAATTAAAAAAAAAAAAAACACTAATCTGGTACTGCAATGAGTTGCTTTGGCAGATTTTAATTTTGCTCATAGCTTTTACAAAATATATAAGAGTCTGATTCATTAAAAAAATAAATTATTTAAATCTGTCTGATATCACAGCAATATGTCATTATTACTGAAAACTCTAATGAACCAAGAAATTATTTTATGGTCTTCAAACACAGCAAGTGATGTTTAAATACCAACTAAGCTACAAAAATTTGACCGCTGAGGGAATGAACCTGCACTTGTCCAACAGCTCTGACATATGCTGCAGCATCCAGAGAAAATGCTGACGATACTGACCCAAGTACTGGTGTGCTGTGGTAAGCCTAGAATACAGCAGATGGTTTTGTAAACCAGAGAGAAGGAAAATTTAATTACAGAGTGGTCAGTTTTGGCTAATGCTTCTATTATCATTTTTGTAGAAAGCTACGGACATGATTCCTTTAAAAAGGCCTCCAGTGCTTAAAACACTTTTATACCTCTTAAAATCCACATCTTGCTGTACTCTGATGATGAGGGTAATGAATAGTTTCAAATCATGTCAAAACAACTGCACTTTAAGTCTTCACGTAGAGAGAGAAGAGGAGGAGTGAATCAATTTTTAATTTTCTAAATGATGGAATCAAATTTTTGAAAGAATGTGAAGCAAGAGCAATTTTTTTATATCTGTACAGCTTTCAGGACTTGTGCTGAAGAAAAGTTAGGGAATTTTTCCTTCTGTATTCATTATAAGCCACAAAATTACAGCCAGAAATGTGCTCAATTCTAGCACCAGTTACCTTCTTTTCACCTCTCCTCCCCTGGAGGATGTATCTAAGCCACTTCAAATCTTCTGTCAGCAAAAGCAGGAGAGGTCAAAAAACCTCTTAGGTTGTAGGAAAGATATTCTTGGCAGCAGGGATCAGAAATTTTGGGCAGCAGAGTGACAGGATATAGGAAAAGAGGGACACCACGAGAAGAAGATGGGTGCAGAAGTCTGTGACACATTTTATATTTTGTATTTTTAAGTCATTTTCTAGTTACATTTCTCGGTTTTTTTCAAGAAGCTCACAGATATTTTTTGTTTACTAACAGAACCATCACAACATTTTACTGAATATATTTAGACTTAGACTGCTTGCACATACCCAAGCCATGCTCAAAACTATCCACATAACTTTTGCATCCTTCATGCAAGAAATTTAAAACCAGTGTTGCAGAGTGTTTCTCTTTGTAAGAAAAACAAAAAAGATTATCCAATTTCTTGAACAGAAGAGTCCAACACAAGTAGGCATATGCATATGGAATCCTCATAGATAGGAAGTTTACCTAGAAGGAAAAGTAGGATTGAATTCAACATAATCATTCCTTCATTAAAATACTGACTCAATTTCAACTGTGGATTAATTCTTAGTAGATTAGTATTATTTATGGCCATTTATCCTTACTAATACCACAGTATTTTTGCTAGTTGCTAATACTAATGAAAGCAATAGGGCTCCACTATATTTTTATGTAAACTACATAAGAGTGACCTTGAGAAGGTACGTAAGCAAGACGATTTACTTGAGTACTTTGATGCTCAACCAAGAAAATGTCTGGCCTGATGACAGTACCAAACAGAGGTGCAGGACTGAAGCCTTATTCTCTCTTTATCATTCCCCTGTCAGTAAGACAGGGAAGTTAATTCTCTGAGGCTCTGTGACATTCTCAGAATGAAAACATCTCAGAACTAATAAGTGTCCTAAATTTAGTGTTTACATTAGCATTGAGCAGTTAAACAATTATAAAGAAATCTGCAAATAGTTGAGTAGCCATGCAGAGTACATCCCTTATTCAAAACAATATGTGAGGGTGAGGGCCAGGTTTTTATCTCTCTTTAGAATAATTTTAGAACATCATATATTTATTACTAAAAGTTTAATAATTGTTTTGTGAATTTGTATTGTTTTCACTCACTCTATAACAAAGACAATTATGTCTATGGGATCTTTTTCTTAAAACTTAGAGGAACGTTGGCGCAAAGTTGTGAATTAGCGCAGCAGAATTTATTCAGAATTTATTACTGAGCCGAACATTTGCTTATACATTTGTGTGCATCTTGCTCTGTTTGTGCTCCTTTGCTTAAAAGGTCTAAGGCTTTTAGCTCCCTCCCTTGGTGTTCATATGACAAAGTGCAGCTTCTGTTTGCACCTGGATAAGCAGGAGACGGTGAGCTGATTATTTCTGACAGTCAGTAAAGTGAGAAGCAAACACACTGACAGAAATCGATGGGCAGCACTCAGACATGAAGAGGAGCAAAAGGCAACCTGCCTGAAACGGCCAGCCAAGGCACTTCTACCAAATGGGGAGGAAAGGATAGCAACTTCAAATGTTATTATCAAATAACCACATGGCCGAATGTGTCAAATAAAAAAAAAAAAAAAAAAAATATTACCTTGGGAACCAGTGTGCACCCAGCTTCTTCATGAAGTGACAGGGAAAGATGACACTTACTTAATACAGCATATCCGTTAGTACAGGATGGATGGCAGTTTATTGTAATTATGTTTTTATAAAGTAACCTTATGTTTCTGCATGCATATTCCTCTGTTTACAGTACCTTGTTTCAAAAGACTGGCTCTGTAAATGCAAAGTTTACTCTCATCCAAATCATATGCTTTGTGTTTATGAAAATTGCTGCTTCTCACTGCAGCATTACCAGCTATGTTAATTTTACTGAGAAAATGTAGCTAAAAAGCAGAATCTCTATTTGAGCATAGAAAAAACAATGAAAAAATCCCAAGAAGTAAAACTCATGCTGTGTATGTTTCCATCTCTGATAGTTCATAATGCATTTTAACCACAGGAACCTTCCCATCATGTATTAATTATGCTCTACAAATAAAATCATTATCATTATATAATGAAAAATGTGAGTAAATTACTTTTAATATCACGTGCAGTGGAAATTCAACAGAAGCCATGCAATTTTTATATTGGAATTTCTCATTATCACATTTGCTCCTACCTGCTGTGGAGGTTATTTGGCATTTCTTTTCCCTTCATGACAAACAAACAGGGATTTACAGAAAGGTCTCTCAGAATTGCCATGCCTGGCTCTTAGATATATTAAAGAACAGTACATTGGCTCTCCAAAAACGATCTCTCATTGCCTCTGCTCTCAGTTCTCTTGCAAGAGCCTCGGAATTTCTATTTGTGCTCAATTGCTCTACTAGAGTGGATAAAACAGCTTGGCAGGCAGGGCTTAGTTAAGCACTTCTAGAGCTTTTGCTAAATAAAACTCCTTTTCTTCTGGGAGTCTGCAAAAAGACCATTGAGTGCATTTCTTCCAGCCAATATAATCCAAGTACATATTGACATACCCATGGACAATATTGGAAAAACCCTTGCTCAGAAATTTCCCTTGATTTTACACCTTTGAGGATCCCTTGAAGATCCCCTGAATGAAGAGGGCTCAAGGCATTTAACACGAGACTGAAAACTCAACTTTGATGTTGGTGAATATCTCCCAGCAATGCAAGAAAATCTGGGTTCTGGAGCAAATATTGATAAAATGTAATGATTAAATCACATCTTCAGGAAATATACTGTAACTGCTTACTGCCACTAAAGAGAATATGTGCAGCTGGCAGTGCAAATGCCACATGCAATAAGTAAGGAGGGGAGGAGGCATTTCTGTTGGTCTGTACACATCAGAAGCCTAGAGTGGTTTATAATCAAATTTAGGAATTGGCCCATAAATTAAAACACGAATTTTCATGCAATGATGTAGGGACATACTAAATAAAAAAGAAAGAATATGGAAAGGACTTGGTATTGAATGGAATCAAATTATTTGGAGCATCCTGGGTTTCTCTAAACTAGAAATAAGTGAGGTATTTGCTGCAGTAAATGATCAGTATTTCTGAGTTGTAAATGGTTCTAGTAAGGTTGACCTTAGGTGTTTCCTAATGATGTAAGCTGATCATGAATCATCAGCTTAGACTGTGTTCTTCTATATGAATTTGATCTCCTCAGTTCCATACTTTGCCCTCTTTACCTTGGTTAAAGGGAGATCTTTTAATCCACATCCTGAAATATTCATTTATAAATGTGCATGGGTACACTGTGCAATGTCCCTTTGCACTTGTTCATGAGAGAAACAAACATCCCTCAAGAATCAGAAGAGAGAAATCAAGACTCTGGACGACTTGAGAAGAAAAAAAATCAAATAGACATTATTGAACTAAAAAATCTGGACAAAGAATGTTCACTGATATCATACTTCTAAAGAATTCCTCTCCCATACACCTGTCTAGTTGCCCTTCTTATTATTCCCTCATTGAAGAATATTCAAGAAAGTATTAACTAAAAAACTAACTTGTTTCCTAAAAGTAGACTAAAGTATTACTCCATTAATAAAAACACAGGGCTGGACTCTCAGCCAAAACTGAGCTCCTTTGCCATCAGTCACGAGTGATGTGAAAGACTCTTACCTGGCAGAAACATTTGCTGGGCTGTTTTTTGGCCCTGTTGGAATCCAGGAGGAATTTGCCATTAAATTCTTTTGAAGCAGAATGCCCTTTAAAATACTGTAAAGATTTGCCTTGCCTAAAGCCCTCAGTGACAGGACACAGTGTTATCCTCAGTCTCCACAGCACATCTCCCATCTCCACTGCCTCTGCATCCAGGCACTCCAGGACAGCAGGTACTTGAGGAGGTGTGGCAGTAAAAAAAGGTACTGAAGATCTGATTCAAAGCACAGAAAACAAATGAGCCATGTGAAAAATTTCTCTTTGTCAGAACTTTTCAGAATAAAATTAAAGATGAAACACTTGCCTGGCTCTACTGCAGATAGTCTGATAAAATATTGTTTTAAGAGACCCTAATCACATGACTAGAGTCATTATAACATAAATTGATTCTGAAGAGATTTAATCAATTTAATAAATTAATTTAATGCTTCTGGCTGTAATTATTATTCTGCATTTATTATGTATGATTTTTATTAGCTTAATGGTTTTATACATTTATCAGATACTGAAGAAAATTTCAGTTACTCATAATCTGAATAAATCAGCAGTTACTTTTTTTTCTTTTAAATGGTTTTAATATAATGACTTGCTATTTTGGTTCTTAGCAGTCATGAAAAATTTCTTCAGCTTCATTGAGAAAATACTCTATCCAATACAATCTACAGCCACAAAACAGATTCGATTGATTGCATTGCACTGTAAATCGTGTTTAAATATCTTTGTAATACAATTCCTCCAGTGCTCTGGTGTAATTCATAAGAATCACTTCCATTTTATACATTTTTTAAACAAACAAGTAATTTCAACAGTTTTAAAGTAAATGCTAATGCCTTTGAAAAACCTTTTGATTTTAATTTTCTCACTATTCTAAAGTATGTCTACATCTCTTTTCTAGTCCTAACTGTACATGGTAAAACTATGCAAATTCCATTATTATGGACGTTTGACATTTTAAGATTTATTTTGGCTTCTCTTCAAAACAATAACACATCAGCATACTCTGTACAGATAATCTATGCATTTTAAAAATTTGACTGAGACAATAACCAGAAATTTATAGCAAAAGCTGAATTTAAAGCTGATACCCCTGAAGGTGCAGCATTCACACTGTGGAAAGTTCAGACAAATTTCGAGGTGTTCAGCTGAACTTTGATGAAACTTGGTGAAACTGCCTTGCACAGGGAGAGTCCCTCAGCAAAATTATGTTCTTCAAACTTAATGGTGCACCCCCAGTGTCTGCTTGTCCAAAAATATGCTGGCCTGATATTCTCCCAGCCATCCTTGGAAACCAAATGGGAGCTGGGGAGTCTGCAAGCTTTTGAAGCTGTGAGAGGAAGCACTGGCAAGTGATCTCTCCTTGGTTGTTTTGCATTCAAAAGCAACCTGCATTTCTATGGATTAACCTTGCCAGTGCATTATTTACTGCTGTAGCATGGAAAGGTAAACAGAAGCTTTTGGAATTAGTAGAGCTCCATTGCATTTTGCATTCACCACACCCTCTGTTTTGACTCAAAGTTCTCTAAATTAACTGACAAAGAATGACCTGAAGTTGCCTTTTGTAAAAAGGTGAGTGTTCTGAGGTATTTCTTTCTCTAGACCATGGTTTGGGCTTTACATTTAGAGAATTAAATGGTTCTTTTAGGATGATTTCTATTTAGAGACAATTTAAAGCATTAGTAACTTTTAGACACCAGTTTTAAGAATATTTCTGGCATAAAAATGGATTTGTTTTTATGCAGATGAACTCCAAAGCAATCTCATTCTTTGCAGGTTGCTATTGCTATAGCCAAGATTAATTAATTAGAAATATTAAAGTTAGGATTAACTCTTGGACTCGATTCAGAAATCATTAGGAAACTTGTGGCTCTGGCACACGAATAATTTTGATTTTCAAAAGTTAGTATTATGCTAACAATAAGTACCTTAGAAAATCCCAATGGCTAGCAAGGAGAAAAAGAAAAATACCATAAACTTAGAGACTATAAAACTACAGAAATTTCTTCTAAATTGTTACAGTTGGAGTTTAATTTTTGTGCAGGTATTTCCTTTATGCAAGAGTATATAGTTTACATAAAGTCATTATCTTCATTATGTAGCTCTCCATCTCATTAATAATAACAATTTTTAACTCCTACTTTTGTGGTTAAATGGTGAAGAAAATCTCCTCTCCAATGCAGCCAAGGAAAGAACTGGAAATGGCTTCCAAAATGCTGTAATTCAGGAATCAGAAATTTTTAAGTCTGGATCAAGATTTTATACAGGGAAGTTTTCCCAAAAAATGTTTCAGTGAGATTCTTTATAAACAGGAGTCGTTGTGCATATTCTCATATATCCAATGTTCATTTTCCCAAAAATGTGATATGAGACACCTCAAAAGATATTTTCTCCAGAAGAAGACAAACACTGATCCATCTTGGAATAAAACTGCCTAATAAAATCATACCATTTTAATTATGACCAAGGAAGAAAAAAATTAAGAATCTTCAGAAAGAAACAAGGGATCAGGGGAAACATTTGCTTGTTACAGTGACTGGCTAGCAAGTTTATTAGGAAAAATAAATTTAAGAAAGAGAAAAGCAAGTTACTATCAACGTGTAACACAAAACAACAAAAATTAAAATCTCTAAGCTGTCCAGGAAAACTTCAGGGAAAAAAAGAAAAGGAAACTTTCAAGTTTTATTCTTGGGAAACATTAAAGACAAAGGAGAACTACTTAAAAGAAAATGCTGAATTCTAAAAAGTCTTATGACAGATGGCAGTTTTTGGAAGCTCTGTATACTGTTGATTTAAACCCTTGCCTTTTTAATTGTTTTGAAATTAGATAAGACTTAATTAAGACCTCTCATTTTTGCCTTGACCAATCATATAACAGTTTGCATGAAAAGTCAGAGATTTTGCTTAGAAGGAAAATATTCTTTATCGTTTAAATCAATGTAATTTTAGAAAACAGAAACATTTCAAAAATTTTCTGTCTCAGTTTCTTTGGAGCAAGAGAGCCAACAGATAGAAAGCACCAAAGGATGATTCATAAAATTAAAAATTCATAAATAAAATTATCTAATTCACGTTTTCATGGGCATATACATGGTGAAATTTATTATGCATTATAATGGACCAGTACCAATAATTTCCCATTTATTATTTCATTTCCAGAATGGCGAGGCCTGACAAAAGTTTTGTAGCGTCACAGTTACTACTTAAATATGTTATTAGAACCCTTCTATCAAAACAGGCAAATGCACAGATGCCCCAGTATATTCTCCACCCCCCTGAGTTTGAAAAAATGTCATTTCTACAATTTAACACATCATGGCAACCTTTGTCATTTTAGTGTTAGCAAAAACCCTAAAGGATTAAAATAAAATGAGTCACACCTTTGTCATGCTCAGCAATTACACCTTAGAATGAAACACCTCGTTACATAGGATGTGACAGGCCTTAAAAAATCAGAATATCAAAAAAATAAAAGAAAACAATAAATTAAGACCAAAAAATGACTTCATACCAAATCTGAGTTACCTAAAATACCATCCATACTGCAGAAAATTTTACAAGTGTCAGGTGCCAGATTCTACCCCTATATGCTCCTCAGTGGTGTTAATTTGAGTTGGGCTATGTTTTTATATGGGTTAATATAATTAAATCAGAATCTGAGCTTTGGTAGCTACTATCATTTGAATGTGCAGTTTGCCTTCAGCTGAATTTCAGCTGGCCTAGAAGGAGAAATATTACATCATGCAGGCTTTTTTTTTCTTTTCATTCTGTCTGATTTTTTATTCCTAGCATGTCCCTAAACTTCTCTTCCATTTTACCTTTATCCACCATATAGTAACATAGCACTAATTTCTTTCTACAGTTTTATTATTGCACAATATTTCAGTTAAAAAAGATTTGGCTTGTATCCTCTGGCAAGGAGAATTGCTGGTTTTATGAAATATTATCCATCAACTTAGATAAATTTGTTCATTTTGCAAAGTTCTCTTTGCAAAAGGGTTGAAACAGAGGCATTTATGCTCTGTCCTAAATCATTTCTCAGCACATTAATACATGGCTTGCTATTTTTCAGCAGTCTTATGGAAATTATTATTAACTTGCTTGCTTTTTATATTCATTGATGCTTAGCCCCCAAAGTTGGTAAAAATCCTAGGAAACCAAGTGGTCATTCATTTTAGTAAATAAATATGCCTAAATTAAAATTTTACACTATCTCCAAAAGCCAGAAATTTCCAACAATAAGAAGTTATATTCACTGTAAGAAGAAAGGGAAAAATTCAATTATGCTAGAGAGAAAGAAGACTCGTGTCCATTTTTCAGTGCCTATGAGGGGAGAAGAACAACTTTGAATTCTTTTAGGTTTGGTTTGCTCTAGTTAATATGAAATATAATTTACTGCCAACTTTAATAAAAATATGAGCAGCCTTTGGTTCTACACATAATAAAACATGACTAGACCTCATATTTCTACACGTAATTAATGCACCTTCTTTTTGGACCTTTTATTTTTATGCAATCAATTAACGTAGTCAATGACACGTGCAGTATTTGGAATTTTTTGAACTTAGAAATATTACTGGAGCAGCATCTCCTGCTGAGATCACAAGCTCTCCATCCTCAAGAGGAATCCTTGAGAGCAGAATCTTAGCCCTGCACACATCCAGATTTAGAATCCTAATCTAAGCACTTAGATCTATATAATGGAATGACAAAATGGTTATAATGTCTTTACACAAAGATGATGTGAACTTCTGTGTCTAATCATGACCAAAGGCTGCTTTTTCATGTGGAGCCTGTGATTTACCTGGACTTGTCCTGCTAATCAGTTTTGTTCTGATAAGCACTTACTGTTATCCTTCAAATTCAATAGTAAGGTTAAGAGGGCCAGCAGGATTGAGAAGTGACTGCTGCTGTTTATCTTAGGTGCAGAGCCAGCTTTTAAATGAAAAAAAATTACTATGTGAATCACCACTTTAGAGAGATCATTTTATGCCAGGCTTTTCTTACTCTAATCTTCCAGCAGTCCTCAGCCACCCTTTAAACACACAAATGTAACATCTGACAGACCTCAACAAATTTTCCCAGCATGGATCCTC
Organism: Chaetops frenatus; assembly: GCA_013400775.1. Lineage (NCBI taxonomy): Eukaryota > Metazoa > Chordata > Aves > Passeriformes > Picathartidae > Chaetops > Chaetops frenatus. The sequence continues at coordinate 225,215 of VZTR01019321.1, forward strand.
AGGAAAATCTTAAATGTTGAATAAATCATCACATATCTATTATCTTGAGGAAGGCTGAAGGAGAAAAGCCACACAGATGGGCTTCTATTTTTTTTTTTCCTAACATTTCCAAACTCCTGATGACTTCTGGGTAATTAACTCTTTAAAATTTTAATTTAGAGCTGATTTAAAGTGAGGTTTATTTGTAACAATAATCTGAAACTATAGCACTTTGTAAACCAAATCACAAAACGTATCTGGTTGGATTCTTTTGTGTTTTCCTTAAGAAAATTTGAAACAATACCTATAAAAGGGGATAAAAAGTTTTTTTGACACAGATTTGAAAGCAGGAAATACCAACACATTTGAAACATGATTAATATGTCCCCTATGAGGTCACAAAAACAAAGTGCAAAGAACTGTGTGGAAGCATCTACCATGCACTGCCTCTTAAGGAAATCACCTCTAGATTGTCAGATTCACTCTCTAAACCCATGGACATCAACTCCTCAGCATCCTTTTTACCAATCTGTTGTCCATTACAATTCTGTGGTGTCCAACCTTCCTTAGAATCACTAGATCTCCATACCACTTGTGCCTGATTGGTGCACAGATAAATAAATGAAGCACAGCAGGTACATCAGCAGAATGGTCCTGTTGCATTCAGACAAGAGCCTTAAGTATGAAGTAGCTTATTGGTAATTTTATAAAATAGGTATAAATAAGACCAGCATGTAATATAGGTATTTTCAGTCTCACATGGGTAAATGTGCATGAAAATGAAATGAAAAGTAAATGGATTTGTTTTTTCTGATGTCTTACCACATAATTTATTAGGCTAATGCTGTTCATTATATTTTACATTCCATTATCTTTCTATGTGAATTCTCTTACAATATCAAATGAAGAAAACTTCTTTTGAAATTAATAATTTCAGAGCGAAACATTAATATTCAAATGGAATATGGTGCTATTGTGGGACTTCAGGGACAAAAAAAAAATACTTTTATGCTGAGCACAATGAAGGATTGATAGGCATTTCTGTTATCTCATTCATTAGTCATTCTGGACAGTTCAGACAAGTTGTTACCTACAATAATGGAGAGTATTTTACTTTTTAAAGGTTAATTTAAACTCTATATTATACTGAACTGAGGAAAACTATTTATTTATATATTTATTGATTGTGACAAAACAGCTATTTGCATTCTTTCTAAAGGAATGAATAATATTCTTATTGCTGAGCCAGGAGCCTGACATAAGGTGTGATAAGCAGCATATGGCATGGGAGGAGATCTACCTAGCTTAAGCTGTACAATAGTCTAAAAAATTTGCATTAAATTTCAGAAATTTATGAATCAGGCAGGAAAGAGGAGAATTCTTATGACTGGCTTTGCAAATCTTAGAATTTCAGCTCCTATCTCCATCACTTCTCTGCATAATTCCCCTTCTGAATTTAAATCCACCTCTTGTTTGTTCCTTCAGAGACATCTTCCAAATCTCTCCATTGAGAGTGTCAGCCTATAAAGTCAAGCACAGGTAATATATCACTGAGCACAGGTAATATATCAATCTTACACATCACTTTGCAAACTCTGAGCAGCCACATCCAAAACAAAAAAAGTTAAGGTTTAACAATTATCAACTTGCTGACCACCCTCTAATTTTTCAGTGGAGTCTATATTTTTTGTTCATAAAATTACAAAAAACCGAAACAGTCAGCAAATATTTATTCATTATGTTTTTTTCTGTCTTCAAGATTTTCCTACACTGTCCTTTTGAAAACAGATCTGAATATAAAATATTTTCTCAATAAATGTATGTGTTACTCCAACCAAATATTTCAAGAAAAAAAACCAAACTTTCATGAAGTTTAAGTATGAAAAACTTATATTTATATAATATAAGTTTATATAGGAAAAGTAACAAACTGTGAAATTCTAAATATTCATGTTCTTCTAAATTATTTTAGCATCAAAAATGTCTTAACACTATTAATAACTCCTGTTTGAAAGCCAGCACCAAATTCACTTGGTCAGAAGTGAGTGAACCATCAGATTTAAGTGGTGGCAACACAAATTTTTGGGAGGGAATGAACAGGCTTGTGGAACACTGTCTGCATCTGCCTCCTTCCCTTCCCTACCTGGGTCTCCACCCTTTGCAGCTGCTAGATCCCATCCAAGCTGGCTCCCATGATAAATCCACCTGTTTCATCTCCCAGATCTCACACTGCCTCCTGACTCTCTGAAGAGTTCAGCTTTGTCTCAAGACTGAGGTTTTCCAGAAACAAGCAGACAGACAGCCATGGGAGCTGTTGTCCTTGCCACTGTGCATTAACCAGCAAACTAAGCCATCAAATATTCTGTTTGTGGGGAGAAGGCAGGATGAATGTTTCATAATTAGCTGCTTTGGCTCAGCAGTCATTCCCTTGTGACTTTAAAAGCTTGAGCTGTGAACTCTGTTCTTTGAGATGAAGTCCCTTTTTATCACTGTTACAAACACACTTGGTATTATAATTAAAACCTTGGATAAAATGTTCCTACAACTTTTAAGCCTGCCCTGATTTCCTTCAGTTCTTTTACCTGGTCTTGACTCTGTGGGTGCAGGTGAATGCACACACACACTTATACACACTTGCCAGAAATAAAAAGGGATGCCACTGAAAATCGGAGCCTTTTTAGGTGTTTGGATTCATACTCAGAACAACAGGAAGACACAACAAGGATCACCCCTCTGCTGGACATGGTGATTGCAAGACCTCACATTTCTCCTGGCACCAGCTTGAATGGCTTAGCAGCAGGAGTGGACTCTGTAAGCAGCAGGGGGTGTGGGCTAAGGATGGAGACATCTCCTCCAGTGCCTGAGTAAATGCACCCCTGCTTCTTGGGAAGACATTTTTCTGCATAGGTGATGATTTATTATAGGTAAGAGTTCATGTATTTTATATGTCACTGCTGTCTCTGGACTACTGCACTGAACCAGGCAATGGAATCCTTTCTGGGGTACTAAAAAAATTCACCATAGGGAGCTGTGTCCCTATTTCACTTCAGTCATTCCTGACCTCCAGAACTTCCTTCTGATGCTGCTAATATTTAACCTGATCCAAGGCTTGTGGTGTGTCATTTTTCCTGGAATAAAAATTGTATAGCTGCCTGAATGCTAAATTTCAACAGCTGTGCATGGAGGGATTCTGGTTCAATTCGTTGGACAGAAAGACCTTTTTAAGATTCTCAAGCAGCCTTGGGTAGTTTGCTGAATTGGTAGGAAATATCTGGCATAACTGTAACACACTTGATCTTTCTGCAAAAATGAAAGAGAAGAGGTTAGATTATGCCGAGAGCCCCTTGAGGCAGATTTTAGTATGTAGAGTGGGTATGACTTCTACAATCATCTTTGGATCACGAGGGCACAGTTCAACAGATTGAGTCCTCAAAGGGATGCCATTTCTAGAGATTTAGCATGTTTTGCTCAATTTATGTCTATACCTAGTGGAAAATGAAGCCTGCTACTTCGACCTCCTCCATTTCCTGCATAATTTCTTCTGGTTTTAGTTTGCAGCTTCTTCATATTGAGTCTTTCTTCAGAGATCCAAAGTATGACTGTGATGGCATAAGTACTCTGCTAATAATAAATAATTCTGGCATTTATTTTTTATGAGTAGGATCTGTAATTATATTACTATCACTGTAAATAACTAAAGCACTGATGCTTTTATGATGGAAATGAATTCAGAAGATTGAGTATCTATGAATGAATATTTTTCCTCTAAGAGTATATGACAGCAAAGAAAACATGTCATTACCAGAAATATCTATAGTGATTAAAATGGTAATTAATGACAGCCCCTCTTATTAGCATAAAATAAAGCAAATTACAAAAAAAAAAAAAAATTTTTTTTTTTCTTTTTTTTAATGGGAAGAAAATGCTTATGACAGATGATGCAAAATACTGAGAAGAGCAGCAAATCCCAAATATCCTTATCTTTCACATAGGGGCATAGATGTATTTCCAGGGGGAAAAAAAGAACCATTAAGACAGCTCCAAAGTTTAAAACCCGAAAGAATTTCAAGTAGATAGCTAGTCATTTTGCCTTCCTCACAGACTCATTTGTGAATTTTATGTCCTAATTCTGCTGACATCAACATCTGGAGGCAGAATTAGGGCCATATTTTACATTGAATCAGAAATTTAATTTATATGAAAAATTACATGTTTTCATTTTAACTCAGTTTTGAGTTGCTTACATCTTCCTGAAAACAGACACATAAATCACACATACAGACATCTGTGACAGTCATCCTGCCTTTGCTCAAAGTATTTACTAATGAGACCAAGAAAGCCTTTCCTAAAAGGTGGAGACTTCTGCAAGAACTCACTAAATCAAAGTAACTTATTAAAGATTCCTGAAGAAATCGTGAGAAAAATTTTACTTTTTTTAATTCAGATGTTCAAAAAATGTATTTGTCAGCTTACATCTGAAAAATCCTCTGAAGCAATTTTCTTAAAGTTTTAAATGTAACAGTTTCTAAGATGGCAATAAAAGTTTCAAAAAGCTGTGAGACTCAAGGAAGGTGCAATAAAAATATCCACTCAAAGTTCAGCACAGATTTTCCTACAGTAAACAAAGTTTTGTTTTTAGTGTGGAGTACAAACATGGTTGCCTTGCTCAATTAATGCAGTTGTCAGGTGAATCAAAGCTGCTGAATGTGGAGTATTTGGGGATGAAATTCTTAAAGCTAGAAAACATTAAATATTTTCTATGCAACTTGAAATTCTTTTCCAGTCACTCCAGTCTCTTCCAACACAAGGGTTGGTGTGAATACTTGCACTTGACTTTTAGAAAGCCACAAAAAAGGAATGACAAACAAGCCAGCACAAGTCAACCAGGCTGGCAACTCTTTGCTGTTACAGAACTTTCTTGGGAGAAATCAAATGCCAACTGTGTGATTTGCATGTTTCAGAAGAAATTTTCTGCAGAGCAAAATGTTTACATTCAGTCCAAGAGATGGAATTTGTCTTTATGATCTCAAGTAACACTTGAATGATGCTGTGCAAGATCACACTTCCCACAAAAGACATGCTAAACCCAGTTTCTACTGTCCATCTACTCTCACACCTAGAGATAACTGAAAGAAAATTGCAGAGTTAAATACTGGACTTTTGCAACATTTTTATCTCATCAAACTCTTGAAAAAATGTAGAGATTCAGTGCCTTTTAATTTTGTGTGTCAGAGTTGAAATAAATAAATAAATACTCTGAACACCATCTTAATTTTGGGTGTAAGTAACCAAAGAGTTAATCTGACCAAGATTCTTGGACAATGTAAGAATGAATTTTATGAAACCAATAAAAGAGGAATTTGTCCTCTTAGAGCAGAATGCTCTAGAAAATGAACGAAATACTTGGTCTCTGTCCAGAGCCCTGAATGAAAACTTCAAAGCAGTGTTCAGAAAAAGCAACATGAGGAGTGACCACCAGAATGTAAAAATTATGTTAAAGCTGGGTCCTACCATGTTATATTACCAACTTACCAGCCCTGGATTCAAGATGGAAACTCTGGATTTCAATTTCCTCCTCTTTTAAGGTGAAGAAAGCACCCAAAAATCCAGTGGCTGATTCAGAGGCTGAAAGGACACTGGCAGCATCATCCTCTGGGGCTTCAGGTTTCTATCTGTGGGGCACACTGCCAAGGATGAAACTAACCTGAAATAAACCACCTTGTACAAAATTCTATAACAGTAAATCTGAAACATTCATAGAGCCCTGAAAGGTTAATAATTTTATTTCCATTCCAGCTTTAGGTAAACTTCAAATAATGACACCATCTTTAAGATATGACTGCCAGGATCTCCATGCAGCTGTATAATTCCAAATTAGTATCAGCCTGTCAAGTGTGTCAGATGCCAGAATGTGCACTGAGTGCATGGGCAAAACTAAAGATCTATTCAAAACACACACACACACAAATCTGAAACTTCTCCTGTCCTATGCTCTATATCCACATGAAAATATTACACAATGATTCAAAATCCTCATTCTATATGGATATGTGGCCTTTATCCAGTAACTTGTTTTCTGCCCAGAAAACACAAACTTAAGTAGTCTGGGTGACAAAATGATAGGAATACCATTTAATGAACCAAATCACGGAGCTGACCTAAATTACATTTTGTAACAGGTTCAAAAAGCTTGGCTGAAGATTTCACTTCAGATAAAAGTGCTTAAAATAATTTCCAGAGAAAATTAAACATGATAAGGGAAATTACTGTCTTAAACTTTTTCATGTTGCATTGCTTCTTTTTTAACCTAGTATTAAATCACAGGTGGATAATAAATTTCCTACAAGTAAGTTGAAAAGTTATGAAATATTTTCTTAGAGCTGCAGTGGAAGGCATTTGAGAGATTATGCTACAAGGAATTCATTAAATGTCTGAAATTTTCTGATAGTGTCTCAAATACCTTTGTAATTTACTAAAGTCTGGACTTTTGTTTGCATAAAAATATAATCTGTTTGTTCTTGGAAGACACTCTTCTTTATAAACTGGGATAAATTTTGTGTGTAGTGTGTTGACACTGGCTGGATTCCAGGCACCCACCAAAGCCACTCTCTCACTCCCCTCTGCAGCTGGACAGGGGAGAGGAAATGGAACAAAAGGTTTGTGAGTTAAAGACTGGGAAAGATCCCTCATCACACACCATCATGGCATTAGAGCAAAACAGGCTCTAATGAGAGATATGAAGTGAATTTATTGCTAACAAAATCAGAGCAGGATAATGACAAGTAAAATAAAACCCTTAAAAACACCAACTCTACCTCCTCCCCCAGTGGCACAGGGAGAGAGGGAATGGGGCAATGTTCATTCATCACAGTCTGTTTATCCTGCTGCTCAGGGAGAGAAGTCATTCTCCTGCTGCACCGTGGGGGCCCTACCATGGGAGACAGCTCTCCATGAACTTCCCTGATGGGAATCCATCCCACAGTTCCCCTCAGCCCTCTCAGGCACCCACCTGCTCCAGTGTGGGGCTCCTCCAGGGGCTGTGGGTGGATCTTTGCATCCCTGTGGATCTCCCTGGGATGCAAGCCCACAGATGCTCCAGCATTGTCTTCACCATGGGCTGCAGGGGAATCTCAGCTCCAGCACCTGCAGCACCTCCTGCCCCTCCTTCTCCACTGACCTTGGTGTCTGCAGAGCTGCTCCTCTCAAGTGTTCTCACCTGGGTCTTGTCTGGCTGCAATTACAACTGTGTAATAAATTTTTTTTCTTCTGAAGTCTGTTGTCACAGAGGTGTTAACAACATTTCTAAGTTGGTCCAGCCTTGTCCAGCAGCACATCTGTCTCTGGAGCCCCCAGGGACTGGCTCTGCCAGACATGCAGGATGTTTCCAGCAGCTTCTCACAGAAGCCACCTCTGTATCCCCCCCCATTATCAAAGCTTGGCCATGCAAACTCTATACAAGATGGTGTATTTCATTTTTGCTAGCTTTCCAATATGATTGATGCAGACCTTTAATGTGTGAATTCTAGAACATGAATTCAAATAGATAGTTAAGGAACATGAACAGCATTAAATATGCAATGGTGAAGATCAGAGCTACCTCTACCACCCAACCTCTCATCAAGAAAGAGTCCATTAGTAAAATTTTTTAGTACTTTTGATTTTGGAATCTTTTCTAAAGAAGTATTTTCAAAGAAACTGGAACCAGAACTAGAACCAGAACTGGGAAAAGAAAAGCAGACTAAGAAAAATTCAATGACTAATTAAAAAATTGTGATGCCTCTGTGACAAATTTCCATCCCCTTTGAAGAAATTAAAACTGATTTGCACTGTGTACCCACAACACTGTAAGAAACCAGTAAACATGCTTTACCTAGCCTGTTGAACAGATTGAACTGTGTTACACAGGTTTCAGACTAATGCTAATATTTCCATTTTATAGGCATGAGACCTGCACAGCAATGGAACAGCATTTAGGGAGACACATCTTACCCCTGAGACAAGGGCACACAGAGAGGTACTTAAAATTCCCTAAGCAGGACATGGATCATGCTGACTCCCTCCCCATCACTCCCCATCCCTGTCTGTGTCCCTTCAAGAGCTTCCACAGCCTGTAGGAGCAGCATGGACTGTATCTGACCTGCTGTTTTCAGGGAGGCACAGAGCTTCAGCACACTGAGGCAGCAGCCTGGAAGAGCTTGCCAGGGGTTGCCCACTAATAGCTGTGGTACAATTAGCATGTGTGAGATATTAGGCACATCCTGCCTGCTCTTGCCATCAGATCAGACAGCTACACAGCATGCCTCCAGACAGGCACTGCAGAGCCTTGCAGCACTGCCAGGCATGTTCTGTGGAGCCCTGGAGACATCCATGCTGCAAGATGTGTCCTCACAGCATTTGGGCTGGCTTCCTGCTGGGCCTGTGATACACAGCTGAAGAGCCCTGGTCTCAGCAGGCACATGTCTGTCTAAAGTCAGTTGAATGGGGCTTTAGCAGATGAGCTGGGGATCTGAACAGGTGTGTT
>VZTR01019321.1:233936-255721 GCA_013400775.1 Chaetops frenatus
TCCCCTCTGCAGCTGGACAGGGGAGAGGAAATGGAACAAAAGGTTTGTGAGTTAAAGACTGGGAAAGATCCCTCATCACACACCATCATGGCATTAGAGCAAAACAGGCTCTAATGAGAGATATGAAGTGAATTTATTGCTAACAAAATCAGAGCAGGATAATGACAAGTAAAATAAAACCCTTAAAAACACCAACTCTACCTCCTCCCCCAGTGGCACAGGGAGAGAGGGAATGGGGCAATGTTCATTCATCACAGTCTGTTTATCCTGCTGCTCAGGGAGAGAAGTCATTCTCCTGCTGCACCGTGGGGGCCCTACCATGGGAGACAGCTCTCCATGAACTTCCCTGATGGGAATCCATCCCACAGTTCCCCTCAGCCCTCTCAGGCACCCACCTGCTCCAGTGTGGGGCTCCTCCAGGGGCTGTGGGTGGATCTTTGCATCCCTGTGGATCTCCCTGGGATGCAAGCCCACAGATGCTCCAGCATTGTCTTCACCATGGGCTGCAGGGGAATCTCAGCTCCAGCACCTGCAGCACCTCCTGCCCCTCCTTCTCCACTGACCTTGGTGTCTGCAGAGCTGCTCCTCTCAAGTGTTCTCACCTGGGTCTTGTCTGGCTGCAATTACAACTGTGTAATAAATTTTTTTTCTTCTGAAGTCTGTTGTCACAGAGGTGTTAACAACATTTCTAAGTTGGTCCAGCCTTGTCCAGCAGCACATCTGTCTCTGGAGCCCCCAGGGACTGGCTCTGCCAGACATGCAGGATGTTTCCAGCAGCTTCTCACAGAAGCCACCTCTGTATCCCCCCCCATTATCAAAGCTTGGCCATGCAAACTCTATACAAGATGGTGTATTTCATTTTTGCTAGCTTTCCAATATGATTGATGCAGACCTTTAATGTGTGAATTCTAGAACATGAATTCAAATAGATAGTTAAGGAACATGAACAGCATTAAATATGCAATGGTGAAGATCAGAGCTACCTCTACCACCCAACCTCTCATCAAGAAAGAGTCCATTAGTAAAATTTTTTAGTACTTTTGATTTTGGAATCTTTTCTAAAGAAGTATTTTCAAAGAAACTGGAACCAGAACTAGAACCAGAACTGGGAAAAGAAAAGCAGACTAAGAAAAATTCAATGACTAATTAAAAAATTGTGATGCCTCTGTGACAAATTTCCATCCCCTTTGAAGAAATTAAAACTGATTTGCACTGTGTACCCACAACACTGTAAGAAACCAGTAAACATGCTTTACCTAGCCTGTTGAACAGATTGAACTGTGTTACACAGGTTTCAGACTAATGCTAATATTTCCATTTTATAGGCATGAGACCTGCACAGCAATGGAACAGCATTTAGGGAGACACATCTTACACCTGAGACAAGGGCACACAGAGAGGTACTTAAAATTCCCTAAGCAGGACATGGATCATGCTGACTCCCTCCCCATCACTCCCCATCCCTGTCTGTGTCCCTTCAAGAGCTTCCACAGCCTGTAGGAGCAGCATGGACTGTATCTGACCTGCTGTTTTCAGGGAGGCACAGAGCTTCAGCACACTGAGGCAGCAGCCTGGAAGAGCTTGCCAGGGGTTGCCCACTAATAGCTGTGGTACAATTAGCATGTGTGAGATATTAGGCACATCCTGCCTGCTCTTGCCATCAGATCAGACAGCTACACAGCATGCCTCCAGACAGGCACTGCAGAGCCTTGCAGCACTGCCAGGCATGTTCTGTGGAGCCCTGGAGACATCCATGCTGCAAGATGTGTCCTCACAGCATTTGGGCTGGCTTCCTGCTGGGCCTGTGATACACAGCTGAAGAGCCCTGGTCTCAGCAGGCACATGTCTGTCTAAAGTCAGTTGAATGGGGCTTTAGCAGATGAGCTGGGGATCTGAACAGGTGTGTTTGATGGGCAGTGAAAAACTGGCAAGTAGGCTGGATGAAATGTATCTGTCCCTAATGAATAATGTCTTGAAACCTCCTGCTGTTGGAGGAATTGCACTTTTCTATTGTGGTTTAAACCCAGCCAGCAACTAAGCACCAGCCAGCTGTTCACTCAGTCCCCTCCATGGAAGGGGGAGAATAGGAAAAAGGTAAAACTCATGGAATGAGACAAGAACAGCCTAAGAAGTAGAATAAGCAGTATTACTTCTTTATAATTATTAATATTGTTATTATTATTATTGTTACTACTACTATTATTACCATTTTTTTTTTTAAAGGAGAATGAGAGAGAGAAATAAAACCCAGGACAGACAAGTGATACACAATGCAATCTTTCAGCACCCACTGCTTGATGCTGAGCCCAGCCCTGGCTTTCAGGTAACCTGCCTATTTTATGTACTGGGCATGATATTCCATGGTATGGAATATCCCTTTGGCTGGTTCAGGTCAGGTTTAGAGCAGCATTCAAAAAATAAAAAACTTCCTAAAGCATTCCTTTAGTCTATTCAGCTCTGCAAACTCTAAGCCAGAATCTGCTGAATCTTCACCTTTCTCCATCTCCCCACCTCATATTCAGCCATAAAAATACTGATTTGGAAACGTTTCTGTGCAACTTCTTCTTTGCCACTTGGGCTTCTTAATTCACTCTTAGCAGGAAGACAGGAATGTCCATCCAACCAAAATACAGCAGATTAAAAAGGTCAAAGTACTACAGGAAAATAGCATAAATCACAAAACATATTATGCCAAGTCTGACACCTCTCTGGCACCACCAAAAGTGTAACTAGAGTAAAAAATTACATGTAATTATCCTCCTTACTGATGGTCTCTGAAGACTGTAATTTCATGGTGCCTGGATGTCATTTTCAGAACCTTCTGCCTCTCTGCAGTACTGTAGGCACACTTCCAGCTATCATCTGGGGCACCTGAAATAATAGTGAGAGTGAAGGAGAGACACGTAAAAGTTTCATTTGGAATAAGAAGTCATGACAGCTTTCCAAATTACAGTAATCTTTTAGCATTGTTCCTACTAAAGTCAGAAATCATCAGGAGATGCCCGATCTCTTCCTGTGGGCTGTGCATTATTGAATCTCACTTGAGACTCAATAATGAGATAACATTATGCTCTAGGAAAAAAGGTAGATCTCAAACTTAGAAGCTGTTGCCACCTTTCTGTTTAGGCCACAGGGCAAAGAGAGCAGATCCAACTCATTAGATCCAAAGGCAGGGTGGGGATGACTCCTAAACCCTTTAACTGACAATATGAGAGCTGAAGTATCACATGACCATCAGTAAATCTCACTTTTTGTTATGGTGATGTCACTTTAGAGGATCATTTGATTTAATTAAAGCACACAAGGAGAATTACTCTGCTGACATCTTGTTGATTTAGTTGACCTCTGTTAATACACTCAATGAGTTATAGTTTGTTTGTTTGCTTTTTCCCAATTTTATGACTGTTTTTCTCTTCTTTTCCTCATGCTCCTTGTGCTTAAGAGGCCAGGAGTTGACATCAACCTGACTAGCCCTGAATGAATGGTTCCTTAAAAGCCTGCAGCACTTCTTTACACCTTCACTTGGCAAGCAGAAAAGGATGGAGGCGAGTCTGAGGTGAAATCTCTGTTCTCTAACCTCGCAGAAAGCAGCTGGAGCTTGAAGAAGTTGGATTTCTCCAGAAGCATAACAAAGAGATCAAGTGCTAGCATCGAGTCTTGAAAATCACAGAGCCTGAAAGACTTACAAACACAAAGAAAGCTGGAGTAGGAGAGAGGAGCAGAAGGGATAAGAGGCAGAATACATTAATTTAGGTATCTCACCCTCCTTGCACAGCTCTTCTGTGCTGGAGCTGGCTCACACACGAATGGCTGGGAGTAGAGGCGGAGGAGGTCGTGGACCTCCCCTGTAGCAGACATAATCTCTCTTATTGTTACAACAATAAGGTTGCTGTGATGGAAGAAAGGAGGGACTTTGTCGGTGCAGAAAGCAGAGAGAGAGAAAAGTGAGTGGAGCAGAGAGGGAGGAAGCAAGTGACACCACAGGTTTTGGGTGGTAGTGAGAGGAGAGTTCCATTGTGTGCACTGCTGTGGATGTGAGGTGGCACAATGGCTTCACTGTAGGGTGAGAACTTAGGCCATCTATTACATTGCAAACCATAGAGACAGAGCAGGGAAAAAAATTTGGTTTAGGGGGAGTGCTGAATGAGGTGGGTAAGAAAGTTTCTGTGTTCTGTAACAATTCTTGTTGTGAAATTTGACCTGATTTTGGTGAATATAAAATATTCACATGCTGAATGAAAGAAGTTGCTTTACCTCATAGATTATTCAACCTATAAAGGAAATAACATTCAGTAAAGCAAAAAGTGAAAGGAAGTCAAAACTGACTGATTTTAAGCACAGCCAGATACATTGCTTCCTTTGTGCATGTTAAATCAAAGAATGGTTTGGAAGAGACCTTAAAGATCATCTCATTCCAAACACCCTGTCGTGGGTGGGGACACCTGATGCTCAGTTACCTCAATGCTTTCTTAACAGATGTGCTTTTCTATGCCAAGATTTGCCCAGCTTTGATAATTCTTGAGCACCTAATGTAAAAGTGTAACCCTCCTATGGAGAAATTATACAGAACAATTTTAAAGGCACTGAATTTCTGTGTCTCCTCAGTAGATGGATGTATCACACTGCAAAATAAATTGATGTAAACCTGGGATTTGTGCAGAGGCCCATCACCTGGCTTTTCCTCTGCCCATGCAGATTCTGGGAAATCTACAGCACAAAAAATTAAAACCCCACATGGACAGAGCACTACTGAGCAAAGATTTCCTTTGTGTTTCAAACTCGCAAGAAATGTGGTCATCTAATAGAATAGCTGTCAGAAACTATTTACTTAAATAATTAATTTGAAGTCATTTGTTTTGCATTTTGCCAGTAAAAGTAAAGTGTCAGGAAAAATGCCAAAAAACAGAAGGGTATTTTCTCAATTTCTTTTTTTTCTTGGTATCCATCTGTGTCTATTCTGCAGCAGTACAACTTCTAAAAGGCCACATTCTACTACATTATTTCCCCCAGTTATTACACTCAAGCAGACTACAAATCACTTGCTTAATTTCTGATTACTGTTGCTTTGTTCTAAGGCAGATTTTCAGAGTAAGCTCAGTACCAAGTGTAATGCTGTTCAATAGGATCTACAGGCCATTTATCAAAACCACATGGAAGTGGTAAACCACAGTCATGAAAAAGATGAAGCAAAGCTTTGCAATCCAGTGTCCCAAAGGTATGATAATCATATCTCTTGATAATCATATCTCCCTCTACTGCCTTATTGCTAATTAAATTAATTAATTAGGGAAGTCTTTCCCAAGTGGACTTGATTTAATATGCTGTATGTAATTAGCAGCTCTTGGAAATGGAGATGAGATGATTGCTCCCCTTTTTTTTTGGTGTCACAGAGAGCTCTCAAAAGCTTTGCAGAGAAAGCAAATGATCAGGCTTCTCGTTTGTCCAGTGACAGCACTAAGATTAGTGTCTAAAAACATTTTTTCACAGAAGGAAGAAAAAGAAAAAGAAAAAATAGGAGTCAACATCATTAAGGAGAATGAGGTTTTTAGTGACCCTGGCACATTCTGTGAGCTGATCTGAACAGTCTTCCAGATTTAAACGAATAACAAAGAAATTTCTATTAAGAGTAAATAAATGCAATTTCTGTGGGGAGGATACTACAGCAGTGGAGATCTGTACAGGGATTGTGTGGTGGGGTGACCCTGTCTGGATGCTGAGTATCTACCAAATTCACTCTCACTCCCCTCCTCAGCTGGACAGGGGGAAGAAAATATAACCACAGGCTCATGGGTTGAGATAAGGACAAGGAAGATCCATTTCCAATTCTCATCATGGGAAAAACAGACTCAGTTGGGGGAAAATAGTTTAATTTATCACCAATCAAATCCGAGTAGGATAGTGAGAAAATTGAATCTTAAACCAGCTTTCTCCCATCCCTCCCTTCTTCCTGGGCTCTGCTTCACTCCTGAATTTTCTACTTCCTTCTTCATTCCTTTGGACATGGGAGAAGCTTCTGGCAGTATCTCACAGAAGCCATCCCTCTAGCCCCCACTCTGATCCCAAAACCTTGTCACACAAAGCCATGGGAACTGCTCACAGACCTGCCAAATTTCCTGAATACAACCCTTATAATAAATGACAAATAAAGAATCTGAAAAAATGTGTTTCATTATTTCTAAAGATATTCTAGATGTTAGGTTCATCTCCTAATATCATAGAAAATACAAATGTTGCCTAATAATGATTAGAATAGCTTTGAATTTGTAACTGGATCATTAAATCAAGCGTTTTATTTATAAAGCATTTTCTAGAGGCCCACACACACAAAAACCACTCAGCTTGTGTAGAGCACAGAGGAGGAGGCAATGTCCAAGCAGCTGGTCAGGCAAGTTTTCCATTGCTCAGCCTGCCACTATTGCTTTTTCATCCACCTGTGGCCTCTTCCTCTGCCTGCCAACATCTTCCCCAGATTTATTCCAGAGTGCCTGACACCTTCATACCTGCCTGTGGCTGGCAGTGATAAAACTTAAGTGCCAGAGGAAACTGCTTCTGCTTTCATTCAAACATGTTTCATTTTGTCTCCAAAAGTCCAGGATGGGGAAGTCTCAGTGCTAAAGTGCAGACAGATAATCCATGCTTTAAAAGGGAGCTTTCAAAGACAAATATTTTAAAGGATGTACCAAGAGGAAATTTTTTTTAATGCCAATTCAAAATAGCAATTTCATGCTTTTGATAGGCTACTGACTGCCAAAAGATAAACAATTCTCCCCTTCCAGCATTAATGTAGTGCCTGTTAGATCTGGGAAAAAGACATTGAGCTTGCCAGACAAAATAACAATAAGAAATACTCCATTCCTGTGTACAGATGAAGCTTTTCCCTTTGAATTTTTCATAGAAAAAAAAAGCCTTGTGGAAGACACACCTTTCTGCCTCCAAAACCATTAGTGATGGGCTGATGATTCCAGCTTCACTGCCTGCTCCCTTTCCCTCTGTGTGAACACAGCCCCTCCCAACAGGCTGTATATAATAAACGCAACAGTAATAAAAAAAAAAAAAAAAAAAAAAAAAAAAAAAAAAAAAAAGTTGTAANCTTATTCACATTATTTATAAAATGTTCACTATTGCTAGAGAAGTATTTCCACCTATGTCTCATAACTCAGAAAGATTCTGAACAGTTCTGAAGCTATCCTGTAACTGAAAAGAAATAAAAAAAAATCAGCACTCCTTTTTGCTGTATTTGTGCTCTTCTGTTACAAGTTCAACTTTTTAATTAAATATTTGGGGGAGGGAAATGTTTACTGTTTCAAGCACGAATATATATTCCTGCAAAAGAAGGTTTAAAAAAAAAATCTAAACAACAAAAAGAGACACATGTACTTTAAGAGTATTTGAAATCAACTTGTGCTCTGTATTAGAGAGAACTTTCAGAAAAAAAATTCCTGAAGGGAATTTTCTCCTCCAGTATGGATTAATGTGATACAGATATGGGACAATAAAAACCAATTGCTAAACCTTAAAATCACAAAACAGAATACAAACAAGAAGTTGTGCAGGGTTGAGAGCAGCAGGGTGTGGTGACTGACAAGCTGTTGTGGCTTGCAGATGCTGCTACTATTGGGAACACAGAGTTCTCTTTGAGAGGAATAATCTCTAAAATTATTCTTAGCAACTCATGACTTGTAAACTATACATTGGGGAATATAATGGTTTACTTTTTAGTGAAGAGGTCCTGGAGGCTAAGATGCACTGGCATGCATCTGCTGAGACTGGAAAGTTGTCACTTTGGAATGTCATTTATGGAGGTCATTAATTAATCATGTCAAAAATTAAAAGTATCTTAGGATAGAATGAAAAGACTATGTCAACAAAAATTTCTTAGTGTGTCTTGTAAGGACTTTTGGTACAGAGGCCGTCACTTTCATCACACTTTTTGGAACTCAGGACTCAGAGAGAAATTCCACTCTATTTCCTGATGGTTTTGTCAACTTCCCTTTGAGGTGGAGTGATCTGAGTGGGTCCTTGCTGTTCACTGCCCCTCTGACTCTCTCCTCCTGCCCAGAGCAGGCTCAGGGACCTGTGTTTGCAGCCACCAGGGACGAGGAGCATCCCATCCCCTGGGTTCCAGCACCCGGCTCCTTTCCCACCAGAGGGCACTGCAGGCTGAGGCAACAGGCCCTAGGTGGAGTTAAGGAAACCCACACATAGGAAGACAGACAAACAAAAGAAAACCAAACAAAATAAAGCAAAACAAAACACAAAAAAAACCAAACCAAAACAAAACCGAAAACAAACAAACAAACAAAATACAACAAGAAAAAACCCCACTACCACTAACAAAAAACCCACAAACCCACGACACCTCCTCGCAAAAAACAAACAAACAAACAAACAAAAAAAAAAAACAAACACCAAAAACAAAAAACCAACAAATAACCCCCCTAAAGAAACAAAGCCAAAACCCCACCAGCACACACAAAGCTAATCTCTGTCCAGACTGAAGATCAGGATTTCCAAGCCAGCCAAGAAAGGTGGTTGGTAAATAGCTCAGACATTTCCCCACATCAAAAACGCTTACCAGGGATTGTATTCATTTACTTTTAAATACATCAAATACAAGAGAGGAGAGCTGGAGGATTCAGCGTTTCAGCAACAGGATTCTGATAATCTCACTTTGGTCTCAGCTCTTTGGGTCTGCCTGGGGTCAATCCCATCACGTGTAACTGGGCTCTGCTGACTGGCCAGAATCCACTCTGGAGTTTGTGGTCTCAATGCAATAATTTGACAAATGTGAGCAACACTGGAACAGTGTGGCAATATCAATAAAGACAGCAAAAAATAAATTGGTAAGGATCAAAAATCAAAACAGTGTCAATCAAGCTTCAAAAATTCTCCTGGGAGCTGCTGAACTCTTCCAGCAGTACACAGATAGAGGGAGGGCTGATATTTTTCTAAAGCTCTCAGTGCCTATATTCAGATCCTTGACTGAAGATTCCCACCAATCATTTAAATTTTAGAATCTCTTACAGACATGAAATTCAGAAGAAACATCTAAAATATCAGAAAAACAGAGGATCAAAAGAATGCATTGAATAACTAAAATATCAGCATTTTCTTATATAAGGTGTGGGCTCAGGGAATATTAACAGACAGCAGCAGTAAGTCCAAGCATATCTGCTCCAAGCTTTCTTTGATCCTACCTTAGATAGAGCAAGGGGGAATAGCTTTAACCTGAAAGAGGAATGGTTTAGATAAGATAATAGGAAGAAATTCTTTCCTATGAGGGTGGTGAGACACTGGAACAGGTTGTTCAGAGAAGCTGTGCATGCCCTATCCTTGGGAGTGTTCAAGGCCAGGCTGGATGGAGCTCTGAGCAACCTGGTTTAGCCAAAGGTGCCCCTGCCCATGACAGAGGAGTTGAAATGGTCCCTTTCAACCCAAACCATTCTAGGATTCCATCAGTGTTATCAATAATTTGGGGGTGTGTGTGCATTTGCTGAGGTGCAATTAACATCAAGGATTTCACCTACCTTCCAGGGGAATGAGAAGCTGTGAAACAACATGTCATTAATTAATACTATATGCACTTTCCTACAGCCTTATATTTTTCCTCCAATTCCCATTTCTAACTTCAGGGAGCTGTTGATCTTGCACCAGGCTCTGTGATGGCAAACCACCCGAGCGGAACTGTGCTAAAATCACATAAACCATCTTCTGGAAATATGTGTGACTGTGTCTCCACTGAGCTGAGGCCACAGGGAGAGGCAGCCTAGATTCATTATAGAATCATTAGTTAATTAGGTGGGTTTAAAGTTAGTTGAATTAGTATTTTTCCCTTGGAATGGTACTTTGTTGATATCTGTATTTCTAAGAATAAGGGTGCTTTGATGAGTGTTGTAAGTGATAGAGGGAGAATTACCAGATTAATGGTATATTTCCCTCTCTCTGGTATTGTCAGAGAAAGGACAAGGAAATAAATGGTGTGTTTCTCTGCTGTCTTTTTCCTATGACTATGTTTTCAAGCTAGATGTAGAAAACCGACTAGTTATTTTGATTTCACATTTGCGTACAGAATTTCCTCCCCAAAAGTGTTTTGCTTACAGCTGAGATACAAAAAAAATTTCTACCTCTTTTGGGAGGACAAGAGTTACACTGCTGAAGCAAATGAAATGTATTTAAAGACACTCTTTGGGGGAGGCTAAGAACAGGAGGGAAGTATTTTTCCTAGGTTCTGGTCATAAAGGGTATCCAAACCTTGAGTATATAGTGAAGGGTATCATGAAGGCAGGTGAGAGAAAAGGAAGACTCTTGCAGAGAGCAGAAAGGCAAATTAAAGGAAGACATCAAGGAGAAAATTGAATGTTTGTAGAGTCTTTGGAAATTGCTTATGCAGAGCTCTATGTATGCATGTATTTCAGCTTTCTTAATAACTATTTCTCAGAGTTACTGAGCACGTGAGCTGCAAATAGAGATGAAGAACTACTAGAACTGTACTTTTATACTTCTTTGTTTTCTTCACTTTGAAAAGTTTCATTATGGTCACAGAGATTTTTATAAAAATCCAACTTATCTCTATGACACAGTGATTATTCCTCATGAATAAAATAATGATTCTGGCTCTCCAGCTTTTTCAGAACAGTAGTCTTTAGAGGAACTAATAACTTCATACACTCAATGTTTCTTTGTGTTCTTTTAAAAAATTTGGAAACAAAACAAACCAAAATACTTTACTACCTATTTTTAAGGAATGTCTCTCAACATTTTCTTTGTATGTGTAGAGATCCAAAATTCGTGTCTTAAAACATAATGAACAAAGTAATAAAAAAAAAAAGATATAAAAATAAACCAAAACAAAATTAAACAAGTACTTTATGCTATTTATATTTATAAAATATCCTGGGTTTGAAGTCACAAGTCAAAGCTAAGTACATCTGGGTATATCCCTACCAAGCTTCTCTCTTCTGTTATAAGAGTCAACAATAATGCCTCTGTAAAATGAAATCCCCATTCCCTCTCAGAACTATAGAAAACAGTTAAAACTGAGATTCACAAGGCTTTCAGATTGAAGGAGTGATTTTACTTCCTATTGTCAGCCTAGGAAAAAAGAAGGAGCAAAAAGATATCTTAGGACATTAAATCAGTGTTGTAAAATTTAAATGTTAATAATGGAAAAAAATGTACAGTGTCATTCTCATCTGGTAATTATTAAGTTCTCTCGAGTGGAGCAGAGGGAGGTTTACCTGGCATAGATACATAAATGTATGCATATATAATAATATCCTTTATCATCAAATAACTTTCATATTTTAAGTGGGGGACTGAGTATTTCTCAAGCAATCACCAGCATAGAGATGAATGATCTTGTCTTGCTTCCAAGTGGGCAGGTGATTTAAAAGGTGTAAAAAGGCACCACACAGCTGAAGTTCTGTGAGTTCTGTAAGACAGCAGAAAATGGTAAATCTTTATGGTAACAGCAAGATTTCTGTCTATGTCATGGAGTATTATTGATTGCTGTCCAGCAGAGAGCAAGACAAAACACTCAGTAATAACTCACCAGGGCTGTTGCCCAATAAAGTCAATGCTGATTTCTGATAGTGCTGGGCTGAGTCCACCAAGCATTAGATTTCACAGCTCCTGCTTCTCAGAATCAGCCAAATTATCAGCTGGCATAAATCAACCTGACTTCACTGAAGTCAAGAAGCTGTGTTGATTTAAAAGGAGTCAGTGACATTTACATTATGTCCTTCAAGGGGTCTTGTGGGGAATGACAGCAAATATTAACTTTCAGCTTCTTGCTCAGTGCTCCAGATGACAGGAGACACACCACAAATTGTTCTTTTTGAGCAGTATAGGCACAAGCAAAATTACAACAAGCCTGCTCTCTGAATGTCCCCCTCTTCAGCACAGGTGTCTTTCCTGCATTTCATGATGTCAAATTTTGGAGTTTCACCATTAGGGAAGTGCAAGGAAGAGAAAGCAGGAGCCTCTTCTCCCACCTGGGAGCACTGCCTGGCCTGGGGGACAAGGTCCCTTGGTTCTACTTACACTTTCTGTAGGAGCACATTCCAGCAAACCTACTGCTCCTGATTCATTCCTTACCAGTTTGTCAGATTTTCCAGGGGCAAATGAAGTTTATTTACCAGTTCTATGAACTAAGGAATTTGGGAGCCAATTGGACTCCTTGTCTTGTGAGGTGGTGTCTAGTCCAAGTGCTTATTGAAGGCAAAAATAGATCCATTCAAGCAAGAGCTCATAAAATGGATTATCAAAACATTATCTCCAAGCTGCTGCAATAATTTTCTTACTAGTTTCACCTATAACTAATTGGCACATTAAATTACCAATCTTCCAACAGAACAAATGTAATTTCTGAACTCAGCTTCTTGTAATGTGGAAAACTAAATTTTGCAACTCATACAAAGGACCAGGTCATACATCATTATGTTCTAGATTAAGAGTCTTTTCTAAAAACATATGCCTGAATAATATCCCTAAGTGTACAACGTGAAATAATAAAAAAGCCCCCGCTATTGGTTTCATTCTTTTACCAGTCTTTCCACCACTTTTATCAGTCTTTCTGTCCATCCCCCCATTATTCATATATTTCCGTGACCCTTATTTGACCAGTTATAGCTGCAAAAATTTGGAAGACTATTAGCTTTGTCTTTTCTGAACTAATATTTATGAGCTGACTCTTTCTAGGCAACTTACAATCCCTGCATCCTTTAATTAACATTTTGGATGGAAAATTTTGCAAGGCTTTTGAACAGTGTTCAGGTTTTTGCAGTAAATGTGTTCATGGTTCCTTTAGGCACCTGAAATCATCTCAGAGAATGCTGTTTGCTCTTCAGGAAATATATTTTGGACTCAGAGAAATACTTTCTCATTGATCCCCTTTTCATTCAAGCATGATAAAGACACAGACATAAAGTTTAAAAATAATTTGTTTAATTGTGCTTCTATCAGGAATATCAGTGCAAGGCTTTTGCAATTCTGCGTGGAGCTATTATTTAAAGATAAAAGTTATTTGAAATAATCTAAAAGTAGTGTCAGAAAGGAAAAATAGGCCAAGACAGAATATTAATTTTACATTCCTGGCTTCTATTGTCAACTGGACATGCTTTGCTATCACTTCTTTACCTCACCAATTACCTACCTTTATTGAATCTCAGTTTTATCTTGTTCCAAGAAGGAGGGAATGGAAACAGTCCTCATTTTCTTTTCTGCCCCTTATCTTCAGCACCTGGATCATCTTAAATTCAGACGAGCATAAGAGATCTCTATGTTAGTTACATTACTTGGTCCACTGCATAATTTTCAATCAATATGAAAATGGATAAAACATAAGGCTCTACTTATGAAAAAGAAAATTGATTACATTTTGTGCAGATACTTGTGGGCAATATTTGCTAGAACTGTTTAGTTGATGTATATTTTTACTATGTTTGTTTGCATACATGCACTTACAGAGGGAGAGAAAAAGCAAGCATGTGCTCATTAGTATCTTCTTTACCCTTTCTTTGCTTTCTCTTTTGGTGTTCCTGCATTTTACTCAGTCTAAAGGGATGAGCTATTGATTTAATAGCTTACCTACCATGAATAAAACAAGCAAGAAAGAGTATGCTAAAAACTAAGTAATTTTTTTTCTTTTTTCTCTTTTTTTTCTTTCTTCATTTTTTTCTTTTCTTTCTATTCTCAGAATTAGTAGGGTACTTTTCACTGTCATGCAATTGTTTAAAACTTAGTCTGAATAGAAAACTGTTCTCATCTGAGAGCTGCTTGATTTCTTTCACAGTGAGTAACTGAGTTTGAGATCTCAATCCAAAAGCACAGCTCAGACTGAGAGGCGTCTGCACCACAGCTGAAGTTTTCCTGATGGTTTCATTGAACACTCAAAATAAATTCCCTCCCTACACCCCAGCAGCAGTTCTCCAGATGGCTGTTAGGAAATGATTTGCCAACAGGGAGTAAATAAATACACAACGGATTTCTGAAAAGGGATAATAAATAATTCTGCCTGGTCCTTGCACTGTACCTATTTTGAAGATAAATAAAGGTCTGTGGTGTCTAGAGCTGTCAATCTGTCTTTTGTGATGTTATGAGTGCAATCTCAGAGCCACACTATGCTTGAAAAACAGACTTCACAGAATACCTGTCTATGCCTGACACATCTTAGTTTTCACCAAACTTCATCAGAGAATGTTTAATCAGATTTCCAAAAATTTAAAGGGACATGCAACAGGAAACCAGCAGAGAGGATCAGCAGGTTTGAGTGCAAACATTGCCATCTGAAACCTCCTTTTGATCTTTAGTGCCCCAAGTCACATGTGCCACCACAGGTACATATTCTATTTTGCATTTTGCAGAGATACTCAGTGAATAGGCTGAGTAATAGGAGCCTCAGTAAGAAAGTTTTATTTATTAAGCCACTGAGTTGAACATGTCTGTTCCTGTGTTACAAAACACTCAGCCACATATCTGCTTTTCAAATACTGTAGAGAGAAATGCCAAATTTCATAACATTAAATTAGCAGCTTTGTACCATACACAGCTAGATAACAAAGCTAAAGTGAAACAAATTAATCTCAAATTATACTTATTTTACTCTCCTTTCTCTCATTGCCTTTCATCTGTGTTGAATTAGGCTTTCATGGACACAAAGTTGTCTATATGACTGAAAAATTCACAGTTAAAACACAGGTGGGATACATACAAGGAAAATCTTACAGAGGATTTTTCTTTTTTTCTTTATTTTTCTACACAACTACTTCTCAAAACTTTATATCTAGCAATGAAAAAGATCATGTTTTCTCAATCTGTTTTATCTGTTCTTTTCTACCCCTAAAGTAATCACAAACCCACACATCACTTTACTCTGAGAAACAAAACTGCAAAAGGCAAACTGTTCTGTTCTCATGATGGCCAGAGCAGCCAGTCTGTATTGCTGTAAAAGGTATTAAATGTAAAAATAGTAGCACCACCTATTGGCAAAATGCATAAACTGAGCCATCAAATTTCATACTACTGGATTTTAAGGTAGCAAACTATTATCTTCAGTTTGTTTTAATTATTCAGAATGGACATGTTTGTTAATATGGCTTTTTAATTTCTTTTACAGTACATTGGACATAGAATTCTATAGGACCTACTTTTAAACTCGGAGAGGAACAAAAACATAACCCTTAAATTCATAATGTCGAGGTCAAATTTGTTTGGAATATATCTAAAAGATCTGAAACCTTTCTATGTTGTGGATTTTGCATATTGACTAATGCTGTGATCCAGAATTTCAGGTCTCAAATTTCTGACAAGTCCCTTTTATTTAATAGACTATAAATGGAGACAAAAATTAGTGTAGAGGGAAAGTATTCTAGCATTGGGGTGAAAAGACAAGATCTTCAAATATTTGTGCATATCAGCATCTCTATATAAAATGGGATCTATGAACTGCCCTTGGCTTGTAGTCACAATGATTCTGCTTAATATAAATAAAAACAAATGTCTTTGTTCAAGAAATGAAATGTGAAATAATAAAAAAATTCTTTAACATGAGAGGCCAGTACTTGGGTGGACAACTTCATTTTTTTTCCAGTTGACATTTAGACTCTTAATCCACAAATTCTTTCACCTTGCTTCTTTTGAATTTTGGTTACCTATGTTGAGTTGCTCAGAACAACCTTAGCTTAATTTTAACATTATCGGACAACATATTTCTGACTATTTCTTTTTTTATTATTTCTCTGGGATTGATACCTATAGAATCTTTATTATATTTATATTTTAAAAAATGAAATTATTTTGCTTTTTAAACATCATTAATATTTATTAAAAAAATATGTTACATCCATGCATTACCATTGACACTGCTATTTTTTTAAGTCTTCTCCTTCTCTTTCCCTGCTCCTCCTGTTCATTGCTCCATAATGTCTTCTGAGAAAGAAAACATTGCTGATCGTAGTAGGTGAGATTCCCACAACAAAAAGCTCTCTCTGAATGCTAAGACTGACTACAGACTTTTCATTCTGCATTCCTGAGCAATCCACTGTTTTCTCCTATAGTGCCCAATTTTAAATTTTTTTTTTAAATGCTGAGTTTTCCTTAAAAGCAAAGCTTCCCTTTCCTCAGGAGTGTATTCATTTTCCTTTTATTCTGGTACTTTTGAAGAGTGCTAACAGTCCTTGTATCTGCAAACCATCAGCAGCAGGATGTGCTTCTTACAGAAAATCCTGCCAAACCCTGTAGTGACTCATCAGAGCTCTGGGGGTGAAGACCTCTGCTGGAAAGGGGATATTTTCTGCACTTGCAGTCTCCTGAATCTCAGGAATCATGATTTCATGGCCTCATTTTAGAATTATGAGATCATTAGTAACGTTGGAAAAGAACATCAAGTCCAACCTCCAAACGAGTACAACCATGCCCACAAAACCACCTCACAAAGTGCCACCTCTTGGACACTTCCAGGGGTGGTGACTCCACCACTCCATTTAGAAGCAAAGTGGTTGCATCTGCCATCAACACTCCTATCTCCAGCCCTTGCCTGTGATGAGTCCTTCCAGTAAAAGAATGACAGGACAAGAGAAAATGACATCAAGTTGTACCAGGGGAAATTTAAATTAGATATTAGGATTTTTCTTTTTTTTTTCTTTTTTTTTTCTTTTTTTTTTTTCCCCCACAGAAAGGGCTTTAAAATATGGGAAAAGGCTGCCTGGGGAAGTCTAGAGTTGCCATCCCTGGAAATGTTAAAAACACTTGTGGATATGGCACTTAATGACATACTTTAGTGGTGGTGCCAGGTTGATAGTTGGACTTAATGATCTCAAAGGTCTTTTCCACCCTTAACAATTCTATGTTTCTATGATTTTACTAACAGCAAGGCCAGCAAGAGCAGTATCTCTCTTGGTCTCCTCTGCAAAGCCTCTTTTCTAATCTGAACTGCAATAAGCAGAGTGATTAAAAATGCACTTACCACCTTCCTATGGCTAAGTTTTATGTTTTCTTAGCAGCAAGCATTTCTCCATAGCATTCTCTACATTAAAGACTTTTTATTCAGTGGAAGGAACAATTCAATTTATTTTTTATCTACAGGAATGCATTAGCTTAATAATTTACGTCGGCTTGCTTGGCTTCGTGACACCGTTTCCAACAATGCAAACAGAGCCAGCCACACTGCAGCTGCAGGCTTGTAAATACTTGCCTAACAAAGCAGTTCTACTCCAGCTAATGAATCCTGGGGAAGCTGACACTTGTAGCCCGAGACACGAGTGGAATTCATTACCCAAAAGGAAGCCCAGCTGAACAGACTGCACCTTCTCCTTGGGCCCTCTGCAGGCCCTCACACGCCTCACATCACCCCGGCCTGAGGGTCAGTGGGTTCTGCTGTTCTTCTAGACCTGTTTGGCTGCATTTCTCCCTACCTGTCCCCGTGGAACACGAGAACAGTGTGTTGGGAATCTGTTAGGGATGGAGAGGTTTCTGCCTGGGGGACAGATATTCCCCCAGTGTCTTGTGGCAGAGGGCTGTGGGTGCGTGGCTGCCCCCAGGTCATGGGACAGAGGATAATGGCCTTTCCTGTCAGACCCCTCTCCACATCACACCCAAACCTCACAGAACCTGCACTGGGGGGAAGATGTTACAGCTGGAGAAACAGAAAGAGACAAATACCTTGCCCAAGTTCACAGAAGTGACTTGGTGCAGTGAGCCAAGCACAGAGTCAAGCAGTTTTCACTCCTCCTATTTTGTTTTAATCAATACTCAAAAAATGTCGTGAATATGTGATTATTATTCCTGCATCCATAGCTCTCCAGTGCTTAGTGTCTCAGAAATGCATTACAGCTTTAACTCCTCTCACAATCACATCAGTTTTAAATGTGTCACAACTTTCATCACTGGAATTACTCTTAACTTTCCCCTTTATAGCCAAGAAGTAAAACCAAGATTTATATGCCATCCAGGGAGATATACATTTTGGTACTACAAGTTTGTTTAACTTCTGACTAATAAACAAAAGCAGATTGTGGATTGAAATGAATTATTGCAGGGGACAAATTATTTACCAATAGAGAGAAAATTTATCATGACAAGAAGTCATATAGACTATTCTTGTGTGATTTTCAGGTAGCTGCTCGTTTTTTAAATCATTACCAAGTCATTCAAAATTAGTAAGCCTAACATAAAAAGCCATCACATAGCATTTCTAGGGAATATTTCTAGGGTATAACCTTGATATGCACTTCAAACCATAGCCTGATGTAATGAATTTATGCACATTTTTTTAACTCAAGTAGTATGTAGCTTTTTAGGCTACATGTTGCAGTGGATACAATACTCTAAAATGTGAGAGCATCTGACCACCAACAGATCACATCCTCTACATTCACATTATTGAGTGATTATGGATTAATGAAAGAAATTGAGATCTTTCATCAAAAAATTGGAGGCAGCCCTTCCTGAAACATGCAGGAGGAAACCCTTGACCTGTGAATCTTAGGAGTTATACTAGTTTCATATTTAAATGATAGCTAAAGAGATAAATTACCATAGTCATCCTACTTTTATAATTTCATTTTTTACTTGGCAGCTTATAGAGCTGGCTGCATAATTTTTCCTAATAATGTTTGCAGTGAGTTTTACTCATATTTTTCATTAATTTATGGGCTTCGAGGCTATGTAAGTCTGTTCATACTGCAGAGTTATTATTCACATACCTGTTTTTCCATTGAACAATAGTAGCACCTACTTCCTAAACTGTTTCCTAGCAAACTCAAACTTCCCTTAACAACATATTTACTGTGCACACAAATAACAAAAGGATGACTTTTATATAAACATATAAATAGACATGGATTTTTTTTTACGTGTGACAATCATCACTATGACTGAGAGAAATAAAACAGAAGATGACTGTAACAGATGAATCTAGCACATTTCTCCTTGGGACAAATAATGTTTGGGTGCAAAAAAAGCACTTCAAAACACTGGGATCTTGCTTTGCCTGAGGAAGAGACCGATAACCCTGACAGCCACTTTTTGCTCATTTACGTTCTTCAAGCCAAGCAGGTGCAGGATCAAGAGGGAGACAGAAAGAAACAAGAAACTCATTTCCAATTTCTGAGCAGATCCCCATGGCCAGAAGCCTCCGTGTAGGGAGGGAGACCTGGCACCAGCACCAGGGCTGGTCAGTGCTGGCCCAGGTGGTGTGGGCCATGCCCTGTGTGACCCATGGCCAGAGCACACTGCTGCTCCTCCCTCAGCCTCTAGCCTAGGGCACCCTTGGTTTGTGCCAATTTTCCACTTCTGTGCCCCTCCTCTAGGAGCTCTTAGGGTGAGCATCACGTCCAAGCAACTGTTCCAAACAGCCATTTGTGGGCTTTTCCCTCCATGAACTCATCTACAAGAAAGCACTCACCTGCCTGGACTCCCTGGCCTGAGAGCCAGACCTCCTATGAGCAGGGGATGAAGATGCTGCCCCCAGTGTGCCATGGGTGCTTTGGGAGCTGCTTATGGATCACAGGCATGGGCTGATTATAAATGTTGTGCTGCTTTTCTCAGCATCCCGTTGATGGGGGAAATGAAGAAAATTAATATCATCCTAATGTTTTAAGAGAAGGCTGCTAAATTCCCTCTGATCAGATGAAGTGGTTCTGCTTACGAGGCCAGGAGATATAAGGTGATATTATTCTTCATTGCATAATAATTAAACATAAAAATAAAGATTTGTAAAATAAATTTCTCTAAAAAAATATCTTGGATGGCTAAGAGATCTGGATGCAGAGATGAACGATGATTTAAAAGAGGTTAGATTCGTTCTTTTTCTTCCTTGGAGCAAACAAAAATTAAATAATTAAAGTTGTGGATCAGGATATCTTGGTTTTTAGTCAAAGGTAGATTTTAGGAATGCCCTTGTTTCTAATACTATTGCATCCCAGTGCCTGTGCTCTCCACTCAGGGCACTTTGGGTTTCTAAGCTCTATTCCTTTGTGGTCAGGGTGGTGCTTTAAGTGTTTTCCGGACATTCTCTCTTGCTTCATTTTCATCTCTCCCATTCTGCCTCTTACATTTCATTGTAGGGGATGCCCTGTGTTCTACTGTCATTTCTCAGAAATTCTGCACAAATTGATACAATTGGCAGCCATTACCTATATATTCTCCTTAATTGAAAACCATATGGAGCTCACAGGAAAGAAGTAATACCCAGTCTTCTCTTGTCTAGTTAAGGCCTTTGCTTCCAAACTTGAAAAGCAGCTCCACAAGGCAGGCAAGGTCAAGAAGAAAACTGATCTAATTATCCCATAAATCTTCAAATAACAAGAACTATCTAGCTCTGTATCTATAACACAGAGCTGACCAAAAGACTTTAACAGTATGGGATCTTGCTTGGTAAAGGACTTCAAGAGACTATGGTTGGAATTAATTTATTTAGGGCAAGGAAATGAATCACAAAATACAGCCAACGCTACCATACTGTGAAAATCCAGCACACAGGCACTATTTCTCCTGGCTGTCTTTTAGATCCCCTTGCATTTATTTTAACTAGTTGGACAAACCTTTAGACTGAAACTTTCTAGCAATTGAGGGTTTTTCAAGGTGAGGGGTGAGGAGAAACAGGTTAAATTAAAGCAATGCAGGCAGCTCATTCTGAACATGAGCCTGAAATCAGCACACCATAGATATTAATAAGCAGGTTAATTTCGATGAGGTGTGTCACAGATTTAAGGCTGCAAAGGTAATTTGGATGACACACCCAGGATGAGAGGTGTTCAGAGTGAGGAATGCCTTCTGCTGTTTCAAATAAGGGCAAACCATGAAACTTCTGTTTTCAAATCCCTGTTCAGCTATAAAAAACTGAAGTACAACAGCTAAATTATATTAAATATCTGTCTATGGTGAGGACACCAAAAGGCCTCCAGGAAGAAAGAGCTATGAACAAATAGGGGGAAGAGACACGGGATGGTAGATTAGGGCAGAGGGAAGAAAGAAAACACACTGAAGATGGTGAAAGGCAGGAGAGGTACAGGCCTTGCAGGGCTCAAGCATCATGCAAGCCTCATGGACACCAGGAATGCTCATGGCAGCCCCAAACTTTCCAAGCAAAGAGTCACCAGACCAAAAAAACCCTTTTTAGTTAAAATACACTAGAGGCACATACTTTCAGAAGAGCAATCAGGGAAGGATTTGTATAGCACAATCCTTTTATTGCCCCCACTCTAAAGTTTACAGTAATCAGTGTAAATAGTCACTGTCTTTGGAGAAAAAAAATAATAATAGGTTTTTTTAAAATTTGAAGCATATCAATCCTTGAAAATTAGGTTTCCTTTAAGACAGCTGGTTGTAAAATTTTGTCTGAAATGCATAATTATTTAATTTTTTCTCTAGCTGTGTTTCAGAACACAAGAAACACTTCACATCAATGAACCTGATAATACAAAAGAGGAAGCCCACAGGGGGTGTGCCTTAATATTTATGATTCTTCATTACTTTATCTTGCATTCTCAGACATACTCTTCATTAAGTATCAAGTCCTTTTACTAACTAGAATACAATTTAATCAACAAAATATAATATAATGTTATAAAGGCAATACTTAAACTTGAGATGAGGATACAGAAGAAACAACCTGAAACAAAACAGGGTTTACCAGGCAGCACGGAGTTCACAATTTGTTCACAGCCATAGCTCCAATCTGCCACTTCATGTATCACAAACTCCCACCACACTCTATTTTGAGAGCTGAGGTGGGATTAAATGAACACACAGATCATGAATCAGGGTTTTTTTTTTTTTTTTTTTTT
>VZTR01019321.1:255749-277334 GCA_013400775.1 Chaetops frenatus
TTTTTTTTTTGCATATGGGTGGATTTCACCTGCAGTGTTTCATATTTTGTATATTTTCACATAAAAAGCGAGTGACCATGACTCTTCATTCTGTTGCCTCCTTTACGTAAATTTTAATGTAAATGTTAGCCCGTAGGAAATACAAATAATGCAGTTACTTTAGAGAAAATGAATAGCAACTAGAAATAAAATATGCTGCCTGTATTGGAAGAGAGCAAGAATGCATCAGAATTAAGTTTGACTGTGAAGAGCCTGTAAAACTTTAAATGATAATCTCTACTTTGTGTGGCTCAGACAATAGTAATTACAGCGATTTTTGTGAACAGTATTTGTGGAGCTACATAAAATGAAACTGCACTAATGAGATGTATTTGAAATCAGTAGAACAGCACTATGAGGAAAATGCCCATTGTGGTCCCTCGTTTCAGCTGCATGTGAAACCAGTCCGAAGGCTTAAAATGTATGAGGAGGAAAAGCAGCAAACACTTGCCGTGTGCTACTTAGCACACACTGTGACAGTGATAAATTCCCTGAGTGATTCTCAGGTGCTCTGTTATTATCTCTAACTGCCTTCTAGCCTGTCAATCTTCTGCTTCCAGATGGTATCGGTCATTCACACAGTCAAAACCTTGCTTAGAGGGACTTACACTTTGTGCTGGTAATAGGCATTTTATCTTCCAGTGGGTTATTTGCCCACTATTCTTGTGGAATTCCACAGAAGAAGCATCTCTGATTATCTGACGATTTATCTTTTGTGCGGATCTTGTTGGAAATTGAGTTACTAGAAGGAGTTGGTTCTTTCAAAATGGAATCTCTCCCAGAGGCTTTCAGTGCAGGATAATAAGATTTCATCTTCTGCATCTCAGAAAGCAGGGGACAGGAAAATACCTGCACCTCCAGAGCACTTGATAGGGAACACCAGCAGTTGTGTGCACAGCACATTTTACTGAGGTATCTAATACAACAGCTGGCCCATACAAAAAAGGTACACACTCCCAGCCCCCACAGGAGCTCAACCATTCCCTCTATCTCCGTACAGTTACCACTTACTGAGCAGAACACTTGAGGCAGATTTGTTGTTTTTGCCTTTTCTCATTTACTCTTGAATAA
This sequence comes from Chaetops frenatus, assembly GCA_013400775.1. Taxonomy (NCBI): domain Eukaryota; kingdom Metazoa; phylum Chordata; class Aves; order Passeriformes; family Picathartidae; genus Chaetops; species Chaetops frenatus. Next base: position 256,860 of record VZTR01019321.1, read on the forward strand.
AACCATGATAATTTCTCCTCTTGACTAGGTGCTACATTATCCACTCACTAGTGAGAACCCCTTATCATGGTTTGAGGCACCACCAATTCCTCTTTGTCCTGGGGACACATCATTGTCCCACTGTCCTGAGGCTATGCCAGAGCTTTGGTGTAGCTAAGAGCATCAAAAATGGTAACCCATCCATCAACTTCATTTCATTTCATGGACTTCTCAATACCCTGACATTTTGTCTGCAAATGCTTTTGAAAACGATATAGTAGAAAGGAAATGGACTTTTTTTTTTTTTTTTTTGATCTAGAGCATTAGATGTCAGGTAAGTTTTGCATAAATACTGTGCAGCATGGCAATGTAACAAACAGTCTTCCTCAATAAAGTACAGCTTTGTGTAAAGAGGTTAAAGTATTTAATCCGTAGGAGGCCTAACAGCTGACTCATTGAAAAGAACATTTTATATTGAAGAGACATTCTTCCTACATTTAATGGGCTAAATAAAATAATTGCTGGAATTCCCAGACAAAAGTAAGAAAAAGAAAAATTATTTTCCATGAGAAGATTACAGCTGTGGAATTGTCTAATTCCTACAGTCCATACCTTGATTTTTGTTTCTTTGGATTGATCTGGGGTTTTTTTTTGAACTGTTTAAAACATCTAAAGCATAGACAAATAAATCAATAGCATAAAAGTGGAACAGATGCTGCTCATCTGAAGCCAGAGGGAGAAGAGGAGAAAGTTCTGTTTTACGAAGAAAACAAAAAAGGACAAAGACTTTGATACTACTGAGGTAGTGCAAAAAAATCTGAAATCCAGGTGACATTTTTAATCTCAACACATTTACAAGTGTCACATTAATGTGAAACTTCACTTTTTATTATTTTATTTTATTTTAATTTTATTTTATATATGATTTCCAAGGCCTTAATAAGTTACTTTTTAATAAAGGTAGCAATCATCACCTGAACAACTCTTCTGACAAAATATGTTGGAGTTTTACTATTGAACTTGATGGTCTTAGAGGTCTTTTCCCACCTTAATGAGTCTGTGATTTCAGGGATTGATAAAGTTAAAGAACAACATTTCCAAGGGGAAAAAAGCCAAACACATTTCTTTGCTTTTTGTCCTGTTGGCCAGAATCCATTTCTTTACTAAAACTAAATGAACTGAAGGACTGTGACAGCTCTCACTAAACCAAATATAATACTGCTTATATATATTCTCTACTCAGCACTTTTCTGTTTAGAGTTAAAAGGAAAAAACAAAACAATTAACAATGGAAATACAATAAAGTCTACTAATTACAATATCATCTTCAGGAGACAGATCAAGTCATCTAATGCAAATATAATTTAAGATTTTTTTTCAGGTCATATCAGTAAAAAAATCACAGCTCCTCTTAAACTGTCAACCCAAGAGTGACTGGAAATGCTGACTGAGGGATACAGGGTAATAGACTCGCTGCAATGTCTTTGAAACATGCTGGTTTTGGGACTCATTTATAACAAGAAAACTTACTTTTGTGTTTTCTCCTTCATCTGAAATACACCCAACCCTTCAAATAAATTTGTTCTCGGTAATAAGGTCCTGTTACCTCAACAACCACTTTTCACTTTCTGCAAGGGGAAAATACCTTCATACTATTTTCATAAGGAAAAACAACAAAAAAAAAACCACTTACAAAACCAAAGAAAAGCAAGCAAAATATTGACAGATGTAATCAGTAACACTGATAGGAATATTGGAAATTAATAGCAGAAGGTTACTTTCATTTCCTATCCTTTTTTGTTTATTTCAGTAAAAACAAACAAACTGGAGCAAACTTATCTTTAAGTTCATTTTTCTTTCCTTTCTTACCTCTTTTGTAGTAAAAACATGAGTGTATATTTTTACATTATAAGTTGTTTATTTTTTTTTTTTATAATTTTAAGCCCCATGTCTTACTTGACAGCAAAAAAAAAAAAAAAAGGCCCTGGTGATCCAGTTTCCTGGCTCCTCCCTATTGACAATAACTTCTTTATGCATATTGCACCCAACAGCTTGACCTTTGAAGGTGTAAATCTTTGTACCTAGACAGAGTTATTACTAAGTTTATTAAAACAGTGCTAAGTGTAGAATACAACCTTTCTTTCTTGGCGGAGGGTCTGGTCACAGAAGGTTTTTATTGCACAACCCTCCCACAGTTTGTCACATGGAGGTATTTTGAACTAGCTGACACCACCAAATCTACAGAAGACACAAAAACAAATACCAAATAACAAAAATAGCATGTTTTATATAAAAAAACCCCAAAACAGCCTCTCTTCCATTAGCAATATTTCAATCAGAATGAAGTCAAAATCAGATCATAAATATTCATAATTTTAAGCATAACTATTGCACCATCTTTAGAAAAACTTTTTTCTACATTTATTTTTTAAATCCTCAAACTGTTCAATACAGGATACTTGCTATTTTTTTTCAGAATATAAATAAAACCGAAGTGAAAACATACTTAGAATTAAGGCAAGCTTTCCTGAATCCCAGAGTTCTTCTACCTGCCAGAGGTAATTATATTTGGCTAGACATTTATGTCAGACTTTCTTACAAGCAGCAACAGAAATGGAAAATCAGAACGAGTGATTACACCCATCAGTGTTCCAGAGGCAAGAATAGAAAATTAAAAAAAAAAAAGATGCTCTATGAAAATATTTGTACCTTGTGTATGAAATATGCATGATTTGATTTCATGATAGAGTTTTGGACCCAGGCAGACAAAACTTTTCAAGGTTTTGGGTGACAGCAAAAAATGTATGCATTTACACTCATATTGAGCTTTGTAAAAATCTTTTTTTCTTTAGAAAGAAATAATCACACAGAAAATCCTTTCTGTCACATCTTAAAATACGTAAATTTTTCACTCACTGTCATTATTCTAAGGGTTTGGTTTTTTTTCTTTTCCCTTGTTCTTCATCATTCCATTTATTTCACTAAAACTCTTAGGAGACATTGCAGAAGTAATTTGTAGCTGCACAACAGCTGGTTTAGATTTTGCCAGGATTTCTGTTACATTTCAGTGTGCTTTCAGATTATGTTGTCTTGTGCTTAATGTGAGTAATCCATGTCTGTATTAAGAGGATACTTGACCGCATTTAGTGTAAATAGCGGTGCCATCCAGTTGCCTGAAAACAACCCCTAAATCAGCTTACAATTAACGTGCTTCACTTTATCCCAGGGACCAGCACTAATTCACAGTGCTAAGGATCACCACAGCAATGCTTTTAATTAAATAGAACATCCCGGTTACACCAAATGTAGGCCTTGAATTCTGACACAGTTAAATTGAAAGATGGATAATCCCAGCAGTCTTTGAATTGGTAGAGCTGTAACCAGGAATAGATTAGAAAAGCTTTTTAAATTTTAGAAATAACAACAATAAGAATAAAACGTGCTGAACTGGTGTATTTTAGGGGGGTGGTACCTACAATGCAGCTCCTTTAATCCCTTTCTGACAGCTGACAGTACATTAGCAGCCACTATTAGAAAAAAAATTCCTATAATTTTTTTTTTTTTGTCCCTTGTAGGGGCTTTCATCAGAAACGCAGCTCTGAATCAATATGCACTACATAGTCCTATTTCTGAGTGCCTCGTGCCTCTTCCCAGCACAAAGAATAGGAAGGAGGGGGCAGACAAAAGTGACGTTGGTTACCTTGGCATCTCCAATACTCCCCAGAAATTTAGTCACCCACAGCTTGGCCCCAGTGCTATTCTGAGCACTAAAGGCACAAGGCAGCTGAGATGGAATGCATTCAGCCAAACCACCTCCCTTCCCTCCCTCCCTCCCCCACCTGCTCTCTCCTCAGCTGGGATGTGACTGAGCATGGGCAGATGCAAAAAGGCCAACGCACTGGGGTCCTTTCTCTCTTACAGGCATAGATTTGGAATATAAGACAAAACCACATATAAATATTCCTACCTTATCTTCCCTCTTTTTGGCTTATTAACATTGTTTATGGACCACAGCCATCCAAAGGCAATGTAAACAAAATAGTTGCTTTTCTGTCTCACAGATGATTTATTTTTTCACTTTTCTGCAGGAACCTTCTGTTAGGTACAGGCACAGAAGTACCCAGAATATTCCTTGAGAAGCTCCAAGAAATCTCACCAGGAATGGTGCTGTGGATGGAAGAAAGCTGTTTTGAATGAAACAAATCAGGCTCAGTGATGTGGCAACTTCTCACTAAACATGTTTGTGATTGCTTATAACCCTCTCTGCCCTGGAAAGCTGCCTTGCCCCATCATTTCATATTATTTTGACTATTTCTTCAAATTACCAAGTGAGGTGCCGTGAAGGAACTGCACTGCTGCAAACAGCACCACACAGAAGGCACAAGTTACTGCCAGTGAGAAACCAAGGGTCTTGCAAATGCAGCCAAGTTGTAAATTTTTGTATTTTCTACCGCACAGGAGAAGGTGCTTCACTTTCTGGGGTGCTTGTGAGAAAACATCAGCTGGAGAGGGCAGAGGATTCCCACCGGGGACTCAGGGGTGCTCTGTGCTTACTGACCCCTTTGGCATGTGCTGCTTGCAGCTTCCCTGGCCTGTGCCCCAGCCATACCCACCCCAGACACCCAGTGAGGGGACCCTGCCAGCACCACACAGCCACTGCTGGCACCATCTCACAGCCACTGATGCCGCTCCCCAGCCTGGCACACGTCAGAAGCAGAACTTACAGGCTGAGGAGAGCAGCCTTGGAGCAGCCCAAGGCAAGGCACGTCCAGCCATCCATCCAATTAATGCCTGACACCAAAGACTACCCAAAATAACCCTGGGCTTTGTGCTGCCAAGTTGTAAAATCTAGAATGGTTGCACTGCAAATCTGGAAACTGCATTTAGCAAGAAAAGGTGATTATTACTGTTTTTATTACACTCTTCCAGTCCATAATATGAAATGATTTTCTTCTCGGCTTCTTTCCTAGATAGGACTCATTATATTTAAATGACTACCCTGTGACTAGCCAAACTTTAATGATTGTGAGGATGAACAGTACAGTTTAGATGGTGACGAATGAGCTCCTTGTGGCAGTTACAGCTAGTTATTAAAAAGTTTAGCTTCCTTACAAAAGTTTATTGTGATGCTCACGAAAGTGATTTTTTTACCTAATGGAAAAAAATTCCCAAAGCAGTAAACAACACCTGACTGTAAGTTTGTGTAATGTCTAAAAAGCTACCAGAAGTGCCATCAATTATTATATTATTTGTGCTTTGTTTCAGATGCTTGTGTTTGTAAATGTGTTATTTACTACTTTTAATATGAATGCCTGACATTTCAGTGGAACACGCTGACAGACTACTCACCTCTCTGGAAAGTTAACATTACACAAATCAAGTAAGCTTTACAGGAACTTCATTTTATAAGTGTAAGCAATTTCTATAAATGTCAAAACATCTCATTTCATCATTCTGGGAACCAAATGCTTTCCATTTTAATTTTCTTTTAAAATTTATATTTTCTAGTTTGAAAGCATTAGGTAAGTTTTCCAGTAAAAGATGTTAAACTTAGAGAATTTAGATGTTTCAGTCAATAGTTATCTACTATTTTGTCTTATGCAGACTATATATTGTTAATTTTTTGCTTCCTTTGAGAAGGAAACTGAACTCCAAGAGCCTGTCATGCCTTCACAGCCCTGATTATTTTATTTGCTTTAAAATTAGCCCCTGCAATATGGGAGATAGATCTTAAGGCTAGAAAGGAGTGGTTAAATGTTACAGTGAGATAAACTTCAACACATGGCAGATTCTCATGTTGGCTTTACACCTAATACTCCTGAGCATCTTACAGCTAAAATACAAAGTTGTCTGTGGTGTTGTTAGGCTTTAGTACTTTTAAAGACACATCGGGTGTTAATGGGGTCCTCTGGAGTTAAGGCTTCGTTGTTCATTATGCCCAGACTGCCTGGGTGTTCTGTAATGACATTCTCTAGTAAGTCACCTAATTCCTGACCTGCTGTTAAAGTCAGAAACCCCCGATTATCTCCATCCACCTCCCTGCCTGGAGCAGCCCTCGCTTCAGCAGTGAGCCATATCCCTCCCAAAACCCTGCTCCAGACCCCAAAAGCTGCTCACAGTCTGCATTTCATCAGCACCTCTGACACACAGGAGCATGTATGGAAACACAAAAGCAAACAGTACATCCAGTACAGCCGAACCCGCTTGCATTCCCCACTGCTGCAGCAGTGTGACACCCAGGCACAGCTCAGCACTGCTGCCTTCCCATCCCCTGTGCTGCTAAAGATCCCAGAGCCCAAACAGCAGATAAAGGGACCTCCAGGCACAGTGCAGAGTGTAGGAAATTGCACAGGCAGCCAAAGGGCTCAAGGTGAAAACTGAGGACAAATGGAACTTCCATTAACAATGTTCGCTTGTCATCGACACAAAATTCGCTCCTGGAAGCTCACAGCGAGCAGGGCTTGGGGTCAGGGATTGGACCCTGGAGTTTATAAATGGCTCTGGTGCCTGCCTTTACTGTGCAGCTGCCTGCCACGAGCAGGGAGACGTTATTTAACCAACCAACCAAAAAACAGAAAAAATTCCCCAAAACAAAAGAGACTAGGAAAAGGGATTTTTCCAGAGTAACCTTTACTCTGAAACCCTGAGTATGCAAAACCATTCCTCTTCTGGGTTCCTACACCTGGGCCAATGTTGTTCTCATTTGGATATGCAAAAATTGAAATAGAGGCAGCATCAACGAGTTAATGCCATTGTTACTGACTCTCTCATAAGACAAATCTGTTCCTCTTCCCAAGGGAATTTTTCAGTCTTCTGTCATCTAAATCAGCAACAAGGTTCCCACTACCACTCATGGCATGGGACTGGGACACCACAGTACTGCAAAAAAGAGATCAATCACTGCTGCACATTCAATGTTCATAGGCATTGTAAAATGAAAATAATAATCATTATTTTCTAAATATTTCTAATATATTTGTCTCAGCTACAGTACCAAAAAATCTCTTTACTTTTTACTTGCCCAGTACCACTCCCAAACCTGTACCAGGTTTTACTCTCAGCTGCTATATTTTAAGATTTTGAAATGGGGATTTTGAATAAACTTAAAGGTTTCTGCTAGGTGTAAAAATCTCATTGAAATTCAGTCAAAGGTAAGTGACTAACCCAATTAGAGCAGTTGAAAATTGTGACTTAAACTCAAAGGCACAAACCAGTCTTCATCCTGTGCTTTTTCAATTCAAGGAACAGTGAATAGCAGCCAAAAGTGCCATATTTTGTTTGGGGCTTTTTTGTTTTGTAATATAAACAGTAATAACTTCTTACAAATCTGGAGCTGGCTGATCTCAGAGCTGCACAGGGACCATGAGAGGGAAGATCTTGTGTGACAGCAGCAGCCCCAAGGGAACTCCATTTCTTGCTGTACAGATGGCTTTCTCTATTACACTAAAGAGAGACATTTAGGCTCATATCTTTAAAAGTTCTTCAGTACCTAACTTTCATTGAAGCAGGTGACTAAATGCTTTTGAAGAACTGGACTATAAGCACTCAGATTCCCATAAGAATTAAGGCCCCTAAAAAGGAGCTTAGGTAGAATTGGGGAAACTAACTCCAGGAGTTCATTTCTCAAAACCCTGAAAAATTCATTTAAGTTGATGTCTATTGATGCCTATATGCTTTCATTTAAGAATTCTTTCTTGAGCAACAAAAGTTTGCTTCCATCTGTGTTGAGAATTGTCTCCATGTAGTTAAAGAAGGAAAATACTTGTGGTTATTATCTAAAAGGAGAAATGTTCCTGCCATCTCAGAGTTACTTAACAGTCAGGAGTGAATTACATCAGAGAAAGCAGTCATGGGTTATTTACATACAAAAATATATCTGAAGGAGGAAGCTGCAGAAATGCCCTAGTTTTAAAATGGTATCTCAGGTGCCAGCATGCCAGAGATAGATTCAATGGATTCTTCTGCCTGAAAGAGTTCAAATCTGCATCTCAGGAGAACTCTACAGCTCCCTTGATGTAAGGGAAAGAAAGGATGATGGGAGTGTCTCTAGTTTACAAATTTAAATTTTCAAACAAATCAGTTATTTTGTCCCGGAGACAAAGCAAAATTCTTTATTGCATTTGTTGCAGCATGTGGCACAAGACATACTTCTGCTTCTAAACTTGCCTCCAGAGAAAAGATACTTAAATTCGGGATGTAAAATGATGTATTACTGAAAAATAATTAAGTAGCCCTTCAAATTTTGGGGTGTTGCAAAGGAGCAGCTCTCAGCCTTATTTTCTGATGAAAGAATTTGTAAATTAACCATTGGTGCTGATTAACAGAGAGGCAGCTACCTCCCATTCTTCTCCCTACCATGGGCATGGCTTCTTCTAGTGAGTCAGCTTTGTTTGCCAGGAAGATTAATGTGCAGCTCTCTATGATTAACACTCTCTTACACAGAATTATTCAGTTATTCTTTCTGCAACCTAACTCTTGATATGCTGACAAGGCATGAGATGTGCCCACATGTTACCTAGGACACAGTTTATGGGGACATGTTTCCACTAGGTTCTTATTGTACTGAAAATCTTCAAATCCTTCCTCGGTTAAAAGTAACTAGCACACGTCAAGCAAAAATAAAGGGCCTTATGGGTTGTTGTTTGATTTTGATCCGTTGATATTTTTTTAGCCTATACTAAAACATCTGTGGTTTCAAAAGTCATTCTCTTTTAAAATGTTTTAGTTAAAACAAAAAAAAAAAAAAAAAAAAAAAAGAGTGTGTGATTTGCTCAGATCCTCCAGAAAACTAAGAATCCCTCTCAAGAGTTAATTACAACAACTTAAGATGGAATATATTCTTTACTCATTGCTGTTTTAATTTGTTCAAGACGTTACATTGCCGTACTTCCTACTTCCCTCTTTAGTATGAATCATTATACATTTTTCTTTAGCATTTCTATTTAAAGCACTGGACTGCACCATTTCAAGTGAACGAATATATTTTTTCTGTAAGATTTGATAAATGAGAACATTAGATATACCCAACAGCCTAATGAAATTCCCCACCTTGGTTTGGATGCTGCAGATTGTTTATTTGATTATTTGGAGAAAAACCTCATCTTTGATAATGGTGCTAAACAATGCGTGGCTTCATTGAAATTTAATAGATAACAGACTTAAAACAACACTGTTGGAGTTTATCTTTTGTACCCAACAGCTGTGCAGTTTAAAAAAAACAGAAGTACAATACTGTATTGTATACTTGAATTACACACTTAGTTTAAGGGATAAGAATCCCAGCAGCAGATGGCATTCCAGGCTGTCATAGCAGGGGAAAGGAAAAAAAAAATAAAAAATAAAGCAGGCCAATAGTCTGCCTTGATATTATAAATCAACAGACTGGTTACTGCCAAACACACAAAGATTAATACATCAAAATCTGTGGGTTATTTCTGAAAAACAAAAGTAGGAAACACCTCGGTGTGGATATGGATAATGCCATGACAAAACTGTGCCTCAGAGTCTAAAGTAAGTAGACAGAGAAGCCCTTATTAACTGAAGTCTCCCCAATATTTCCCATTAAGTGCAATTAGGTCCTTGAGCTGCATTTTGGGGGAGAAACCTGAGGGCAGATTCTCCACTCGCAGGAAAGTCTGGCTGCTGCAGTGAGACGAGGAATGGGAATCACAACTCCCAGGCACATCACCCCAGAGATGAACTTCACAGCTTGACAGGGACACTGCCACACTGCATCAGGGAATCAGGGAAGTTCACATATCCCATGGGATCACGTTTTATGCCGGGAGAGGGCCTCTCCCAGCCCAGTTGCAAGCTCACAACAGACCCAGATTAGCTGAGGGGTTTAAATCCCTGATCAACAAACAAAAGCATATGGTATGACAAATCTTCCTTAGAGCTGGAAGGATTAAATCAGCTGAAAGGAGTATAGTCAAGAATTCAGGGCTAGCAGTTTGCTCTCTGTGTGAGTTACTGTACTGCAGATCTGGACAGTGGCTGCTGAACTGTTGTATGAAAACCACTTCAAATGTGAAGGCATCTCCAGAGCTACGATGACCAGCATGGCACAGCATGAGAATTCACACAGGATACAAGAACATAACGGAAATTAAAATGATTACTTGCTTACCACAGTTTGTCTGCAACCTTCATGCATGGGATTTTGATGAATTGGTCTCAATAAACTTTGCCTTGGCAACCAGGACACAGCTGCCAAGAATACGGCTCCCCAAAAATCAGCCATTTGTCATCAACTGTGTAATAAGACAAAGGAATTCACAGTTAATTTGGAAATAACAGCAGTAAAAACATCAACAAATCAGAACACATAACAAGCACTTAGGTGACCAAAAAAACCCCAAAAAGCTGGAAACACATAAAAGAATTGGTGGAAAAAACCTGAAAATATATTGATTGCCTGAATCCCAGTCACACAGCACTCTGATATTATAAAAAGCACCTACGAGTTTTCAGAATGATCCCCAGTCACTTTTTTTTTAGATTTTCTTATTTCTATAGACTATTAAATGTGGAAAAAGTCTTTCTTTTAGCTTGAAAAGAAAATATATTAGTATGGTTTCACTGTTGGCATAAAATTATATTGTTTTTCTGTTTCTTTTGTTTTTCACTTGCATTTATTAAGTTGTCTTAAACAGGTTCTGCACTGCCATTGCTGTCCTCCTTACAGTAATTGCAACATAATTACATCTATAATTCACAGGTTGTAATTACAATATTGTAGTGTAAAAGGATTATAAAATATCAAAGATTTATAAAACAAATGATAGAGTGCACTGTATAACACACCTACTATATAACACATCTCTTGGGCTGCTCTTTTTAAGAACAGGTGCTTTGAATTCATTTGTCAAGGGAATATTAATCCAGTGAGAATTTTCTTTCAATTTTCATTCTGTGGAGTACCAACATTCAAAACTTACATTGTATGTGAACATCTTTAGTTGTTTCATTGCTGTATCTTAAGGAAAGCAAATTCATCCTATTTCCAGATCTTCCAGAATTTGGGGTCTGTGATTAGAAAATCTGTGATAAAGAATATCATTTTTCCAGTGAAAAATTTGCAACCTTCACAGATTATGAACACTGTGAGTTCGTAAAATTATTTGGTCTCATCCAGCAAAACACAAATTTTCTGTATATATTATTATTGTACAATATTTGTACCATTCACAGATATTCAGTAGACATTACATTAATCTTCAATATTCTTTAACTGTACTGTTTAAACCATCATTACTGATGTCAGCATAACCCTCCATGATTTTTCAAGAGGGTATCTCCTCTAAAATGGAGACTTAATACTTTTTTTATCTTATTTATCATGATCTGAGTAGCTGAATGGCTATTTATCCATTCTATCTGAATGACTCTCTTATTCAGGAAAAAAAAAAAAAAGCAGAATCAAACAAAATGAAGAGGTACAATAGTTTTTTAACTAGAAAAAATAGAAAAAATTTTGCTGTTCTCCAATTTGTAATATTATATTTTTCACAGGCCAACTAAACTGTATCTTCTGCATCTTTGAGCTGTCATGGATTTGGATATATTTTAACATCTTTTCAGATATTTTTGATCTCTGAAAATTATAACAAAACTATCTTCACGCTTACTAAAGTATTTTATCTATGCCACTTGCATTAAAAGAGACTTCAGAGCATCTCATATTTTTGTTTCCATATTTTTCAAACACAGGTCAGAATATGGAAGAGTTCCTTGTGACTTCTGCATTGCCATGATTATTATAACAACACATGTAGTGTGCAGATGTGGCTGATTCCTCAGATGCACTGGAGTTAGACACATCCATCAGGGAAATCACATCACACTCCATGGTGGAGGTGAAATAAAAACCATCCATTTAGAAGAGTTGATTGAACTAGGGTTCCTCTGCTCTAACAGAGAAATAACTGCTGACAAAATAGGTGAGACTGCTCTTCAATGATACAGAAAAATTACTAGAGCACACACAGAATCTATTTTAAGAGGAATCAAGGCGGAAATCATCCAGCTGGATATTAATGGTAATAAATGTACAGAAATCTTGTGAACATCTCCAAATAAAGTATCTCAAAACCCACAAAATTCAAATACAGAGGTGCATTAAAAATTACAGTAAGAAATATAAAACTAATGCTTCTGAACTTCAGTTTATGGAAAATAATATCAAAACTCATCACATTAAATAAATAATTGAAGTTTATTTTACTGCCTTACATACATTTCCTGTTCTATTTTTCTATATTGTTTGCTAGACATCATGTTGTATATATTATATTAGTCATATGAAGTGATCTTACAAATAATTATACTAGAGTTTCAAAATTCATTAACTAGGTACCTTAAAAAACAGTGCTTTGATTAACAGTCAAAGAATATTGAATAAGTGCATAGATGAAGCTCTTTTATATGTTTTATGTTATACGTTGCTGATAACAGTATATATTAAATAAACATTATTATATGTTGATGATATAACCATTCTAATATCCAGTATTCATGTTTTAAAGTAGGTATACTTTTTAAAGGACAGAAAAACTAATAGACATGCTTTTTCTCTAGGAAATCTGTTTTATGGCAAGAAACTTAAAGAAAAAATAATTACTTCCTTTATTAAAAAGAGATTCTGAATATATGCAAGAAAATATAATTTTAATAAAGGAATTTTTATGCAGATACTGGTATAAAGTACTGCTGTGTCTTGCTACTGACGGTGGATACATTCAGACAAGAAATCAGGTGAAAATATTTCATAATGATATTGGAGCAACTTATCTGTTGAAGCAGTCAATTCTCTGTTACATAAAGTATTTAAAATAATATTAGCTATCTTATTAAACAATATCCTTTAGCTCACCAGGACTTGTGGATTTGACATGAAATCAGCTGATAAAATTGCATGTTACCAGCTATGCAGTGAACCATGAAAATTATCATATCGGTTGCCCTTGGTCTGCAAAGTTTAAGGGAAAAAAATCACATATACAATAGCACTAAACTTTTACAAAATATAAGGAATGTACTTTCATTAGCCCTTGGCCATTTCTATTATGCCAGCTCTCAGTGTAGAAATTTTTCATTTCACTGTGTTTACTTTAGGAGGAGTCATCCTTTACAATAGCCATTGAGTGCTTACAGAGATTTCTGTTGATTTCAGGGAAGTATGGTTTGAAATGTGCTACAGTGCTCACCCTGAGTGCTGTCTTCCTATGTAAATCATCACCATTGATCAATGGGATGAATTTCAAGATAAGATACCAATCAACAGGAGCTGGAGTGGAAGAATAAAACCCTCTGTGATAGCTTTCCCTCAGATTTGCCTTCAATTACTTTCTTCCTCCTAAACATACAGGCATTTACTAAAAATGAAAAAGAACATGCTTTGAAATTTAAATTTTCCTACCAGTATTGAAATACCTACTTTCTGAAGTTTGAGAGGCACATTGCAATGTTGTTTGTAACCACTTTGTTACAAAAGAGACAATTTATTTGTATAATTAATCAGCTGAAGCATCCTCAAGGATTTCCTTTTTTCCCCAAGAAGACAACTTTTGTTGTTTAGAAGTAATGAAAACATTTCATCAAGGCTTTCCACTGTGATTGATAGTCTTTGCTGAATTTTCTTGAAGGCTTTCTGTCGGAATGGTGCTTTGAGCTCTTTATTCACTTTCATGGGATCTGGAACATTGTTTTAATACTCTGCTAGTAACAGGTGTTTCCCCCATAGAAAACCGTTAGCTCCACAATTTTAAATAATGCAAATCTAATTTTTATTTCAGGCTGGAAAGTTTTCTGTTTTCCTTTGCAGGATAGATGAAACCTTTAGTAAGTAACAAATAAACTTCAGTTCTTCATACAGACATCTAAAGGAACCCTGAAGGCTTCATTCACTAAACAGGCTTCTAAGGATATTCCTAAACAAATGAACTTTCACAAAAAAATTTGCTTATTATTGATATTTTTAACTCTTCTCTGAAAATGCATATGGAAAGAAGTGAGTTTGTTTTCTCGAATGCTCAAACTGAAGGAGAACATAGATGAACAGCTACTCTAGTTTCAATAATCAATCTGAAAACATGGGAAGAAAAGGAATAAAATGGAATTATTTTGTACCTTATGGCTATTCTTTGAAGCTACTCACAGACTAATCTTAACCTAGAGGTTGCAAAACACAGAAAAAAAAAAAAAAAAGGACAAAAGTAATTGTTGTGATTATATGATGTTAATTCCAGTACTGACTAGTGAATAGTGGTGCAAATACCCCTCGGAAGGGGTAGCTTTACCTCTGTGATAATTCAAAGGACATGTGGCTTGAGATAAAATCTATGGAGAAGGGGATTTAGCAAAAATCACTTTCTGAACCCCCCCAAAAACATCAAAAAGACATTAGCAAAACTCAGTAGGGAAAGAATAATGGAAATGCATATGGGAGAAAGAAACTGATAATGTATTCATTATGAGTAAAAATGCATATAAATATAGATAAATATAAATTTCAAGACCAGGTTGGATGGAGCCCTGGGTCTAGTGGGCAGCAGCCCTGCCCATGGCAGGTGTCTTGGAACTAGATGATCTTCAAGATCCCTTCCAACACAAACTTTCTGTGATTTTATGAAATAGATTTTTGCATGTGTGTGTGTATTTATACATATGTATTTACAGGTTACTGCAAACTAACAGAAAAAAGAATAGGATTAGTCACTTGATAGTGTGCTTCTGTTGGGTGTGTTATTATTGACTGGATCACATGCAACACATTTAATAGAGAAAGTTGAGTTGGTGGTTGATATTTCTAAACATTTTGGATTAGCTTTGATTTTTTTACAGCTTGTCAGTTCATCAAAGGCTGATTTGGCCAGTGTGGCTGCATCATTGACTCTCCTGTATGCATTGTGTCCCAAATGAAACTACTTAACTAACAGAGAGGCATGGGAATTCCCATGGTAGTCATGGGCTCATGTGCAGATTTGTCATCAATTAGGGCCTAAAGGTGGCTAAAAGAGACAAGTACCATTTAAGTCTTAAAATGTTTGCTTAATGAAGCACAAATAACCACTTAAACTGAGAATTCAGGTATGTACAAATATATTTACTAAACTTCACCTTCTTAAGATAAATGCTGTCATTACTACATGAGAAGTAAAAACATTGGAAAAAATACAGGAACATGCCTTTCATCAATTTTTAATGTCTATTTCTGTATAGAACCATGAAAAACAGGATTGAAAAGGTAAGGACAGAATTCTAAACACTCAATTAATACAAATGACACTTTTAAATCTAAGGAGGTTTAAACAAACTAATTATTCCCAGCAGAGTGGATACTCTCTCATGCAATGTTGATGTTAGGTAAAAGCCTAATTCCTTTCCTCCTACCTGTTAATCTGCTCATTTGAAACTGCTTGTTAAAATCTTGCACTGCTTTCCATGGGATCCATGATCTGAATCACCAAGTGCAATAGTAAGATCAGACAAATACATAAAGAATTGTAGTTTTTATAATCACAGTTTCACAGCATTCAAGTTTGGATTTTGCAGAGTGATAACTGGTCCTGGCAGCAGTGGCATCGTTAGTGGATTTTTCTTCATGTTTCATCAAAGAGGCAAAATTCTGTCAAACAATTACTCAGTTGCCATATAAGTGATGTTTGTCTGAGATTTTGCTCATACAATTAGAAAGAATGTAAATAGGTTGTCACTAAAAATTCACTAGTAGACAGCTGCAGGGAAGACAAATTATGCACATAACTAATTTATAAAGGCCTCGTAAACAAGCACGTGTTAGCTGAGCCTTTTATTGATTAAATCATTTAACTAGAAATAACTTTATTTAGCTTTATACAAATTACTAATCCACTTTTTTTGGCTAGAAAATAATAAATGAAAAAATGTGAATAATCCTGAAAACTCTAAACAACTTTGTTTCAGCTCTTTTGGAAAAAATTAGCAAATAATTTGTATTTTGTGCATTTTTTATATGTAAGTATGATCTTATCAAAACTTGTCCTCCAAAATTTGTTTCCTCATTTTTTGAAGACATTCTTTCTGCTTCCTTCTTGTTAAAATTACATTGGGATAAAGAGAAGAGGGTTTGCTGAAGAAAGGAAAATGTTACTGATATCAAAGCAGGCTTTTAAAACAACTTTTCCCATTTCTCTGTTTTAGGAGGGACTCATTCCTATCAGTTCTAATAAAGCATTTTTCTCTCAGATCTAATGGTGAAACATCTTTCAGTAACCCTTGGAGATGAAACAGAACATGGTATTTAGTGGAAGGCTCATCAAATTCAGGTGCAGAGGACCAGGACTAGCTCCAGAGAGGTGGATGTCTTAGTTTACCAAGCTGCTGACACCTGGTTCACTCTGTAGCCATGGTTAGACAACAAATCCCCAGAGTTTACTTGTTTTCCTCTGCTAACCCTCTCTTGCCTTGCATGGCCATGCTCCCTGCCATGCTTGCACAGTTCCTTTGATGGCCTTGCATTGCCAGGCCTGCACCTTGTTGGCATTTCCTTGCCATTCCTACCCAACCTTGTATTTCCTTGCCGTTCCTGACTATCGCTCCCTTTGCCTTCCTGACCCATCCGTGTCCTTCTCTTGCCCTTCCTACCACTGCAGAGCCTTACACTGGCTTGCTCACACTTTCCCCACCTTGACTGCTCTACCTCTTTGTGCCTTGCCTTGCCGTGTGCTGCCTGTTCCTCTTACAACATTTACTGCATGGACTACCCTTCCCCTTGCCATTCCTGTCCAACCCTGCATTTCCCTGTCATTCCTGACCATTCCTTTGCTTGGCCTTGCTTCCACACACCTTGCATTTCCTTACTGCCCCCTCTGTAGCCTCCCCTTGCCCTTCCTTCCCTTGCACTGACTTGCTCACCCGTCCCCCAAACTGACATCCCTACCCACTTTTCCAGGTCTTGCCTTGCCTTTCCTCCTCCTTGTAGGACTCTTCTTGCTTTGCCTACATCTCCCCTGCCTTGCCTTGCAAAGTGGGTATTTTTATCTCTTCTTACAAAGAGCTGCAACACCCTTAGCATCCAGTCAGCTCAGTGCTTCTCCTGTACTGGCTGCAATGTGCTTCTGATCCTTCCCAAAAACTAATGAATGCTGTTCCCCACTTTAGTGTTCTCATTTAACATGAACTTCCAAACCACGTGCTCCTTGCTCCTTTCCCCCACCTGCTGTGGTGGGGCAGAGAGGAGAACTGGAGGCACAAAAGGCAGAGACCACTGCTCCAGAGAAGAACAATTTGCTGGAAACAGCAGTGAGATAAGGAATGAACAGTAAAAGCAACAATATTACTAACAGGGTATACAAGCAAGGCAAAGGATTCACACATGTAAACACTCCTTCACCATGTGTGAGGGACTGATTAATGTCAGAGTAAGAGAGACTCAGCGTGGTTTGGATTTTGTTCTGAACTGTTGTTTAAAACCTGGTTTTGCTAACATTGATGGAAAGTACTAGAAAAGCTGTTTCTGTCTTGGCTGTGACAGCACATGACAGCATGTGCACAGAAAAAGGTTCTCTTGCTGGGCAACCCCCTCAGGGGGGTGGAGAAATGCTCTTTCTCTGGGGGGATTTCTCTGGGAGATTCCCTCTGAGAGCAGAGAGAACTCCTGCTGCTAAGGAGAGTTTCTCTAGACATCCCAATGATTTTCCTTGGACAATTGGACCATGGGAGGGGCTATGCAGTATAGAAGGAATTATGGACTGCTTCACATTGCCCAGCAGAGCCTGGAGCCCTAGAACTACCTCAACTCAAAGCTGCTCTCACCTTGTCCTGGTCGCCCTTGCCCAGCCTTCTCTGTCCCTGCCTGTTGGGATTATGTTGGGCAGAGATGGGACCACTTTTTCATGATTTAAGTTTTCTTTTTTGTTTCTTTATCTTGAAAATGTAGGAATGTCTTCACTGAGGTCTGCAGAGGTCAGCCATGTTCCAAAATGGTCACAAGACTGAAGGTTACAAGGTCTTTGAAAGGTTAAATTGGCCAACAGAAAACTGCCATATACATATATGTTCATTTCTACACCTATAGTTAATTAATCTTCTGCCGCATTGTGGACTTTTTCATCCAATCACATACTGTCTTATAGTTCTCTAGTACTCCACTCTACACCACCACACCCTAAACGTTTTAGGTTATTCTATAACTACTTCTATATCTAAACTTCAAAGCTTTTTGATGCTAGGATTCCGACACCTGCCCTTGCCCCTGCTTCTTGCCATGTCCCTGCTGCCATCTTAGCCCTAGCCCGTGTCATTGTCCCTGCCACTGTCCTGCCTGCTGCTGTGTCATTGTCCTGCCCTGTCCCACTGCTGCCAGCACTGAACTGGACCAACAGGACATCGTTAGGCCCACGGTGGTAACTCCCTCTCTCTCCCGACCTCTCCCTTTTTGTCTTGCAACACACTTCTCTTTTTTTCCTTCCTTTGCCTCTGTCTTTTCTATCTCCTCTGTTAGGGCCAATTTTCTTGTTACTGTACTGTTCACAGACATAATATATTGACCCCGTTCATGTCTAATTTCACCCCATGAATCTTTAGAATGCCCTCAGGGTCCCTTCTTTGGGATGTGACACCACACAGAAACAGCAATACCCAGCTGTGCTGCCACACTCCCAAAGCAGGATCCCACAACCTTATCACCACCCTCTGGAAATGATATGGGTGCTATGGAACCCTCCTGACCACTGCAGAAATTAACCCTGGCCAGGCCCAAAGGCAGTGCGCCAGGACTTAACCTGGGCAGGCATGGCTTCTGCAGTCTTCCTGAAGAAGAAGGAAGTCCCAAATCAAACCAAGGCCCACCTCCCTGCAAGGCTCAGGGGGCTCCAGCTAGTGTCCCATTTTCCAGGAGGGTGTTTTTCATTCTTGTCACCCTCAAGAAAAATATTTCATGACTGAGCATAAATAATGGAGTGTGAGTCTTATGCCCACATTTCCAAATATTTCCCTTTGCCACTCTTACCTAGAAAAGGTCTAGAATCAATGATGGTTGAGTATCATGACCATACACTACAGACATTCTGTCTTTCTGTGAGCCACATAATCCTGAGGCTGTATTTTAGCCACTGAACAAGTAGAGAAAAGAGGATCTTCTCCCCTTTTTCTCAGTACGAGAGCTGTATTTAGCTTCTTTTCAAATTTTGTGTGATAACCAGCTCTGGAAATGGCTAATGACTAAATCAAGCCTTTTGTCAAGGCTGGTCTACTTCAACAAATCTTAGCAGGCTTAACCCTCAGCTGAGTGCCAAGACACTTCTATCCCTGTTAAAAAGGAGGCACTTTGTCATGCATACAATCAGAAATAAAGGGAACTTGGAGGGGATTACCCTTAGGATGTTTACAGCTCTATGATTCATGCAAAGTTACTAGAGGGTGAATCAAGATCTTCATGGTCCCTGTTTCAGGAATAAGCATTTACGCTTTCCAAACTTTGCTTTCTGCTGAGTCTCATCATAGTTACAAAGGCCTTTAGGCCCTTTGGATCACAGGTAATGTGTGTGTGGACTTTCAGCAGTTGAAGAGTAGCTGTATCCAACCAACCCAGCATCACCTGGTTTTAATCTTCCTCTTTTGTCAGTATTTAGGTTTATTTTCTAAAAATAAAAAAAGTCACAGCAGGACTTCACTGATGAGAGAGGACCTTTAAGGCCAGTAGGTATCACTAAGAATGTTTTATGCTGTTATTGGAACTGTTCCAAAATCCCTGGGACATTCATCTTGAACCAAGATTGGAGACACTTTCAGGGCACAGGAAATTGCCAGATGAACAGTCAACTCGTCATTCAAACAAGAAATATTTTATACCTAGTATAAAGTTCTGTTTCAAAAGACAAATTTAAACATACTTTGACCTTTTAATTTATTTTCTCCATTATTTGAATTGGGGGTTTTCCCACTTCCTTCTGCAATAGAAGAGAAAATAAAACTTGAATTATGCTTGTTGTCAAGGAATAAAAATAACTAAGTAGCTTAGGAACTATTACCCAAAAGTCTGATCAAGCTATTCAGGCTCTATTAATGTCTCTGTTGCAAAGTAATGTAATTACCAAGTCCATTTGATGATAATTCTACATGGGAAGCCAGAGTACACTTGTGGAAGTATAGGCAGAGTTAAATCTTAGATACCAAACCAGGGAAGTCAGGGTGTTGCAGCCTATCCCAGCATTTAGATACCAAGAAGCAAGAGGCATTTGTTTCTGATGGACAGAAAAGTTCAGCACCTTAACTGGCTGGTTTAAAAGCCAGGTAGTGGACAGGGAGTTTTCTGTCTATGTGGTGTCCACATGTAAATCCACTAGCTTGCATTTTACTGAGTAAATTTCATTAACTATTTAAACTGTTTACACTAGCAATGATTTTGGCTTGATTAGGAGTGCTCTTCCATTAGCAGGACTGCTTCTATTTCCAGTACAAACCCACTCAGCTAAAAAAGTACTTCTGGTTCAAAAAGCAAATGTTGAGTTAAAA
>VZTR01019321.1:296628-312073 GCA_013400775.1 Chaetops frenatus
AATATTCCACAAACGATATTAGAAACAAAGGATTTAGCAAAATACCAAGGGAAACAAAAGGAAGGAAACATGATCTCAGCAAAGAAAACACAATTAAAACCAGCTTTTATAACATACCTAATGGTTAGAAAATATTTTCATGTTTTATTGGTAGGTGGAGTCTCCTTTAGGACAGCAAATGAAATCATCTGTCTGACATTAATTTCTAGAGTCAGGTCAAAGCAAAAAGAACAGAGAGCTGCATGTACAGAGGGCACCAGGTAGGAATACAAAAAACGTTTTCATACCCTGGGAATAACCAGTACTGACTTAATCTGAGTCTACTACATTTGATTTCAGAAGATTCTGTAAAATTGAAAAAGTAAAGAGATATTATAATAACACTAAAAGTAACATTTTATTTTTAAAAACCACTGGTAAATCAGAGTCTATTTATTCCAGGTTTTCAAATAAGAAATTAAAAACTGACTTGAACTCTAACTTGTTTGTGGAATATTAAATTGATTACAGAGGGATAAGATTCATGTAGCAGAAGCCAGTAATGACAAATTCAGACAGGTAGCAATTGTTAATCTAGACAAATATAGTAATTTTTAAATGTAGATTTCTGACTGAGACTAAGTAATAATAAAATTGGCATCTTTTGCAGCTTTTGAGGGCTAGAGAAAAAAAATCTTATATTTGCAGCCAAGATTGCATTATTGATATGAATATTTACATGTTTATTCAAAGACTTACTACCCCAGTTACAACAATACTAATGCTGACTGTTCAAACTATGTTATTATTATTATACAAAAAACCTCATAAATAGCGTGTTTGAAAGTTTTATCCATGTACCTTGTGTACCCAAACTTTCACAGGTGTTGTGCTCCTCCTTCCCCTTCTTGTCCAGTTCCTAAAGTCAGAAGTGAGAACTCTTGCAAGAGGAAGAGTTGGGCAAACTGGGATCAGCCTTCTACACCATGAGAAGTGTGATGCTGACAGTGGGTGTTCTTCTCCCAACTCTGAGGTCTGTGTGACATTTACCCTGATTGTTTTTAATCCATGCTATACCTTGATCTCCATTAGTGTACACCTCCACATTATATCCTCACACACTGTGGCATGCACAGTGTGCATTGCATAGTCTAGATAGTTGCTCTTTTGTTTTGCCCTGTAACTGGTTTTATGTGATTTCCAAGGCTACGTTGCTTGGAAACATTGGAAATTTATATATTGCATGCTTGGAATACCTGCTGTCACCTCCAGGCTGTGTCTTTCAAGGAAGGCCTTTGCTACCATTCTTTGCCTGTTTATCCTCAACTCCATATTGTTTTTGGGATCAGAGGTATTTCACTCCATAAAGAACAACATATTACTATTATTGGCTATTACTTACAGAGATGCAACAAAATTATTATAACACTGCAACACACAATTGCATGGAGCCAACCTAAAGAGAAACAAATTGGGTAACAGCCATGCATGTCAGACAAAAAAAACCACTGAACAACATCTTCAGGCAAGCCAAAGAAGGGCAGCCAAAGCAAGCCTGGCCAAACTCAGCTCTGGTGATTTGCAGGGCTAATGCAACATCTGTGTCTTTTGGCTACCAATGGCCATACCAAATTTACTGCCACCTCAGGGCTACCAATAAACTGACCTACAAGAGAGTGAATTCTTCAAAAATTCATTTCGATCTCAAATCATGAATAAAGAGGTTTAAATGGGAACTAATTTGGGAAGGTAATGGCCACTGCCATATATGTAGTAAGGTGTAGGTGACTGTTATGGCCCCTTTCTGGATTTACAATATCCAACTGAAAGTTTGCAGTGTCCTGTGTCTTGAAGAGCTAATTAGCTCCTCCCCAGGATATTTATTTGTGTGTAAAACACAGCTGGTAGAACAAAATATGCTTAATTATTTCTCTTCCAATATTTTGCCTTTGGATTGTATGTATTACTTGAGACACCAGAAATTAAGAGCAGTATAATTCGCTTGAACTTTGCACTCAAAGCTCCAGCTTTGTCCGGGCAAAAAAGACCAAAGGTTTTAAAATTTGTAACATAGCTTTGTAAGCAGTAGAGTAACTTTTGGGGATCTTTTTTCCAGTGGTCAGAGATCTTTAAAGACCTGGGACAAAAGGTGATGTGATATACAGATCATCTGTTCACACCTGAAGTTCAAACTGAGACCAGACAGATGGAAAAAACAGGTTTTGGGTCACTAACTTTCTGCAGAAGGATGACTTTTCTTACATGTATGGGTTCTTTCTACGACATTTTATTTCTCTACTTATTCTACACCTGTTCCCCTATGTACCAGCTGCTGCATTGCAGCCTGGCCTTTGGCTGATAGGTGGTACCTTCTGGGGTTTTATAAAGAAGTTCTGGACCAGGTGGCATTGCAGAAGTAATTCCCCACCAGGGACAGATTCCTCTTTCTCATGTTCTCATTTATATTTGCTGCTGGATGACCAGCCAACCTCTTCTAAACATAGGCATGGCTCTGAGCTGCACTCAGCTTTTTCACCAGCCAGGAAATCTTGGGTTTCCTTGCTGACAGGAGACTTGAGGATGTGTTTAAAGTTAGCTTTATGCATCAGATAAAGTAAGCTGTTCTCTTTCAGCACCGAACTTGGGGAAGAGGCAGTGCAACATTTAGTCAGTCTGGAACATTAGGCCAATACAAATGAGTGCATTTCTAAGATATTGTGTTTACAAGAACTGAATTAATCAGTAAGCACTTTACTATGAAATTTATTGAAGTACTGTTAAAAAGGGCTACAACACTGGTAGTGTGAATCTATTTCTGATGTACACCAATTAGTGAAATACACCAATAGATGCCTGCACACCACAAAAGGCTCGAAACTTGTTTCTTAAGCAACAACAAAAGTAAACTAATGAAATGTTGCTTTCTTAATATGCACTTGGTGCCATTCATACTGTTCCAAAAGGATCTCTACCAAATTATTAGAAACACAGCTACCTCCCAGGGGGCAGGAATTTCTTGGATATCTTTATCTGAAACACTTTTCTGCATGGAAGCAGCTTTCTCACCAGGAGCCCTTTTTAGTATTTCTCTTGTCAGAGATCTTCCTTTCCCTTTGATTAGATCTCCCAGGCATGTCAAATGCTGTTACCTCAGGGCCCTTCTAGCTACCGAGTTATCAAGTACAGTGCCTTCACCCTGTGACTGCCAAAGTTATACCAGCTCCTCAGTCTGTCAAACAAGTTTATTATTTTACCTTTCAGTGAGTTTTACTTCCACAGACTTCTTGCTGCAAATCTTTCCTTGGCCTAACAACTATTCCTGGTGTGATTCATACTAGTTTTAATCAAATCCATTAGTTATTAACAGTGCTTTCCTCATTAATGAAATATTATAGCATTGATGTTTCTGGTCTAATGTGCAGTTTCCAGGGTTCTATTTAGTTTGCTATAAAATTGAATTCATGTAACATAGAAGGAGTTAAATTATTATTATTATCTNNNTAAGGTGAAATCTTTCTTAGCTTTGCTTGAATAAGATGCACTGAGTACTTGTAAATACAAAAGTAGATATTGTGGCAGGCAGACAACTAAACAAGCCTTAACTCTTCCTGTGCTTTGCCAAGGGCACGAAATAGTCAAATCATTGTTGCTAGAGTGAGTGAGGAAATCTTACTTGCTAGTGTTTTATCCCTGTGCACAGACAGACACAAACACTGGATGCACTGAAAACACAAACCAGCAACGCTGTGAACACAGCTTGAACTGCTGAATCTGGGAATTCCTCTACTTCAGACCCACCTAGCCATAAGATCACACACATCTAAAAGATTTTCCAAGTCCAGAATAGGTTTTTAGAAAAAATTATGGCAGAGAGGGATGGGAATCTTCAGATATTGTATTTGTAGTATTCCTCAGTAATCTCTGTGCCAAGAATTGTGACTTTTTCAAAAAGGCAGTGAGTACTGGAATTCCATAGGAGAGCTGGGCAACTGATAGGAGCCAACTGCAAGGGAAGCCTTGGTCATTGGTGAAGTGAAGGTGACCTTGCCATGCAAAGGCCTGAGAATTAAAAGAAGGAAAGCATAGGGAAAATGTAGAAGTTCTACTGAATGCATCAGAGAATAATAAAGAATCATTGAATAATTTAGATTGTAAAATACCTCTAAGATCCTAGACACAAACAGTTAACCCAAGACTGCCAAGTCCACTGGTAAACCATGTCCCCAAGGTCCACACCTACCCATCTTTTAAATACCTGCAGGGATGGTGACTCCACAACTTCCTTGGGCAGACTGTTCTAGTGCCTGGAAACTCTTCCAGTGAAGAATAATTTCCTAATATCCAGCCTAGATCTCTCCTGGCAAGCCCTGAGGACATCTACAACAAATTACTGAGAATTTAACTCTATGTACCATTTAAAACACCTGTTAAGACCATGTCATTCACTGTCTACTTCACAGAAAAGAAATACATAGGATCGAAGACTTATCTGAATAATTTCCTTAAGGTATGCATCCTTAGGAGGCCTTGGGGTTCATTTTCCCATTTTGAAGACCCCTGCCCAAAATAAATCACACTGTGCTCAGATACCATGTGAATCTCCATTTACCCATCTTGCCTTCAAATTTTACTTTCCACCATAATGTAAATTGCTACATTAGCAATTATTGGTAGCATTCCTTCCTAATAGCTCATGTGGCACTCAAGTACATACTGCTTTCAGGTGCTGTTTTCCTTAGCAATACCCTTTGAAATCTGTTTAAATGCTACCTAAAATCTTTGCATGATATGAGCAGAAGCTATGCCATTCTGAGTAGATTTCTTTAACTGCTTTTTCAGTCTATAGATGAAACCTCTTTTTCCCTTATCCACTTTAAAATATTTTGTGCTTTACCATTCATCTCTCAAAATGATTAATTTTTTTTCCATTTAGTCTCACACCAACAAACTCCAATCAAATGTTAAATTATGTCAACACTTTAGTTTGTGAGGATAATCCTTATTCTGGTCTCACTGTTGCTCTGGTACACCTGCATGTGCCTTGAGAGTATCAATCACACAAATGAAAAGTTTCACTCTTCTGATGTCACAAAGCTTGTTGCCAAAGATTTCAGTACTGATGTCATGAACTTCTTACCTCTAGCTGGTGCCAAAGATGAGACCAGGCTTCCTTTTTTGTACAAGTCACCCTCACAGGAATGCCATGACTCTTTAGTGCCACAGATTACCAACAATTCTGCAGAAGTGATTATGGTTTTGGCTTAGTGGATGCCTAGGTGCAATGCTGATTCCAGTTCCATTTAACAATGTTTGACAGCAACTAAGCCTGAGGATGAATCAAAGCTGACATATTTAGAACAAAGCAGTGGAGCACTTGACTAAGCCAATAAATGGTTCCAGCTGGGACTTGTCCTGTCGTTAGTGATGAGGACATTGGGGGCAATTTCTGTGGCAGTTAACTCTAGCTAAGGATATTTGGCATTTATAAGGAATAGAAAATACTTTTGTCAGGGTTTTTATTCTTTTTGCAAAAATTCTCTCTCACTTCCCCCAAATATGAGTCAAACAGGACCAATTTATATCAATTACTATGTTGAGCCCCAGCATAGATCTGACTGAGAAATAAATAAACTTAATTACAAAGTTTAAATGAAAGAATTTGTGCAACATGTTTGGGAGATATGGGTTTAAAAGAAACAATTATGGTAGCTCAGCCTACACATTGAAGGTATTTCCCTAGACACTAAAAAAAANGACACTAAAAAAAAAAAAAAGCAATCATCCTTCTGTAACTCTAAACAGTCTATGAAAACTTAACCACCTGCCAATTGGTAACGGATATTTTAATATTTTAAGAAATTTCTGAGATAAATATAACTTGCAAGCACTAGAGGTTCTAGAGTATCCTGTTCTGCTCTAATTCTTCCCTCTTAAGAGAACCTGACCACCTTTAAGCCCTGGCAGAGAACAACAGAATATATAGAACCCACATTCTGTTTGGAAAATTGCATGTTAGCACTTCTCCTATATTATACAAATAAGTAGTATAAGAAGTATTTAAAAAAATATATAAGAAGTATAATTTAAGGTTTTCTAGCAATTTACTCTTTAACTTACATGTTGTATAACAGGCAGAAGAGGTGGTTTCCACCAGAAGTGCAGATAGTTTGATGTGGGGGGAAGGTTACTGAAAATTTTCCATATGCCACAGTTATAACCAAAGACAAGTCATTGTTACCAAATGTCAAGAAAATATCATTCCTCTGCCTTTTCTCTCTCTGTAGTTTTCGTAGTCCACTTTTGAAAAGCAGACATGTTGGGTGCTATGAGTTTACTGCTTTGATTTTCTCATCTAGATCCTGTGCTCCATAGTATGATGCATTCAACACAGTATAACTTCTGGAAACAATGACATTTTGTAGGACACAAGAATAACATTCTCTGTTTCCAAACTCTTCCTGTGCTGATTATGAAATATGTATTCAGATAGGCACTGTTTTGCACAAACATTTTCTTTTACCTAATTCCTACTAATCTGCATTCCACATGCAGTCTCACTACCATATCACCTTAATTCCCTTTTTCCTCTGTGCCCCTGCGAGAGATTATTATTAATATCACTTTTATTATTATTGTCAGTTTTGTCCCTTCTTCCCAAATTCCAAATTAAATACAGAGAGCATGAAAAACACATCTTTTAGATTTTGTGTTGCAGCAAAGAATGATGCAGCTCATATAAAATCATGTAGTTCGTATTCCAAACAATCTTTGCCATGATTCTCCTTAGTGTTCTTTTATATTCCTTCATATTAGAACCATAGGATCATTAAAGTGGGAGAAAAGCTCCAAAGTTGAGTCCAACCTTTGACCATATATCACCATGCCCACTAAAAAAGATCAAAAAGTTCCACTTACTCATTTTTTGAACACTTTCAGGGATGGTAACTCAACCACTTCCCTAGAGAACCTATTACAGGGTTTAATGTTTCCCTGTGTAAGTCCCACCAGAAATTTATCTGTTTTTCAGCTTTGACTTACAAAATGGCACTAAACAAATATAAAAGTCAAACAAGAAGTGCTTTTTTCTCCCCTACTTCAAAAGTCTATGAAGCTTTATAGAGTCATGGAGTGGTTTGGGTTGGAATGGACCTTTTAAAGATTATCAGTCCCAACTTTCCTCACCATGGACAGAGACACATTTCAGTAGACCAGGTTGCTCAGAGTTCCATCCAACTTGGCCTTGGACACTTGCAGCAATGGGGCATCCACAACTTCTCTGGGCAACCTGTACCAGGGCCTCACCATCCAGACAGTAAATCTGATTTAAAACTACTCTCTGTTACTGATTGCCACCAGTGAGACAATTGGCTTTGTTACTAACCATGCTTACATACAAGCCCTAGCAGAATGCAGACAGACCCAAAACACAGTTTGGAAAAGCACCACGTGAAGAAATCTTGCTCTGAGCATTTGTGCCCCATGAATTTAGGGCTACATGGACACTGAGTGAGAAGGGACTTACACTACCTCACAGAAAGAGTCTCAAAAACTACTCAATTATATCCTTCTAAAATAAAATCACCAGCAGCTATTGATTCATATAAAAGGACCGTGTAGAATGTACACAGTAGGATGTGATTCTTCCTAACCCTATTTCTTGTTTTCTTCTTCTCTACCACTACAACTGTAGCTACAACAGAGGTCTCATTTGAAGTACAAAGTTTTCCAGTTTGTGAACACTGGAAAGAATAACATAAGAAATGTCACATAATTTTCTACCAGCAGATTATTTCTCCTGGGAGCATAGACTTTGTTCAGTCTGGCTGAATCTTTTACTATTTCAGGGAAGGAATAGAGAAAGCAAGGCTGCTGAAGGTAAAAATAATTATCTGTCATGTTTTAGGGTAGAATGCTAAAAACTCTCTTTTTCAATTTGACAAGCTTCATACAGCAGTATCATTTTAACCAGCTGTTTTCTTACACTTGCTGAGCACATGCAGCATCATACAGATCCTGAGGTTTCTGCAGTTGTGGGAATATCAGGCAGTGGAGGAGTGTGAAGCAAGTTGTCCAGAGACCAGAACCAAATACACTTTGATAGTAATAGCTTTAGTAAGATTTTGTTTGAGCTTGACCTGTTAAGGACTTGATGGATTTTCTATAAGGCACCATCTGACATATTTTCAATATACTTTTACCTACTCAGAAGCATGGTTTGGTAATTACAAATCTGAGGATGTCTCAGCTTCAAATGGATCCAACTTTCCCTACTGAGCTGAAATATTATCTCCATTAAATGAGTTTTCAGCATCACTATACAATATTCTCCCAATTAAATTGAAATGTGTTATTTAGTGCATAATAATTCAGGGACTAAAAGTGTGAATACTTTTAAATGTGGCATATAATTTCCTAATGCAGGATACTTCTCAAATACGATCTCCTGCTGAAAGAATTCACTGTATCAAAAAGTAGAAACCTGTCAATAATACCCATATGTCCCATAAAGTGTTTTCATTTCTTTCATGGTACGTTTTGCTTCATCAGTTTCCTTAATCCTAGCTGCAGTTCACGTTGCTGTGCTGAAACAGCTCACTGAGCAGTAATTTATCTCTTGACTGTGGCATAACAACCACAAATACAGGTTATTCTGGGAGCGAGGATTTGCATTGCATAAACTGTATTTTTAAAATCATTTTCAAATGAGATTAATTCACGATAGGGAAATTTTTCCTCTATTTTTGGATCTGGTTTCCAAGGCACTTGAGGCTGAGTCTTGAGTGTTTTGTTGGGTATCAGGCAGCATCTTCATTTGGGGATTAGGGATTTCTGTAAAAACGAAATGATATCGCAAGAGAAACGAGAAGATGTTTCCCCCATTTACTTTAATACCTATTTAAAATTGGCATTGGAAAGATAATGACAGATTGCATTTTAGCTGAGTTTTTCAGCTGTGCACTAGATGACTTGTATTTCTTTTCAATTAGGTTGACTGCTTTAGCATGGTGGGAGATTACTTCTCCTGCATGCTGAAAAGTTATTAACAATTAAAATGGAGGGGGGGGGACGAGTAGCAGAGGATTATTGCACTCTTCTTTGCCAAATGACTAGGGTTTCTCTTTGTGAGGATCTTGTTTTAATGTTTGCTGCTAAATGAGTATGGTATGCATTGAATAGATATAATTATTACAAGAAAAAATATTTTTTACAAATGTAAATATTTACATAACAGTGGTACTTAAATAGCTTGGCCTCACGCATCAGAAGGAAGCAAAGTTTTCTTCAGGCATAACACTGTGTGAAATGCATTTCTCAGGCTTTCAAGGCCCAGATATAGTAAATAACACTTCTTTTCTTCCTACTTCTTTTCCCATAGCAGGGGAGAAAACCAAGGGATGCACAAGTGTCTCCTCTCCAGCACTGGAGAAACAGAATGGAACATGGGTGACCCTACAGCCTCAGCCATCTGCTTGGACACAGTTTTCTCCTCCTCTCCTTTGGGCAAACTTCACCCAAGTTCCCTTGGCGACATCTCTGCATCACTGAGATACTCCTGGCTGCTTTCTTTCAAAATATTGATTTTATCAATGGTAATGAAACTCAAAATTATGATATCAACCCTCCACTTTAGGCACTATGCAGTTAACCAAACTTTCTTCTCCAAATTGCCCTCCTGAGAAAGCAGTCAGAGATATCGCAGAAATCAGTGGGATCCTGTAACTTTCATGTTCTCCAAAAACAACTCCTTAACTCTGTTTTTTCCCCCTTTTTGATTACTGAAGTATTTTTGCCTGCAGAGGTATTTCTACATTGCCAATGTCATTTAAGAACCTCTGACTATCTGGCTTACCTTGATGTACTCACTTTCCACCCTGCTGATTTTTCCATAAAGGCTTGTATTAATCCAAACCAACATTCATTTAATAAACATCTCAGCAACCAAATGAATATTTAGCAATCAGAACTCAATTTCCATCACAACAGGTAGTGGCACTGCTGGCTCCAAATGATGTCCACTTTTATACCAACTGCACACACGTAAATCCCATTGTTATTATTTATATTGTTGAGTGTCTAGGTTACATCTTTAAGAGGATTTCAAAACAAACAAATGAAAAGAAATGGAGGTGTCTGGAGAGATGCCTACACACAACATAGAACTGTATTGAGTCAATGAAGTTCATTCTGGTTTTGTGGAAAATTTCCTAATCTCACCTGCAACTATTTTTTTCAGTCTAAACAGAATCACTCCAAATCTTGGGGAAGGACACTGACACAGTGATTTTTTCTTCCAAAGCTAACCAGCACTATTGACTTGCTGCTCCACAGTTATTCCTAGAGAATCTCCTGCAATATTATCTAGGAGCAATATTCACAACTTTTTTGATTAATTCATCTCTGAAAGCAATCTCAAAGATCTAGATCTTCAATTTCAGTGAATTTGTATAGTGTAATCAATCTTATGTATACACACCAATTAAAAATGTTTGAAAATCTAATTCTAGACTGAATTACCTCTGGTAACAGCTCTGGCAAATTTTTGGTTCATGTAGTCTAGGGATAGACAAGTATAATTACATTTGAAATCTAAGTAATGAAGTCCAAATGACAGCAGATTGATAAAAAAATATGACCTATGGCATTTTACCTGGATGGCAGCTTCAGATAATCCAGAATCAGATATTTTATGTTCTAATTTTTTTTTTGACAAAAATTCTCCTAGTAACAAAGCTAGTCCTGAAATTAAAAATATCTTGATATCTATGTGTACACAAATAATTTCATATTTATATTAGTCATTTCTATTAGCCTGATCTTCCCACATCCTTTTTTGGACTAACACACATCTGCTAACTTCAGAGCAGCTATTCCTGATTTATGTCAGAGCTAACACTCATCAGAATTACACCTGTCCTGATATTTCGCCTGGAAAAGTTGAACATCATGGTTCTTGTGCCATGTGAAGAGTTCAGTCATGTACAGGTTTTCTCTTCCTTAATTTGAGCAGTCCCTATGTTATGTGGTGTTTTATTTAACAAAACACAATCCAAACTTAGGCAGTCGAAGTGAAGGGATACACAAAGTGCACAGGCAGAATGGATTGGAGACAAAACTAGTTAACTCTCATTTGAAGCCAAAATGGACCAAATAACATGCTCTCTGAAAGTGTTTGGGAACAAAATTTATTAAATAGGCTGAAAAAAGCCTGCCCTGTGTGGTGGTGATGACAGCAATAACTCAACCTTCTGAAAGCTCTTGTGACAAAACCTGGGGTTTATAAAGCAAGGTGAGGGTCAGTACATGAAAAATCAGGTTTGTGTGACTGAGGTTTGCCACTGAATTAGTTGCTTTGTACCTGGCAATTGTAATTAATAGCTATTAATTGTTTTTTGTAACAGTGACATGGTCCATACATGGCCATGAAAAATGCTTTATCCTTCTCCCAGACCTTTCTTAAAGTGCACAAAACCAGAGGGCCCAGGGTTCAGCATCAGGAGGAGCCCAATATTGGCTTCTTTACTAAAATGACTCAAGTCACAAGCAACATGAAACTAGAAGAGACAGCTGCAGGGGCTTTTGTGTTCTGCAACCACACAGAGATCTCTGTGTATTCCTGTAAGTAGATTCCTGGCTATCCTTATGGGAAAAACTGCTTAATTAAATTTCTGATTACTTCTATTATATTTCTAACAAGTAGGTTTGCTTCTTTAATGATAAAAATAATCTGCATTTATTCCTGTTAAAGAGAAGTAAAATTATTTTTCTTGTAATCCTAGAAAAAGAATAATCAGTTGTCATAAAGGAGTGAACTTGTACTTCATTCTATTTAAGGAATAAAAGTTAAAATGGTGTAAATTCAGGAACTATATTAGGATCTGGGATATTAACAAATAGACTATTTCTGTGCAGGAAGTCTATAACCATCCACAATAATCTTCCAAATATCTAATACCTAAAATATATTCCAAACATGCTATATCAATTATCTAAAGTGTGTCTGGGATTAGTTACATTTTTTTACTCATAAACAGCTCTTTTCCAATCCTTAGTTCATCGTTCTTAGATTTTTTTTTAATAAAAATATTATTGTAAAGGTATTTACAGTGAGGATCAATGGTTCAGAAGGATTTTAAATGTCAAGTTCCCACTGACAGTCAATATTTTTTCCTGTGAAATGGCACTGGACTGTAACAGCAGACACCTGAAAAATCCAACCCTCTAACTTGGACATTAAAGTGGGAACTTTAAAGTGGGTGAACTCTGCAAATAATCCGAGTTCTATGATAAGGAAGAATAGGATTTTTTTCATATATATGTGTAAATGCTTATGTATATAAGTGTGTGAGCGTTTTTCTTCAGATGAGAAGAGATTTGAAATTGTTCTGATACTGGATATTTTTGATTTTTTTATATCATAGACTAACTAAAAGAAAAAATGTCTTCATGTCAGTAGGGCACTTAAAAATCATTCAGGGAAGGAAAATGATAGAATTTCTCTCTTGGACAGTTTCCAAAAGAGACCTCTCAGTATTATGGTGATAGAGACTCTTCTTTTTCCTTAGGAATTCCACTGCTAAGTCCTTGCATAGTTTTAAATTTGCAGCAGTCACTAAAAAATCTAAATAAGGATTTCTGCAGACAAAATAACTTGATAGATATTTCCTAAAAACATTTTATAGATATTCCCCAAGAGCTGAGAGAAGAGAAAAACTTATTTCCAAGAACTGCAATTAATTTATTGAATACTGAGAAATCATGTCAATTATAAGACACTACAGGGAAGCAGAGACTTCTCACCCACCTTCAGGACACAGAATTAAGTTTTTAAAAATAATAATAAAAAAAAAACCTACTATTTTTTGCATTTATAAGATTGGTCCAGTTTAAATTGTTCTTAGTTCAGGTGTCAGCTATTCAGTGAAGAGTGTCCAGCTGTTATCACCTACATACCCCTCAGCAGCAGTGAGCAGCAGAGATCTGATAATGATGTATAGATGCAGTTTAGATTGCACAGATCTCTAACTGGGGAACCTGATACACCATAAGTGCACATGCACATCTATGCTTAAATACATAAACAGAGAAATAAAAGGAAGAGAGGTAACATTATATTGAGGAAGAAATTGGATTATTGAACTCCAATGGTACTTCCAAGACCTCACAAATGTATTTTTAATGTGTTTTTAATTCCTTAAATT
The DNA here is from genome assembly GCA_013400775.1 of Chaetops frenatus. Taxonomy (NCBI): domain Eukaryota; kingdom Metazoa; phylum Chordata; class Aves; order Passeriformes; family Picathartidae; genus Chaetops; species Chaetops frenatus. The sequence goes on from VZTR01019321.1 coordinate 309,807, forward strand.
TCCAACCTTTAAGGCTTCACAAAATGGCTTAACAGTTTATTAGTAGATATTACAGCTCTTGCTGCTTCAATTTTCCATGCCTAATGTTTATAATGGCACTCACTTTCTGTAAAAATAATACTCAAAAGTAGTCTTTAAGAGTCTCAAGGAAGGGCTTCTTATAGAAAAAGAATTTTGGTAGTAAGAAATTCCAAGTGTAGCTTTGTGTTCCTCACCTACAGATCTGACAGAACCATCTCAGGCAGCACTAAATGTTGTTTGTTCCAAACTGAAAATACTGCTTCAGGTGACAAACACCTGGCCTCCTCTCCTCTGCCAAAGCCAACACTGCATTGGCTGTGGAAAATAAAGCTCTATATCACTTTATAATACCTGCAGATCAAAATGCTCTGATGCTGTGCTGGTTTAGGACAAATTTGGGAGGAAAACTCCAAAAGGGGTCCCCCCCAAAAGACAGATTTAAGCCACCCTTCCCCTACCTGGTTCAGGAAATAGATTTCCTTGGAGAAAAGTGGAAAAAACTACTTATTTAACAAAACAAAAACACCCAAAAACATAAAGAACAACTAAATCTACTCAATAAACCCTCTTACCGTTCAGAAGAGATGGCAGATTCAGAGAAGTCCTTACAGTGGATGTCTCAGTCTCAGGCCCGGCATCCCGGCTGCAGTGCAGCTTGGGGGGCCCCCAGGTGATGGACCTGGTGTCCCCTGGATTGAAAAACAGCAGAATAGTCCCAAAAAAAAACCTTTGGCTTCAGCAGCTCAACAGCAACCCAGCACGAGCAGAGCAGGGGCATCCTACAGCAGCAACTGAGGGAACATTCTGGTGAGAGCTTTTATGGGGTTTGTGGTGGGTTCGGGTTGGTTCCAGCACAGGTGAGGCCAATAATGAGGTTGGTTCAGGCCGGTTCCAGCACTTGCTCTCAGATCCACTCTTGAAGGTTCAAAGCTTGTTTGTGAACTAAACAGACAAATAAAAGCATTATACAGTCAACCTAGGACAGATGCTTACTGAAAAAAAAGCAAACAAATAAACAAAAACACCAAACTCTCAAACAGAGGCATTTGATAAATCTTTGTCTATCATTGATGTCCTCTATCTTGGGCATTCCAGAAACAGAATAGCTGCACACATATAGGACTTTTACACATATGTGTACACAGGTACACATGACCAGGCATACACTTCTCAAGGAAGTCAATGTAAATTCCAAAGGATAATGGTCATTCCTGGAGACTGGTGTACTGCAAAAACTAAGGAAAAAGATTTCAGTTCTATTGCAGCCATGCTCAAGATTCTGGGCTTTACTTCAAAGGGAGCTTCAATAGAATATGCATTTTGCTCAGCTGCCCCTCAAAAAGAACATTGCAATTTTTCCCAAGTACAGCTGCATTGAAAAGCACATTATGCAATTTTTACTGCAGAAGCCCAGTGATGCTGTTTGATCACTCAGTTTCTGTGGGCCACACAGTTTCTACTGTATCAGAGAGACACAACTTAGGGGTTCTGTCAGCTGCTTCTGAACTACTGCAGGCTCAGGCTGAAGTGCTTGAGATTTCATTTTATTGAGGTGACTCTATTGCAGCAAGTTCTACTTGCCCCAAACACACACCTGCTGCTCTGAGGCCTCTTGCAGACCATGCATTCTTTGTCTGCGTGAAGACTTCAAGATTAGGTCCTTATTCAGCATAAACTGCATGTCAAATCATAGAGGAGCAAATTTTGTTGAGAACAAAATCAAAGAAGCCTTGCAAAACTCTTATCTTGATCCAATCTTATTTCCCATTTATGTTAACAGTGTAGAACAGGTAGCTTGGAGCTCTTTATCTTTTCACTGATTACACCATTCTGTGCTCTGTATGCACTTCATTGTTCTCAGTTATAAATGAGCTATAACAGAATTTTAATAAAATTCAGGAAACATTTTCTGATTCATGCTTGCTATTAAGCACAAGTAAAATGAAATTTATTGTTTCACTTGGGATAGTACATTTAGGGCTGATATATCACCTAAGATATTAACTCCTAATCAGATGCTACTGAAATATATTTCAGTTTGTAAACATTCAAGTATTTTGTTGGGCTGTGCACTGTTCTTTTACTGCACAACAGAAAGTGTAATTGAATAACAAGATTTTCTGTACTGTAACATATTTTGTTAAATTCATTCAACCAAGTAACTGCAGATTCAAGAACTTAGTTATTTCTTATCAAGGAGTATTTAGGTGGTGTAACCTGATAAGTGTTTTCCACATGAAAATTAA
>VZTR01019321.1:317676-355620 GCA_013400775.1 Chaetops frenatus
CTATTCATTAAAATGTAATATGAGTAATTTTTGCAATCCTTCCTAAGCACATCACACCGAGAATACCTCTTCCTCGAACAGCTTCTGTGACTTCTTGCACAAGTTAGCCTTTGATGGAAGAAAACTATGCTGCTAGAACATTTAATTATTTGCTTATAGTTGTGATCCAGAGCCCAGGGAAGACTGTAGTTGTACCTACACTACTCAAAGAAAGAGACAGGTTGACTCTTTGAGACAACGTAAAATATGTACCAAAAACATTTCCAGTATTTTATGTTGATTCAAGATTTTATGAGTAATATCCCTTAAGGAAGGTAAGTGAACATACAACCAGGTTTGATGTTCATACAAGCACTTGTGGTCAGCCACATTCCGAAAGCCACTTGATTTCATATATTTTAGTACACACCTGAAAATGTCTTTAGAACTACTGCAGCTTCAGAGAGTTATTACAGTACTTCTGAAAGACATTTCTTTTACCTTGGAAAGGTCTTGGACAAGGGGGAATTCCTTTTGGGAGGGTCAGGAATTAATTAGAATTAATTTATAAATAGGAATTTTATTTAACAAAACCCAGCAGGATTGAAACTTAACGTCCCCAAAGAAGGCACATTCTTGAGGTGTTATAGGAGTTGGCACAATTTCTAGGCAAAATCTCAGGCACTAAAAGGTCCTTTTTATAATTACCATTTTAGGAACATATGGCAAGTGGTTATATTAATGTCTGAAAGTATACACTTAAACAAAATTATGCTCTTTTTACACAAGCCTGTTGTAAGTCAATACTTTTTATACAAGACTTAGAAAAAAAATATTGATTTACTCTTTCTTCCTCTTATGCATGTATTCAAATGAGCTTTTTAATCTTGTCTTTTTTCATTGTTTTATGTATTACCATATTTATGGTCAAGATTTTAGGGATCTACCATGTTCAGTCTCCAGAGCCAGTGTTCTATTGAAATTCTTTTGGGGTTTAAAGGTGTTATAGGCATAGGATAGCTGTTTCTTTCTTCTGATATATATGTTTGTGTCTACTGAGGATATTTATGTCAGCAAGGCAAAAGTCATCATGAATGCTGTAATATGACCTTGAGTCACTGTCAGAGTTGTGAACATATGTTTTTCTTTATTTTTATTGGAATAAAGAGAGAGACAGAGGTGTTTATCCACCAACAGGTAGTAAGCAGTTCAATCATTATTATGTATTGAAAGTATCCTAACATATTAGCGATCAATATTGCAGGGAAGAGGAACCAGGACCAAAAATGGCCAAGGCTGAGGATCACAGACATCAAAGAGCCTTGGCAGCAAGCACCCACTGAGGATCCCAGTCCTGTTCAAACTCTCCAGCCAGCAATCTGACTGGCCAGTTCTGTTTGGTTGCTTCTTAAAAAACAATCAGTGACTGTCCAGCACTTTATTACCTTGCAATACCCACACACGTGCACACACACACACACACCAGAGACTGCAGCTGTGGGAATAACTTTACACCAAGAAAAATATGCAGTTTTTCCTAGGGAAAATAAGATTGAAAATTCAAACTGCTTGAAAGTCATCAGCCTGACAAAACCTATTATTTCTACGTTCACACCCAGCCATGTGCACAGTCATTTGCTGCTGCAGAGAGGTGGAAAGAGCAGCACTGGCACAGAAGGAGAAGAAAAATCATCCTGACTCAACACTTATCCCAAGCATGAAAGTCTTAGGAGTCGGAATTCTGCACTGCACCATGGGAGGGACAATGCCTCCGACACAGCTCACAGTCTATTGGCTAATCATTAGGCCACTTTCTTCCTTATGTATGTAAATTAGTGAATTCATATTATGAAACTGACTTTGTGGAAGCTGGGGATTTATATGGCTAATAAACACTTCTGTGGGTTTTGGGGATTTTTTCCAATAGAGGTAAAACAGACAATAGACTGTTTTGCTCAGGTTATGCTGCCCATAAATAAGCACAGTAGCAGTTCTGACTATAAAAAGATGACAGGCTCATGTATAATTCACCACAAAGTACACAGAAAAAGAAAATTGCCATGAAATTTCCCAATTTTTTTTCCTGTAAGAGCCAGATTAGTTGTCGAAGGCCAGCATCTGTAGCCCACAAAAACGATGCCACAATTGTGTGCTTGGGATGTAATTCCAGAGCAGGCTGATGCAGGCTGGCCATTGGCACAGCTGCATGATCAGAGACACCTGTACAAACCAGACCCCAGCAGTTCTGCTTACTGACATACCAACTTCTGCAGTGATCCTGCACATGGGGAAACTTTTACCATCAATAATGCTTTTTCTCCAAGGTAAGAGATAGAGATGGACCCCCTGAAGGGGCAAAGGTGTCCGTGGAATCAGCCACCAGAGGATAAGCCCCACCCTCTCGTCTCACTACTTTGTGTTTCTTTTTGCCTATCAAAATACTTCCATTATCTGTTATTTCTGGGTTTGACAAGTTTTGTAAATAGATACTAGGGAAAGAAATTATCCCCCTAGTTCTAGCAACTGAACCAAAAATCCTCAGTTGAAAATCAAAGGAAGAAGAAAGCCTACTCCTCCTCCCCAACACACACACAAGTGGCAGAACTGAAGTGATGCAAACATTGTCAGGCTGAAATAAATTTTATTCCTTATTTGTGTTGTCTTATTAACAGTACTGCATTTTCTAACAGGTGAACTTACTGTCACTCCAGAGAATATGTGTTTTATTGATGAGAAGAAGAGAAAATCATTAGCAGCAATGTTGGTGAAGGTGCACAGCTTGGTAGAAACAGAATGGAAAATACAAATAGAATATTAAATGGAACAACTATAAGGAACGTGAAATTAGTCAAGTGCAAAGGCACAAGACAAACTACTCAAGAAAAAGAGTAATAAAATTCAAGTATTTGAGACTAGTCCAGCCCTGCTAGCTACAGTCAAATCTGTCATATTAGAGGACTGAAATACTCTGGTTAATGAAAAATGCAAGATTGTAGACATATTACAGGGGTCTAAGTGGCTCTGTAGAGTCAGCTGGAACCAAGCAGGGCGTGCAAGCCGACGTTCAGCTCTGTCCTCAGCTGCCCCGGGCTGGTTCCTTGCACAGCCACTGGCCCTTGGCACCCTACTCCTTTAGGATCCTGTCACCCTGAGCCCCACGGCGGTGCCCAGGCAAGGCTCTGAGCTCTGCTGGCACGGCACTTCCCAGCAAGGGAGCTTTTGCTGCCTGGGATGAAACCAGCTCTGCCTGCTGGGGCTGTCCCTGAGCTGCTGCTGGCTCCGTGCCTCTCTCTGTCTGCAGGGCCATCTGGTGCTGCTCTTCCCTGGCTGCCCGGCCATGGCAGGGGGCTTTGCCACCATCCCCCAACGTGTAGCCCTGATTTTCAGCCTCAGGTGTTTTGATTTCTAAAATTCTGCTCTCACGGAATGCTAGGTAAACATGGAGAAATGTTTTTTGCTAAGTTTGTCTTGTTTTGAATTCTTGTTCAGAGGAGGGACTTCTTGATGGCCCTCTCTTTTGACCGATATGATTGAAGAGATGTTAACACTGCCCACCAATCATATGGACCTGTGTAAAATAGTATATAAGGAGTTAGAAATTTTAATAAAGGGGGTATTTTCAGCCTTCTGATAAACGGAGTCTATGTGTTTGAATTCGTGTCCTACAGCGACACCCAACGCACCTGGGGCTAGCTGGGGGCATGTGCTGCCTGCTTTATCCTGCCACACATTCCTCACGTCACCTGAATCAGCCACAAAGGACAGGTGGGCAAGGGATGAGTTCTGAAATGATGGGTTTTAGTGGAGTCAGGGCGCGGGCACTTTATGCCTGGAATTTCTCACATGTCCAGCAAAAACGCAGTATTTAAGGTCAGGTGTGATCTTAGGCATGCAACTAATCTCCTGATGTTTTGTGCTTGTGTCAAGCACTTGCCAGCGTAGCCAAAACCCTACAGAAAATTAGAATTCCTTTAGCTTAAAAAAAAAAAAATAAATAAAATTGCTCAAAAAACCCCCAAACAAACAAACAAACAAACAATCCCAAAAACAAACAAACACCTTAAAAAAAACCAAACCAAAAAAAAATCCCCCAAAAACCCCAAAATCTTGACAAATAAGTTAATAAAGAGATATATGAATAACTCCCTATTGTAACCTTATTACAGTCTTCAGGAAAAAAACCCTGAGCTTCTGAACAGACCTTTTGCCCACTGAGCATAGCTTAAAGGACATGTTTTCCTTAGACACTTAATATCAAATTAAAGGGAAGTGAAACATGAAGTGAGGCCAGAAATCCTGGTGGACAGCTCTGCTGGGGCTAATTAGAGTGTCCTGAAGCTGCCTTCCAGCTGGGAAAGGCTGAGGATGCTGGAAGCTGCCTCTGCACCTAGGCTTGACTGAGGCTTCACACATGGTTTTGTCTTGTTCCAGGAAACCACCGTGCATAGGGATCAGCAAATGTTAGAGCTGGACAGGAATTTTCCACTGAAATCTATTCTTGAGCAGAAGAACCCCACAGTCACTGTAACAGCTACTGCCTCTCTCCCTGACCCAAATCAAAGCTTAGGATTTCCATCTGCACAGCCCCCCTGGCATGGGAGGATAGGGTGGTCATTGATGGTGAAACCAGTGCATCAAGGAAAGAAGGGAAGAATGCATTTTAAAATCTTCCATTTCATAAACACATCCATGCATTATTTCATATATGCATTCAAGGCTATAAAGCATTTGTTTTACCCTGAATTTTATTCTATTTATTGGGCTATAATTCACTTCTGTGTATAACATACCTACATTAATAACAACATGGGGGGTTGCAGTGATCTTATAAATATCTTGTTATACTTCCAGAGGTCAGAAAAATCCAGCCTCATAGCTACTCAATCAAAACATCCATAATCCTCTAGTATAAACATATTCCAATCTCCTGTGTCAACATATCACAGTGACCAGAAAAACTACAAACAGGAAGCAAAGGCAAACCTCTGCAATGCCATCATTCTCCTCTACTCTGTCATAATTTTTTAGGTTGTATCTCTTGCAGAAAGAAGTTGGTTTGGTTTTTTTCCCAGCAAATTCGACTTCTTTATGTTGGAATGATGTTTGCTTCCTTCCCTGTTATTTCATTTAAACAGCAAGTCACTCCAAGGTGTTCTCCCACTCACGTCCTGAAGACAACTCCTTCCTTCTTTTATTGCATTTTGTCCCCCATGGCCTTGCCAATCAAAGTTGCCCCTAGAGAGTTCTCTACTCAGGTTCATGCAGGTTTGCACCTGGGGAGATGCTGTCAGTTCAAGGAGCCATGGAAGGAGAATGATTCCATGAGAGTTTTTAACTGCAACTCATTGGGGCAAATCAGTAGCATAGAAAATGCAATATACACATGGAATCACACAGAAGATATGTTTTACTGTTCCCTCATAATTTTGTTTTCCAGGAGCTTGATAATAAATTTTGTGAAATTTCAGTCTTTCCATTTTGACTGGATTTGGGAAAAAAATCAAGTGTTGGAATACTAAAATTTCCCACTAGATAGAAATTGTGATTTTTAGGCCAGATCCAATCAAAATTATTTTGTTCAAAATGAAGCAAACAAAACACACCAATCTCAGGTTTTTCAAAACAGCTTTTGCTGAAGGAAAGCATCAATCAATATAACATGGACTATATTAAGTTATATTGAATAATGTTGCTATCTGTGTTGTTTGGTTTTTTTATAAGTGCTTTTTAAGATTCAGTTCAGTCCTAATTCAAATACAAAGAAGTTCCCTTGGCTGAACATAAGCTTCTTGCTGTGATAACTCAAGATTTTCAAAATCAAACAATACATTGATTTTTAGTTACTATGCAAAAATCACAGAAATTGGAAACCAGTAAATTGGATAAATGCTAAAGCATTTACTTAATGAGAAGCTACCTGTACTTAGGCATAAACTAACTATTACAATCATTTTTTAATAATTGTAACCAGTGTCTAGCCCTGTAGATGTAAAGGTCTTTGAACACTGTTAATTCCTCTAAACTATCATAGAAGAAGAAAACCTTTCCTAAATAATTCTGAGATTCAAAAAGCCAAACAAACCAGAAGTTTTCCACCTTACCTCAGAAAATGCTTTTAGGAATCTAGGATTCTGGAAATTATTATGATTCATGGCCTTTCTTCTTCCAAATTAAAAGTCTCAAAGTTGTTATAGCGTTCTGGTCAGTGTTTTGGAGTAGATAGAGATGCACAGTGAATTATACTGATTTTATGGCCAGATCTGTCATTGTAAAGTTGGCACAGAGCTGATTTCAGGTGTTTATGAAAGAAAAATCCCCTACTTTTAGCTAAATTTAGTGCCTGTAGATACTAGATACCTATACTTAGACAACTGAAGCATCCAACACCTGCCCACGGGTAGCTAAGTTTGTTATTAAGAGCAACTCACACTGGTTTCTGACCAGAAAAGGAAAAAAAAAAAAAAAAAAAAAAAAAAAAAAGAGAGAGAGAGAGAGAAGAAGATATTTAGATAGATATTTCAGTGCAGAGGGGTGTGACATTATGAAGGATGACTGGAGCTTTGTGGAGTCTGGGTCCAGGAGCATGCATTATATTTTGTGGCACTTGCTGAAAGAGAAACAAAGGCAGAAATCGATAATTTGAAGTCTTTTACTGGGAAACTTTGGGAGGCTGGTTTGGTCTGACACTCTTCAGGCTCAGAGCAGACACCTGTGAGCCTTGCAGCAGAGCCTGAGACCTGAGCATCCCCCAGCATCACATCTCATGTTGTAGTGTCAGGGCAGGTATTGCTGTCACTGTCTACGAATAAAATGTGCCTACGAACGTCAGAATACATCCTGGCATTTAAAAAGTACTAAAATATAAACTCCTGGTGCTGCCTAGTGGTGCTTTCCAGTGTGCTGACAGAGGATAAGGTATGAATTTAGGACTGCTGTGGCCAACGGTGATGGGTCTGGTGAGCAGAGCATCCCTCTTTCCCTGACTTGAGGGATAACTCAAGGATATCCATGTTTAGAGCTGAGGACGAGGGTAACTCTCTCAACAGAGACTGTGGTATAAAGGGGAGGGGAGAAAGACTGGGGAGGAATAAGTGAAGATAAATTCATTTCTTGAATAACAAGACCACAGCTGGGTATAACAGATGTAAAACTCTATGCTGAATAAAGATGAGACAACTGCTGCCAGCTTTACCCATTTACTAGTAGAAGATATTTGTACATTGTCTGGGCATGAGGAATTGCTGCTAAAGGGCATACTTGCAAATTTGAGGGCTAACCCAATGTACCAGGCTTCATAATTCCTTCAGGATGCAGTCTGATCTGTCTGTCTCCACAGGATTAATTTTTGCCATTTCACACCTCTGTACAAAAACAGTAATAAGAGGAGGGAGCCTTACTTTGAGTTTTCATCTTATTTCTAAAATTTTGGGTTCTTTTCTCTTTTGGTGGCACATAAACTGCTTCATACCTAGTATTAGCTCTGGCAGCTTACCTAATAAATAAAAAGTCCATAATGGCTTGGTGACCATATGGCATTACATATGTTTAATGTGAACTGCAGATGTAACACTCCCAAAATGTCATCCCTTAGCTGATCTGGATGTTAGTCCACAAACTGAACAAGTGAAGAGCCTCTCAACCTCGTTATGCCTGTGAGCTACTGAACAAATGCTCTGTCAGGCACATCCTCATGAACACTTGCCAGGATCCCCAAGACACTATCTGAAGCAGATTCTTCTTTTTAAACCCAGATATTTATTTTGACAATAAAAAAGAAAGCTTCAGACACACATCCTTTGCCATAACCTACAGTTACAACAAAATGAGCAGAGCCAGCTCTCAAGGGCTGCTTTGAAAACTCTAGTATGAAAAATAAATTTACACAAAGCCATCCTCCAACACTTTTGACCCACAACTTTTTGCAGGTGCTGAACAGCATTTCTGGTCAGTGAAAAGGAAAACCAATCCAGCCTAGGCAATAACCTCTCCTTCAAGGCATTTAGCAAGAATCAGGAAATCCCAGTTTGTACCTTTATGCTCAATGAATCTAATACTATGTTTGTATACCCTGAATTTTTATGTAAAGTGTTTTTTTTCTATTGCATTTATTTTTCAAACAGTATTTTTAAAAAATGTTGAAATGTCTGATGAGAAAAGTTGAGAAATTAGGTGAATATTTTCTTTTGATATCTAGTCATAGCATTTTATATTGTCAGCATTTTTCATTATATTCTAGTGTACAAAGACAATTTCTCCTCTCAGTTCCTAAATTGTTGTTTAACTCCTCCCTTCTCTTTCCATTTTAAGGGCATTGACTCTAATACTGTACTCAGAAAATGGAAGTTATTAGGTTCTATGTAATGTGGATTAAAGAAAAAAGAAATAATAAAATATAAGACAAAATACTGTGTTGTGGTAAAAAAAAAAAAACCTTAAAATAATTAAGCAAAAAAACCTCAAAGTGAGCCACAGCCCACACTTATTAAAATGTTGGACAAGCCATAAGAGAATCTTTGATCCCCTGGAGACACTTTTTGAGAGTAAGTTCCAAAATTTGCATAAAATGACTTTAGGTGCTAAAAGCATACTGACTCCTTGCTCAGGGAGGGTTTTATGATTCATACATCTCCATGAGGTTCTCTAATTACACAAATGAGCACAAAAGCATAAAAATTAAGAGCAAGGGTGCAAATGGAACACTGTTTGTACTGCTCAAAGACAGTACTGTCTCAAGATTGAATGAATCATCAGTGTGTCTAGAGGAGAAGACTGAAGCTTGAACAACCATGAACACAGCCAGCCCAACAAAGAGCAGAAAACTGCAGCTTTAGGCACCAAACCTCACTGCAACGAGGTGGGGTTTTTCATCTCTTTCCTTGAAATACGAGGAAAGGATCTACCAGAATCTGCATAAATCAGCCTCCAAAGTTTGTCCATACTACCATGTTCTGCTCACATCTGAGTATTCACATCTGAGTATTTTGACCATTCATGACCCTTTGAAAAAGAGATACTTGTCCTTTCCTTCGTATTTTAATTTTCCACTTTTTTAATGAGGCAGAACACGGAGGTGTACTAAGGTTAAAATCTGACTGAAGATGGCTCAAGTGTCTTCACTGATATTTTAGAAGAGACATAGCACAAATGCATTAATTCCACACCTGCATCACCGTGTTCAGTGCATGTCTAGGAGCCATCCTAGCATGATTCCTAGATGGTTATCTTTTTCTGCAATGCCAGAAAAATAAAATATAAACTTTTACAGAGGCTTTCCCCTGCTGTAGTCAAGGACTGAAGTTAAATCACTTAAAGGGGGAGCAGCCACAACCCAAGCAACCCTCCAGTGATTAGCAAATGGATATAAATAGACAGTGATATTTGTCCCCACTCTCTCAGGTAAGGCTGTAGCTATGGATCTTGCACAACAATTTTTGCAAGGTTTCAGTAATATAACACATTTATCTAACGTACAGTTCACAGAAAGTACAATGGTCAGGTTGTAAGGATTAATTGCCCACATTCATATCTTCCTTCCCCCAAGAAATCTGCATCCTGGCAATGTTAGAAAAAACTTAATTCATCACTAGAAATGTCACCATTATTGTTTCTTGTCTCCATTTTTCAATTTTTTTCCCATATACCTTTAAAGTAGACCTTTGAGGGTTCATATTGTGGTTTTGATCTATTTGGCTTAGTGTTCTAAGTTATATTGAATTTAATCATGGGGTCATTTGAACCAAGTGGCTTTGCTGTTTCTAATCTACTAACTGCACATTTTTGCTGAGATTGGAAAGGACAAGTCCTATTAGTACTCTGACACCACAGGTCAATAACTCTTTATTTCTTCTATAATTTTATTTTTCATTGTGCCGTGCTTTTCAGTTTTCCCAGTTCATACTGGGAAATTGAAATCACCCATCACTACAGCCTGTTTGTTTTCTTATTTTCCTCATGTTGTGCTGAGGACTGCTAGTCTTTCCCTTATACTGATGGCTTGTTCCAGGAGCAGACAGCATTCTTTTACTTTACCTACTCTACTGCTAAGATGTGTCTATACCAAACATAAAGAGTTATTTTAGAAGAAAACAGTGTTTTTCAGGTAGCAAAGTAATCCAGCAGACTCCTCACATATTTCTCATCTTATTCTTTCTATTTAATTAAGTTTAACCTCCTCGGCAAACTCTTCAAGGACATCACAAGAACAGTTTCAGGCCATCACAGACATGAATTCTCTGTCCCCAACAACACCAACTTTAGAGGAAAAATTCTCAATGCTGTCGCTTCATATTATAAAAAACATTATGGCTAGGTCTCTGCAAGGCAAACCTCTAGCCAAAGAAAGGATGAAAGGCCTCTCCTGTGGTTTTCAGACTGTTATCCCGAGATGATTTTTAGCCCACTGCCCCCAGTAGAGCAAGTCTTGTTCCTCCTATCCCAGAGCTACCCCGTCGTGTCAGTCATGCAGCCCCTCAGGGAGCCAGCCCAGGGAAATCGGTGTGTGGGCAACAGGAGAGGGCATCACCAGCTGCTGGGAGCCACTTGCAGGCTGTACCCTGTTAAAGCTCTACACTGCAGTGGCTGGGGCCTCTCTGTGCTTGTTTTTCGTGGTTGTGTAGGCTGGTGAGCCTATCTTCACCCTGGGTACACACACACACACAGGCACAGAGTGCAGGAATAGAGACACTGCGGGTATAAAAACACCTTGCTTGTGCAAAAGGATGATTAAGTTAACCACTGAGATTCAAATGTTCTCAAGCTAAGCAAAGCATTCCAAAAGGCCTCTGTATCTGACTTCATTCAACAACAGAAAGAAACATCCAGAGCAGAGGGGGAAGTTGTACTGGACCACACCTTGGTTTGTCCCTATCTTGTTTTGCTGTGCCTGTAGATACTGCAAGTGCAGCCCCAAATGCAGTTTTGTTGCTACTCTATGCTATAAAGCAGCCAGTCTGAAAGGCTAAATGCCCATGAGGCTCTATACTCATTTTCTGAGAATAAAAACTCTTGATAGGACACAGAAAAAGTTTTTATCTATGTAAAAAAAAAATTAAGTAAATAGCAGGATATCACTACTAGCAGTAAAGCTGCAATACTACCTTTTTCTTATGGAGGCTAATCAAATAATTTCCTCCTTATGGTAGAAATGTTTTCTGACAGACATGACTAAATAATAATTTTTTTTTTACATGTTCATTGGAAAGAAACATCCAAATGTGCAGACTGTGCTGTGCAATGAAGTTTTTTGTTGGTAATTTCTCCTTTGTACAGCCTGCTTAGGTGTTGCACACTTCTATCCTGCAGCTTACCTTCAAAGTCACTATCCCCTTATTTAGCAAGAAAGTAATGATCATTTAATTACTAGGTCCTCAGATACATTTTTGTCTTTGTGGTTCCAGTACTATTATGTTCTAGTGATGAAACCAGAAATGATGATTCTTATTGTAGAGGTGTGGGAAAACACTAAAAATGAAAAAACCTCCAGGAAGTTTTCCAGAGAGAAGAGCAAATACTTTTATTTTCATCTATTGTTACCTGAAAAAAAATTTAAAATGATTATTAAGAAATCCTATTCATTATCTCTTCTTCTTCTTTTCAGATCACATGTCTGATAATTGCTGGGTTCTTAATGCCCATTAAAAGAAATTACAGTTGATTTCTTTACTGCTCACAGGGCATAGATTATCCTCAGTCCTCCCACATCACACAGAGATAATGTTTACTGTTCTAGAGCCTTGAAATTTAAAACATAACACATTTTAGCTTCTGTCATAGCACAAGTAATAAAACATAGGTTATTCAAATGGAGAAATATCAATGTATATTTTATGATGACCTGAGTCAGAACACATAACTGATTTCTTTTGGTTTACTCCCTAAATATGGTAAAAGTCACTGGTAGGAAGTTAGAAGTGTTACCAAATACACAGCACTCAAAAGAAACAAATCCACATTTTAATCTGACATTTATTTTAGTTCCCTCTCTCCCAGTCAATATGTATATTTGAGATTTTTTTCTATATTTTAGTCTTACAGATGATGGTGTAGATCTTTATAAATATTTGCACATACATATATATATATGTATATACACACACACCATAGATATAAATATGTATATATATCAGTCTCCATATACATGTATTTATATGAAGAGGGAAAGCAAATTATCATGGCTTTATATAAATACATTGAGTTAAAAAGGGAAAAGGGAGAATAAAATTAGCTTGGCATGACTGTGTGAGATTAGACACTAAAATTATCTTCCTGCAGTCATATTTAATTCTCTAAACAGCTTTAACTAATTTGCTTAGGCACACTACTTTTTAATGAAACTAATGAAAAAACATGCAGCCTCTATGTTCATTTTTGGTGAATATTCAAACCTCTAAATGTAACAGGACTTTTTTAACTTTTTTTTTAATCAATTTATCTCTATAACACTCTCTTTGCTTACTCAAGCTGCCATTTTAGGCAATAGCTTTTGCTAGAAGTGCTCATACTCCCTAAATTTATTAATTGAAGGAACTGCAGTGATATTACATGACTATAGTGACCCATGGAATTAGATAAAATATTGCCAATATCAGAATATCAGACATATTTCCCCTCAGGTAAAAAAAAAAAAAAAAAAAAAAAAAAAAAAAAAAAAAAAAAAAGNAAAAAAAAAAAAAAAAGCAGGTAGCATTTGTTCATGTGAATTTGACCACAGAAGAAAAAAAACAAAAGGCCAGATACATAATTTATCACAGGTGTTTGTTTTTTTTCAGTTTTGTTTTCACTCCGTTCCAGGCATTAAACAAGTTAGAAAGACTATTAGTACTAATTTGAATACATTTCATTGAATACCTTTCCTCATGTTTTGTGCGTCTGAAAATTCAGTCAATTTGCCCGGAGCTACAGAGTGAATTCCTGACAGCACCAGAACTCACATTGTTACTAAGGACAGAACAGGTTCTAGGTTTCTTTGGTATTTTTTCACTCTATCTATGTATTTTACCACATGCAATTCAATGGTAACAGCTATTGTCTAACCAGTCAAAGAAGCACTCACAACTTTGGTGGCTTTTCCTAGAGAATTCTTTTCTCTGTCCCAGCCCATCAGCTTCTGTGCCTCCTGCAGATCAACCTGTAATCAGCAGAAGTGCCAATAGCAATTAGGTGGGCTTGGTTTTAGGGTAGCCCCAGTGCTCTACCTCATCCTTTATTTCTTAAAGAGTCATTTACAAGGTTTGCAGCTAATGACTTTTCCCTCTGGTCGCTGTTTGGTAAAAAACCCAGCCCAACCCAACCTCACCCTGAATAATTGCAGACATTCTGGCTAAGCAGAAAAATGCTAAATTGTTGGGGGGGGGGTTAGGTTTAAATAGACAGGCAACTCCCCAAAAGTGTTGTAAACTTGTGTGTAATGGTTTCACTTAGCAAGAATATAATTTTCTGTTTCCTGAAGAACCAGTCCTCCAGTGTGGTTGCTACATAAAAAAACCAAACTTCTGTTCTTGTTACCTACTGCTGGGCAGGCTGATCTCTAATCACTATTATTTACAGCAATTTTGTCAACAGGGATTTTCTTATATTTTATTTAAATGTCAAATGGAAAGCTAGAATATACCTTGTGAAATGGCTTAGATGAGCAGCATCTAGAGATGCCTAGCAGGTAAACCATTCAGGCAAACCAAACATTTTTGGTTATTAGCAATGCTACCTTTCTGGTGCCTTTCAGGGCACTTTCTGTAAGGTAATAGCTTTTTCTCCATCCCTACTCATCCCATAATTCTAAGTCTGTACATGTACATATGACAGACCCAAATCACAAGTAGCTTAATATTAGCTTTGACAAAGATAATATTAAAAAAAAAAAAAATCTTTCAAGCATCTAACTAGAAGTAATTTTCCTGTTTTACTCACTAACTGTTACCTTGTGTAAACTAAATGCAGATTGCTTACAGGGAACTCTTAACAACAGCAATGCAATTAACTTTGGCAAACTTCTGGCTGGTTTAGATATTTTGTCTGAAAATTTCATGTGGAGAAAGCAAGTGCAGCCTGTGGAACATTTGCAGTATATTAACACAGATTTTTGTTTAATATGTGGTTGGCCAAAAGTTCGAAGATTTCCAAAGCATAATGTAATTTAGCATTGTAGAAGACCCATGCTATCCTTTGCTGTCACTAAAATCAATCCCAATGTAGCGAAATATGTTTAAACTGGTGTAAATCCATTCTAAATGCAAAAATCTAGGCCATATATTTCATGCTGTTGCTATCACTGCTAGAACCTGAACACTAATAAGGTGCTAATTAGGATCTGCCATTTTAAGTCTACCCTGCTTTTGCATGTGAATTTACCATATGCTCTGGATCAGATTTCCTACTGTGAAAAAGCTGAGATGGCTCGAGTGTATGATGTGCAATAAACCACTGCTTTTCAGTATCCTCCTTCTCTCTAAAAATGCCTTTTGTCTGGTGATTGTGAGTGTGAGTTTTTGAGAGTATTACCATATGTTTATGCATCTTTTTCTGTTTATTTTATCTGCTCAAGAAACCTGCTTTGGGAAATTATAGTATAGTGCTAGAGACCTGCCCATGACTAATACCAAGAGCTACCCGTGTGACTGCATTCTTCAGACATTTAACAGGGTCTATTTATTAATATTAGAGATTTGCAGCAAAATTAATCACATAATCGATGCTGTTGTCTGTTATAATATATTTAAAACTACACTCCATTCCACATTTTTTTTATATTTTTTGGTGTTCAGATGTCAAATGTAGAAGAAATACCTGATATTACAGATAAGCCACTTGTCCCATGGAGCTTGCACTTGTGGCTTTTTAGTCCTAAATTTAATCACATTAAATAGGAGCCGTCTTTTTCTTGTCACGGTACACAGACTTTCCAAACTATGTATTTCTCAGAACACAGGTGTTTTATGCAGAGGTGAAAATGAGAAGACAGCTTTAATTTGCAAAAAAGCCCAAAACCCACAAACTTCAGTTTGGCGGTCAATTCCATGACAGTCAATATTTCATCTTCTTGTTGCAAAACTAAGCCTAAAGCTGTTGAGAACTGAATGCCTTTTGGATGTCTGCAAGGTGAAAAAAAGCATGTTCTGGATAACACCAACAAGAGTGAAAGTAATTGAGACCTGACTACTCAGATTTGTTGGCTTGCTGTGAAATTTGGATGCTCAACATAAATCAGGATTTTCCATTTCTTACATGTGTTGGTGTGGGCTTCTGGCAGCATCACCTTGTGTCACAAAGAATGCAGCCTGCAGTTCTCAGTCATGTGTGCTGTCCCTGGGCATAGTTCCACATGGGTCCATTAGGAGAAAAAAAAAAAAGAAAAAGAAAAAGAGGTTTATGAGAGAAAGGAACACAAGGTGAGACTTCTAGGGAACATTTCAGATCTTCTAAGAGGATCTGGAATTCAGCCTGCCCTTCTTCGTCGTCAACAGCTTTGCGTAGAGTGTCTGGACTAGAATTTCGTCTGCCAGCTTTGGAAAGAACAGACTTGATCTGCACACTTGTGACACAGAGGGGAAAACCTCTACACCTTGTAGGGGGCACCAGGTGTTTCACAGTGTCATCAGGGTTGGAAAAGACCTCTAAGGTCATCGAGGCCAACCATCAACCTAACAGTGCCATCACTAAGCCACCTCCCTAAGCACCACATCTACACATTGTATCAACACTTGCAGGGATGGTGATTTCACCACCTGAAATGTCAGCCTGTTTCAATGTCTGACCGCCCTCTCACTGAAGAAATTTCCCCTGATATGCCATCTAAACCTCCCCTGTCTGCATCACAGCAGTTTGAGCAGGTGGTGTTAGCCACAGGGGCTCACAGTCTCCACTGCAGCAGAGGTGAAGCTGATGGAGCACCACAGCACAGGCAAGATACAGCACTAACTCATCTGATGGTGAAACACTCTAATCCTTAACTGGTCACCTCTCGAGCTGGATGCAGGAGTGCCAGTTTGAGATCAAGCCCAGAGGCAGAAAAGCAGGTAATTGTATTGCCCCCAAAGCAACTTGGCAGAGAGATAGTGACTTAAAAAGTCATAACATCCCTCACAGACTCTCCCTTGCGCTGGCTGGAAATGAAGTGACATCACCTGGGGTGATCTATGAGCCAAGAAACATCAGTGTCATTGTGCCACCAGGTGTGATGGCAAATTATGCTTCTGCTCATCCTTCATCTTCATCCGTCTCTTGACACTTGTCTGAACAAAATGGGTTTTTATCGGTTCCTCAGAGCTCACTCATGACTTTCACATAAAGCTATGATCACACATGAGCTTAAAAGAAGAATAGTGACCTCCTCCTCCTCCTTCTCACAGTTTTAACCTGGGAGGAAAGAGGTCTTCATTTTGCAAATAGGAACACACCTTCCTCAAAAGCAGTTTATATGTTTTTTTTAATATATTTAACCAAGAAATTTTTAACACACAAGAGGAAGTGATGAGAAATATCATCTCAGAAGAGAGGTTTTCACAAACATTTACATAGAAGAAATAATAAGTTTGAGTGGATATTACTGTACATTCCAAGTTAAAATCTTTCTCATAATTTCTCTTGTGACATAGTGAAAGTGTAAACATTAAGTTCCTTCTACACAAACTAACAGGAAAAATGGTAGCATGGAATTTAGAGATTAACAGGGTTGCTAATATCTGAATCAATATTACATATCATGATAGCAAAGCTGGCTACATTTTTCTTGGGGAAAAAAAAATTAGCGAACCAATAGATGCAACAACGAATATCCCAGCTTTTTCTGGATAGTTTACTTAGATCTCTTTGCCTGGAGACATAAGAGAGCAGCACAGAGAGAAACACCATCACATTTTAAGAGAAAAACCTGAAATATAACATGGATATTATTAATGGAGACTAACAAGATGTTCAAACCAATGGTATTTTAAATAATGTGACAAAGTTAAAGAGCACAGTAACAGCACATGGCATAGAAGAAAAGTGGAAGAAAGCCCTAAGAGAATTCACTAAGTGTTTATAGGCCCTTAAAGGCATGGCCATACTCTCTGGGGAAGAGACTACAGTACAAAAACTCAAAACTCCAGGGTAGCTCTGCTGGTCTTTTAACTGCTGAATCCCTCGATAAAAACAAAAGTAGAACAGAAAGTAAAACCACCAATCTTTGAATTCCTGTGCTTCTCTCAGGGCTGCACTGCTGGCATTTGCTGAGCAGCAGCCCCAAACCCAGACCTGAGGCAGGAGCCCTGCTGATGCTGGGCAGTTGCTTGTCCCCAGAATCCCCCAGAGTGGGAAGCCCTCTGGTCCATGCCTGTGTTGCTCCATCCCCGAAAAGCATCCTCCTCTCAGATCACCAAAATACCTCTCTGCAGCTGACAAATTTATGCTAGCAGACAAAAATAACTCTGCAGGGGAAGTTTACAAGTACTTGCCGGCATGTGTATAAATAAATGTTGCTCTTTCCAAATTTACCCAGGGTATGCACCTTTCATACACCCTAGGGCCCACCCATAACTGCAGAGTCCCCAAACACCCCAGTGTACATCAGAGATTAAATTTAACTGTGTTGGAAAAACGCCTGGACTTGACATAAGAAAACAGTGCTGATTTTAGGCTGAAGACACATGACAAGGTCAGGGAAGGGCAAGGTTTGGCTCAGCTGCAGAGAGCTTTGGTGACCTTACACAGGTGTTTGCACCTCAAGTCCTCCCCTTTGTAAAACAATTCTGTAAGGTCTGTCCTTCTGTCTGTCCCTATGTCTTGCTGTTCAGACTGCAGCTTCCTCAGACTAATTCCTTCTGTGCTGTACATAAAAAGGCTCAATCTGCAGTCAATATGCTTTATTTTAGGGAGTTAAAATGAGACTGATTTTTTTCTGTGTAAGCAGGAGGGCAAGAATCAGAAAGGATGGAAAAGACCTCCACGTCCAGCCATCAAGTACTACCTAATGTGGGCCTGCTCATTGAATTCCAGACCCACTTGGACCCATCTGTGTCATGAACATTCCTGCTTGGATGATTTTCAAATTTATTTGAAGGACCCTAGGTCCCTCTCTTTTTTGGAGAAAATAACCTGATATGATGCCTTTCATAGCTTCCATTGGCCATGGAAAGAAAACATCAGAAAATTAGTATTTTGGATGATGGAAAAACTCTCAGAGAGAGTTTAATATGTTAGGAGAATGAGAAAAGCAGAAAAAACTATCAAAGTAATATCATGGTGAAGATGCAATTCAGGCAGCACATCAAGAGAAGAGAGGGCAAAAAGAGAGAAATGTTGCACTTCGAAAGCCTCATAGGCTGAAACACAAAGTATTTTTTTTCATTTGCAGTTAAAATTCACCCAGTGTCAAGGTAAATAGGGGCAAAAATTGCCTTTATCTCCACCTACCTTAGTGTTTTGGACCCCAGGACAATCCCTGAGCAGTCTGCAGAGGGAAGGGAAGGAAAGGGGAATGCACAGGAGTGTCCAGGTCTGACCTTTCATTCCTTTTGCCTGAGAACCCCAGTAGTTGTTTCCTCTCTCATTATCACCACACATTTCAGCTGCTGCCATGAGGAGTGGCATTCTTGTTCTCTGCAGTCAGTCAGTTATTTATGGAACATGACTTTCTTCCTAATTTACAGAAGTTTCTCACAGAATGCCTAGCTAGCAACCTTCTTACTCATGCTCATATCCTCTCAATTTTTATAAAATCCTGTGTTAAATGTAAACAGAGAAACCCTATGATCTTTTATATCAATTTAGAGGTTTAATCCCAAGACAAGTAAAAGAGAAGGAGTGACAGCTTGGTGTTACTGAGCTCAGGAGCAAATCTGTGTTCTTTTTCTTGAAGTTCATACAGGCTGTGTCAGAAGAGATCAACTAGCCCACAGGCATGTCTCTCACAGGACATTTAGCTCATGAAGGCACAGTAAAAATAACTTTACATAAGCATTTCCATGTGTTAACCTTGTATTCTCCAGGCCCTTTCTATCCCCCAGAAGCACAGTGGATGTGGTTTTGTTTTATATTTTTTTCCTCAGAGACATGGCTGCTGAACTCTTCAGCCACCTGTAAACACTCCCCAGAGTAGGTCCATTCATTTCTGTAGGGCCATGTATAAAACAAATTATTGTGCATGCAAGGCAGCATTAATGACAATGGCTCCCTGCAAACAAATAGTACCTGAAGGCTGAGAAAGCTGGTGGAAGCATTGCTTGCTTGAATAAAGAGCAAAGCTTGTGTTTAAAGTGTGAACATTTTGTCTGTTTATTCAAACAACATTTAAGCCAAGTATGACAATAGTAAAACCTTTTGCTTCTATTTTCCCATCACTCCAGAGCCATGGTTTGCAAAATGAAAAATGACTTCTTGCTTTAGCAGTTACCCCCATTTTCTTTCCCTTTGGATGGCTGGTTAAATGCTCATGGACATCTGTCTAGTGGATCTTCCAAGGGGTGCAAGTGAATAATCCTTCATTTGCTTTCAGTTTTTAGGAAAATAGTTTCTTTACCTGTTTCTTGTTTTAAAATGCCAACAAAATTGTCATGAAGCCTCAGAGGATAACTTAGCAGCATCTAAGCATATTCTATGTTACAATACAGTAAGCTCCTCATGTCATTCCTTCAAATCCTATTTTTAAAAAGAATCAAACTTTTGTATGGCATGGAACCAATGGGAAAATGGGAAAAGTTCAGTCACTAGAAATTCATTTGGTATTCATCATGTCAGCATTTATCATAATGTATTTATTTAGCATTCCTGTGACTGTAAGAGAGTTCAATTATAATGTACACAGCTAATGAGCATACCAAGTGTTACTGAATCCAAATTACTGTGCAACATTTTCTTATTTGCAGTATTCACATTCTTCAGGTTTTAATACAAACCAGGGAGAGAATAAAAGAGCAGCTTTGAAAGGAAAACAAAAATTATATGCACATGTGCTTTTCCACTACGTACTGTAATATCACTTCTTTCTAGGCACCTGCTTCTTCCCACCTAGTTTGTGTGCAGTGCTTTACACAGGATCTCCAACTCATCATTCTCTACATTGCTGGGGTTTTTTTCAAGGTACAATCAATCATTCTCATTCTTTTATTTGCATACTATGTGCCTCCTTCCTGCAGTGTTCCTGCAACACTTTAATTTCTGCATTTTCAAAAGAAGAAAACTGGATTCACACTTCTCTTTTGTTGGTGGGATGAGAAAGGGGATAGCCTTGGTTTACAGAATAATTCCTGTTTCAGGTAACTTTCCAACTCTGTTGTTCATAGTGAGTTTTTAATGTGGATCCACCTCAAGTCCCCATTCCAGAATCCATGCAGAAATTCTGAAAGATCAGCAAATTTTCAGCAATGATATCAAGCATTTCAGAGCATATTGTTAATTTTCTCAAATCCTTCTGCTATACCCACCCTTTCCACTCAACTCTGCAGCACAAAATTGTTTGAAGTTAGAAGAACAAGATTTTGCTGAAGGTATTTAGACAGCTTAAGTTTAGATTAAGCTCTATATAAGCACTACTCTAAGAAATTAGATCATTTACTTGGTGTCTGAAATTAAAACTGTTAAAACAATGTAAAATTTATAAAAGCTTGTAAGTACAAGTGGGATTTTGCATTTGTCTGGTAAAAATGTAATTTTGTACATGTAACTAACTCCTATCCAGTAACTTCAGGTGAGTGCAAGAAACAGAGGTTCTTATATATCAGAGTTGGTTTTTTTTCCTCCATTACACTTATCATGCTCCCAGATGTGTTTGCTTAAGCACTGAAGCACATTTGGGCCTGGTAACCAGCTAAATAACAGTATTTCTTGTTTGTTGGAGTTTAGAAGCAGCACAATGAGAAGAGGAAATCTTTATCAGACAGAATTATCGAAGCCTTGCCTTCATTGAGGTAACACAAATATTTGTGTGTCATTGAAGAAAAAAAAAAAAACAGCAGAAACTGCAAACAGACTCTAAAGTGAGACTGTAAATAAGATACAGTTGTAAGAGATACAGAAAGTTATAGGGCTAAGACCTCTGGATATCAAAATTAGAGTCCTACGTCAAGGGAGAGCCAAAACTGCATCTACAATCATTTTTCAGTTCCTAGTCTATAAGGCATATCTATTTCAATTTTAAAATAAGGATTGAATATAAAACATGTCTATATAAGGCACTATTTTGGGTGTATTTTAAAGTAATTTGAGGTTTGTTTCTGTTACTGCTTTACTTTCCCTGAAAAATTATCAGAATACAAAACCTGAGAGATGTCTGAATCCCTGATGTCTGGTGAGGTCACAAAACTGCAGAGAGCTGGAACAGCCCAAGCCGTTTCCATTGAGCAGGTGAAATGTTGATCACAAATTAGATTTACCAGCTGAACATCACCCATAATGTGCAAAGATATAGAGGGCTTTAAATGAAAGAATCCTTACTGTGTCTACTAAATCTCTTCCCTGTCCCAAATATATTGCTTTCTTGGAAAACATTTCCCCTTTCACATCAGTGATTCTATTGCCAGGTTCTATCTGCTAATCACCTGAAATTCAATTTTGGAGAATATGTCCAGCTGCTTAAATTCTCTGTTCAGCAGACATGCACTGGGTTTTGTTTTCTACCCAAAATTAGAAAACTGTTTGAAAGGTACTGAACAGGAATGGAAATATAGCTGTTAGCACTTTTAAATGTTTTCCTCTAATCACATAACTGGAAGAGCATCCATTTAACCAAATGCTCCTCCCAAGTCAGCAGTCACACCTGTGCTCCACATGACTCTTCTATTACTTACAGATGGTTATTTGCTCTAAATAACAATCTAAATAATAACTGCAGCTCTATTTTATTATGATATTATCAATTGCTGCCTTTTGTTCCTTCAGTGCTTTTAGTATAGGATAAATGACCCATTTGATAAGAGTTAAATACAGAAAGGTAAAGCCAGGTCATAATATTGTGCCAGAAATGTGTGTGCAGCACATGACATAAGCTGCAGCACAGCGGGGGTTTAGGCTTTATTGACAAGACTGGAAACATTATCTCATAAATTCATTGCACATAATTCCTGAGTAATCAAGGATTTTGAGCATTTTTTTGTGTTTTTAAATGAAATATGCATATTAGAGATTGAAAATAATGAATGTTATGATTGGGAGAAATGTATCACTTATATGTACTCAAAGCCTTCAACGAAACCCTTTCATTAAAGAAGAATCATTTTAGGCTAAATATTAAAATAGTTGAAGTCTCCTTTAGGTCGAAATCTCCAGTTTGTGCTTTCTGGCACCAGAAAAACTTACATTGCCATTTGTTTGAATATAAAACACATTGAAACAGAACACAAAATCATAGTGAAGTCCACCTGAGACCACAGCAACTCAAGTGAAGGGTGCACAGTGACAGAAGCAGGGCTTTAGAGTCATATATCCATGTTCACCATTTGCTCCTATAATTCTATGAAGTCCAAGTTTGCAGAGAGAAAAAGGCAGAGCCCAGCCCTCATCTGACTCCCTGCTGGATCCAAGGCAAAGTGACACAAAAACACTCCTGGAATAACCTCTGCTAACCCACTTTGAGTCTTCTGAAATCCCACAGCACAAAACCAGGCCTTTTGAAGAGCAAATTGCCTTTGCTATGTTTTCCCATTGCTGACATCACTGGAAGATCTCCCTGAAAAGGGTGCTGAGCATGCACAGCTACACACAGGACCTGCTCATCCACCCCTCAGGAAACTGAGCCTGAGGCCTTTGCTAAGAGGCTGCAGAAGCTTGGCTTTTCCTCTTTTCCATATTTCAGAGCTCTCCCAAAAGTGGTGATCTTGGATCTCTGCTCGATTAGTTTGGATTACAGGAGATAATTTTGGCTGCCAAGAATTGAACTGTGCAATGTAGGCATGTGCATTCAAACTGCTTGGCTGAATGCCCTTTACAGTAACCTTAATTCATCTTACACTAAATTAGGACATCTACATCACTGCCACCAAATCACCAAACTGCTCAGAGGACAGTGAGGCAAGGAACATGTTTAATTTTCCAACAAGGTCTACTATATACTTGTTGACTCCTTGAGTTGCTATGTGTTTCCTTATAACATTGTTCCGTGCTCACTAATACAGTCTCCCCTTATGTCTTTATTCTCCACCCATCATAGAAACCTCTCAATATATAACAAAAAGTTTCTTTGGATGATATTAGCAAAGTATGAACACTGCCAATGTCCACTCTCATTTGCATTAAATGATCTTTGTCTTTTTATAGATCCTATTCTTCTCATGTCTTTGTGTAATGGTGAGCAACAGGTTTCTTAATTTTTCATGCAATATAGCTTTCATTTGTATTTTATTAATTTAAACTGTCCAGGTCTATAGGGAGCATGCTACATCCATATAATAGATTTCAAGGGTCTATTGTTTCTGACCTGAGCATCAGGATAAAGGACTAGAAAAGACAGTTATAATAAGTATAAAGGACTATAAAAAGACAGTAATATTTGAAGAACTAACTATACACATTTAGACACACTTCTCTGAGAGCTTCCTTTCCTCCATAGACTGAACTCAGCCTTGGAAGAGCCCTGGGTTCAAATGCCAGCATTTGATAGCCTGTAAAACTGGTATAGTTGTGCTGTCTTACTTCTTCAGATGAGGACAATAACATTTTACTGAATATTAAATAATTTGAAATGTGTTCTGTCAGCTGAAAAAAAGGAGCATAGAGTTCAACCCTCTGGTTCAAGGAGAGGTGAAATAGTACTTCAAAAGACAAATCTCAAAAAATGTGAGAGGTCTGTGAAGTAGCTCAAATGCAACACGAATTTTACCATACTGTCTAGGAAACCTAATCTAAATCACCAAGATTAAATGATGTAGGATATATCTCTATGATGAAAATGTCCAAAATTGCCAGGAAGAATCTCCAAACAGGTATTGCTGGGCAAGAACCCAGTTCAAAGAATGGTGAACACAGCACAGCTCTGTAAGGCTACAACTGTAAGGGGCAGAATGCCTGAAATCAGTTTATTCAAGCTATTTATTCACAGCTCTCTGCTGTGGAATGAATTAAATAAGACTGGATGCAGAAAATATCATGCAGTGCCAGAACCACTGCATCCAGCTAAAACTGGAGGTTTTCTGCATTTCCGTGATGTGCTACAGTCTTCAAGTTCTGTACCGAAAGCAGCTAACTCTACTTGTTTCCTTTCTTTGTCCAGTGGAGTAACATGTGATGACCCAAAAAATTATGCAAAATATCATTGATGTCAGATAAAATGAGAGCAAATATTAATATTAAAAATGCCATCTACAAAACATCCATTTTAATTAGTACATTTCACATAGTAAAAATCAATACTTAAGTAGTAAAAAATCTGCAGTTTAGGCTACACTCCACATAAATGATCGTTTCAAAATTAAGAGATGCAAATTTAATCAATAGATTTAAAACTTTACATCACTTGAGGTACTTGAATTACTTCTAATCAGCCTAGTAAAGTGAAACTATCATTTAGTTGTTGTTTCTTTCCCTTCTTTGAAAGACAAGCCCATCTTCAGGCTGGATTTTGCTCAGAATAAGAAAGATTATCTGCAACTTTTGGTCTTCCTTGTTATTCTTGACAATTTAAGGTGTATTATAATGTCAGGAAAAAGAGAGCTTAAAATCCCAGATATAATTTCATCATTTAAGAAACTTGAGCTGAATCAATGGATTAAAAAAAATAACATTGGGAAAGTTTAATTTTCTCACGGTAATACATTTAACAAAGTTGAAGTATTTTGTTGCTGATGAGAGATCAACCTTCATGTTTAAATCAACCTTTAAGTTTATGTGCTTATTTTCTAGAATTATTTTAAAAATTGCTCATTTTGTGAAACAGGCTGTATAAAGCTCTCATGTTTTGGCAACTTATAGTATGAACCAAAAATTGTCAAATGTTAAAATTCCTTCATTTTTCCCTCCCTATTTTTAATTTTGCAACCTACATATTAATAATGTTGTCACAGGCATCTGTTAAAATATCTGCAAGACATCTTGAAATACTTTTCAGACTAAATTTTAGCCCTGAAATACATTTCATTTTTACAGAATGTTTATCAACAACATGTTGAATTATCTGAAAAAGGGCAAGAAAGACTGAAGACCCAGTTTAACATTTTTACATGAAAAGTTACACTGACATTGATATAACCTACTCACTTACTTGATGATTTACATCTGGAATTAGTGTGATTTTTTTTCACTGTATTTTCTAGAATTATATCTGTACAGTAATAATTACATATGCAGTTAATAGTATTGTGGAAGTTTTTCAGCTCAATATAGAGCCTGAATATTTTCAGGGTAAATCTTTTGACAGGATGCATAAAACCTATATTTCCTGTGAAATGGACAGTGGAATTATAATGGAGAAGAACATGACAGTTTTATTCCTTTTTCTTAAAGTTGTCTGTGGTAAGTGCTCTATGCCTCATACTTTCCAGTGGACCAGAATAACTTTTTTATAAATTCTAGGTAGTAGTTATAATACTCTGTAGTATGCCACTACCAGGCTATTTAGCATGCAATGGTATTGTATTTATATAAAGAAACTTGTCGACAATATATTTAAATTTTTATTCACCCAGTTTTCCTATAAGCCACCAGAATTACATAAATAATTATAACCAGTAGCTTGTCTTCAGTAAAAAGTCAGTTTCTGAGTCCTGGGACAATGGGATACTCAGACACTGGCATGATGTGAACAGGTCAGCAATCCTTTTTTTCCACAGGTTTCAAGGACAAAAATCATATGACACACACTTAAGGAAAAAACCCCCAGGCATTAAAACAGAATCACTCTTGTACTCTCTGATCCAGATGAGTCACTCCAGCAGGAGTTTCCAGGGGCAAAATATTTTTGGACATGTGAGGAAGGCAGAGATTATGTTTTATCTCTGAATGTACACAGGGTGTTGCATGGTCTCAGCACAGTGAATTCCTAGAAAGTGTGAGCCAAAAACAGCCACAGATTTCTGCCACTGGTCTTCAGCAAGCAAACAACATTATTTCCTTCGTGGTGTTGAGAGGACACTCAGTAATATATTCAGCATTATAAGATAAACTATCAGTGTAAACTCAAAGGTTTGTGTGCAGGTAATGTCCTTTTTTATGTGCAAACCCAGTTAGAGTTAGGATTCTGACTGAAAAATTGAGCTATTCCCTCAAACCCACATGTCATGACTGACAGGCATTAGGTGGAAAAAAAAAATAAAACCCAGAACAACATAGTAGAGCTTAATCATGCATCACCAACACCTCATTTAATAAATGGTGTTAGCATGACTAAAGAAAGATCTAGCAGGCAGCTTTTGAAGGAAAGGCTGGGCCTGCAACCAGAAAGTGGGCAGCAGCTATTTTTTCATATGCAGCAAACTCAGATTTTTCTGCTTTTGCTACCAAATGGGAACTACAGCCCATACCATACTTTAATGTCCTTTGACAAGGGTGACAAAGCACTGCTCGAGGGATGGTGTGACACCCACCCCCTTCCCTTCTCCTCCACTTACAGGTGTTGTGTAGAGTGCTTGCACACACAGGTCCTGTCACCCATGTCCATACAGGGTCATGGCAGGAGGAAATCCAAAGAAAACTGAAAGGAAAGCACAGGAAGCTGAATTTTCAATTTGATTCAAGTACACTCTGACAAGATTTTATTCCTCACCTATGATTGTGAACTGCTCTTGGAAACTCCAAGTCATAGCCCAGCCCTTGGAATGTTTGGTATGACTTGCAGTACAAATTTTAATTGTTTTTAAGACGGGAAATGGTCATCTGGCCAGCATACATTTTATTTTGTCATCCATTTGGATAGAGTGCTTCCCTGTGAAGCATTTTTGGCTAAGTTTCATAGGCATTCTGTAAGAAATAAGAAACTTCCAAATTGTCATGTCATTCAAAATGATCATTGTTTTTTTCCATAATTTTAATGTATTATTTACTGTGTAAAAATCTATACTGCTCGTATTTTCTTATAGTTTCCAACTTGTATGCAATAGTTAAAATTCAGCAGCGTTTGACATTTTATTTACTAATAGAAAGATCATTTAATACCATCTCTGAACAGTTGTGTTCAGGAATCCATATATTGTCTGAAACAGTCAAGTTATGGGCTTTTCACTGATTTTGCAGAGACTAAAATGTCAGCTATTTATTTACTTTACTAGATAATGCATGAGCAATCAGTTATCCTCTGACCTCAGATCCCCCAGGCACTACCCATCTGTCAGACATTGCTGTAACTACATGTTCTTTCCCAACATCAGACTAATGCACTAGGCTTGTACACATCCCTTACAGTGAAAAAGCTGAAGCAAAACCAAGAAAGGTGTCACATCCCAAAAAAAAATAACCTTTGTTTTCCCTGTTCCTTTGCAAAACTCCAGGGAGTCATTGTTTTTTACTATGTGCTTGAGCTTCATAACATTATACATCTGTAAGACCATCATGTGTTGCTTTTTTTCTTTGGTGAGACTGAAAGCTTGAACTATGTTCACTAAGGAAAAAAAAAATTCTTTTCAATGAGGCAGGACCTCAAGGGACCCTCTGTGATTCTGTGGCAGACCCATCACAAATACGAGCCCTAAGGGTTGTTTATTTTCCTCTCATCAATTCTTTGAGAAGGTAATTTTAATGAAATACAGAGTAATTGGGCCTCTTTTAATGGTTAAATAGGGAGCTTCCTGGAAATGTTTTCCCTACATATTTACACAGGAACATCTAAAGTGTAAATATAGTCCCTGGGTAGTTATCTCACATTGTAATGGATTTAATACAGTGGTTCAGATTCAGAGTTGACATAAGTGTTTTGCAAATATAGTGCCATTAAATTCAATGAGGCTAAGTCACTTTACACCAGCTAAGGGTATGACAGTGTGTACAGAAGATTTTTTTGGCATAATCATCCCGGGTTTGACAGCTTCATGGACTGAGGGAGCCTTTAATACTATTGTGGGGCTTCCCATAAAAGGGGTTTCTTCTGACATACAGGGGAAATGTATGGGGGAGAGGAGAGGAAAAAATTAAAAGGCCTGGTTATGATACAATAATACTGAAACATCTGCATTGTAAGAATAACATATAGGTGGGTGCCTTCATTTTTCAGATTTAGGGAACTGACTTGGACTGCCTCAGCTGTTAGAGAGGTGCAGTTTTGTATTTCTATTTTGCCACAACACATAGACATTAAAAGAAGTGTGTCTCTCATTCAAGGCCACCTAAGACCTAGAGGTCTCTCCCAGGTGTTGTAAAGCAACAGTGCAACACCCTGGGAAGGAATCACGATGAGAGCCACCTGAGGGCATGCTAGGGAAAGAAGAAATTTGACTCCTGTGTACGAGTGTGGCTTTGACTCACCCAAACCAACAAAAACTTCTGGGAATCGTATCTTTCATTGGTACTTATTTCATTCATTGTTTTCCCACAAATTATTTACCTTTCATTTTTGTGATTCACTGGTAGGGGAGCTGAGAGCATCTGAGGCATGGGCCTGAAAGGAGGAGTGCTGGGCAGGTAAAAACAGGTTTGCTGCTCATTTGTGCAATACATCCTTCTGCTATGGGAAGTGGTTTTCTGTAAGCAGGAAGCATGAACAGAAAAGTAAAATCAACCCCTTTCCAATTATTCTAGACAGTTCAAAGTTTTCTTTGTTTTTATTTGTTTTTCACTATTCTTCAACTCCCTCCTCTAATCCCCATCTATGCAGAATATTTGCCTTGATTTTAGGGGCCCAACACACACCTGGCACTTTTTAAATGTATATAGGTTACATATTCAGCCTCATTTTCTGATTTTTTTCCTCATGATATTCACTTTTCCTAGTCTGGTTGTTGTGGCCTTTATTGCTAATGTTACCTGACAAACTTCCCCATCACCACCTGGCTTTTAATACAAAAATATTGAAATAGTACAACGGAAAAATAATGTTACTTATTAACAACTTTTATCCCATTACTGAAATAAATACTTACTTTTATTCACTAAAGGCTTTCTTGTTGTTTTAAATTTTTTTAAAATATCTTTTGGGAAATTCAGGTTACTTTTGTTGTTGTTGTTGTTATTCATTATAAAAGAAAAAAGCCTAGGAACTATTTCTATGTGGTTGTGAACCTATTTTGTCAAACTGTGCTGGGAAAGGTAGTGGAACATATTTGGTGTAAAATATAACACTACATACTCATTCTTTCAGAATAATTTTTGTACCTTTTCTGAATTTTACAATAGCTTGGGAAGATTTAATGGAGGCATTTGCATTTTCCTTTTGGGAGAATGGGAAATATTTTCAGCGTGTAATACAAAAGGAAGGAAATCAAAACCCTACTTGCAGCATTAATTAAAAAAAGAGAATCATCCAAGATTTGTTCATTTCCTTTGGAAGACTCAAATTACAGTGTTGCAAATAGATTTTGAAAATGTGGAGTTTTGACTTGAAAAAATAATAACACATAATAGCCTTATCTGATGCGAGGAAGAGATGTAAACCAAATGAGAGGGAGAACCATAATTAGTAAAAAGTACCAGAAAAGGAGCTCTGATGTGGTTATACTGTGAGAAACAATGGACCTGCTGGCAGAGAGAATATTCCACTTGAAATATATACTTTCTAAGTTTACCAGTGGGAAAGTTATGTCAGGCACATGCACAAGCTTTAGTCTGCATTTTTCAACACATCACTTCAAGCACAGTCTAGTGCATACCTACTCAGACTTTACTCATTGCTCCAGGATGCAACTACATTTCCCTTAATATGCTTGGATAATAAAACAGTTGGTGGTAATTATCTTAATGATTTCAGCATAAAGATTAGTAACCCTTGTAATTTTTATCCTTGCTAGTATAAACCAATTTACAAGGGAGTAAAGTACCTGTTAAACTGCCAAAGTAGTGTACTCATTTTCTGTACTCAAATTAACCTCTGAGCTTAGAACAGAAATACTTTTTTATACAAAAGTGATGCCTCTCTACTTCTTGAATAAGAAGCATTAGTAATTGAAGTACTAGTTGGGAACAGACCTTGGATTTAAAGCACTTTTCCCAGACGGAATGAGTAAATGCTACCCTTCAAAATGAAATTCAGATACAAATCCAAGAAGAAAACCACCCTCCTTTTCGTTTGATTTTGTAGAGTTCTCATACATTGGAATTGTCATCATCACTGTAGCAATACATGTAGTAATATATAATGTGTATTTTATATAGACTATATGAAACCCAAAATACTAATATATATATTTAAAATCGGCAAAGATTCTCCATTTAACACAGTTCAAAGGCACTTAACTGGATGAATGTTGCAGCCCTTCTTTATTCTGTCTCTTCAATAAATTCTGCTGCAGTGTGAGGTTAAGCAACCCCATAACCTAAACACACAAACACATTCTGCAGTTACACCAAGAGCCACTGGTGCAGACCTAATCTGTCTGTAAAAATTCCATTAAGGAATTTCTCTCCCATGTATGAAATACAATACAATACAATACATGCATATTTGTACAGATGAAGACTGCAAAGCAGTCACTGCTTTTAAAAGACTGGTAGACAAATACTTGCCCAGTAGTTCAATTTTCTGTTGAACTTGTGTACCTTTTAATTACATAACAAGTGTAACATAACATCCATGTCTCTTATCTAGAAATTCCTTTGATTAAATATGAAGACACGGTTCCAATCTATGATTTTCCAGCAAGAATCAGGGAGTAAATTAACAAGAATACTCAGATTGGAAAGAGAAGTTAGAGTGAAGGTTTAGATTTCCACCCACAATCAGATGCAAGGCTGATAGCAGCTTATCTGATAAGTTTACTTATTTTTACCTTAGCTTGCCTTTGCATCCAAGACACCACTTGATTTGTCAGAAACAAGGACATTATTTCTTTTCTTAAAAATTAATTTTCCTTGCAATATCTCAAAGATGAGATTATCAGTCAACAAATACTGCTTTTATTAATCCAATTGTTTTGTTGTTTTCAGTCCTATCAACATTGACTATTAAAGGTCTTAGAGAAACCACACAAATTTTTCTACAAAATACTTTTCAGCAACTTTGCCTTTTTTTCTTTTTCATTTCTGACTTTACTTAGTTTTTACCATTTTCCATTTGTCTATAACGTACCTATCATTCAGTACTTGTGACATAAAAACAAAATGGAGGAGCCTCTCCTCTTACTTCTATCTACATTCTCTCTATATCCACATTCCATGTGCAGTTTTTGACAACCATCTGCTTAGAGTAGATTTCACCTCCTTTTCCCTTTCATCCCTGTCATAAGAGAAGTATTGACAGAAACAACTCTTTTCCAAGAAAATAGAAGGTGTTTAATAGATAAGTGAAAGCTTGACTTATTTTTTTCATTAAAGTCCTGGTGTACTGTCACAACCTGTATTGTTATGGACTTATGTGTCCACATGAATTTATTAGAAATTTAAAAGTAAAAGCTCCACCAAAAACATCGGATTTCACAGAAGGATTCAGACTATACCTAATATTTACAAATTGCTGTAGGACTTTTGTAAATGTCAAGTAGCATGCCAGATGTAAACCTCTGTGTAAAATACCTGTAGTGTAAGAGGAGGCACTTTAGCAACAATTAAAGGGGAGAAATGACAGCAGGTTTATGTAAATGAGAACACAATGAGAACGAAAACACCTGCAGTGTGTGAAGGGTGAAGGGTGTTGCATGTGGGTAAGGGGTAGGTAGGGCAGAAACACTAAACCACAGGCATCTCCTGTGGAGAACATGGGATGTTTCTCAGGAATAATGTTTTACAAAGCCAGTAACACCAACTTACTTGATTATTATTTATCACTATTATTTGCGTGCTTACTATATTCTACATTCATTCAACTAAATTGCTCTTATCTCAAGCGAGGAATTTTGTTTTATTTCTGATTCTCCTTCCATCCCACCAGGGCCAGTGAGGGAGTGAGCAAGTGGCTGCATGGACTCAGTTGCCAGCTGGGGTTAAAGCATAGCACTGTCACAGCCAAAGCTGGGTNTTTTTCCAAGAAAATAGAAGGTGTTTAATAGATAAGTGAAAGCTTGACTTATTTTTTTTCATTAAAGTCCTGGTGTACTGTCACAACCTGTATTGTTATGGACTTATGTGTCCACATGAATTTATTAGAAATTTAAAAGTAAAAGATCCACCAAAAACATCGGATTTCACAGAAGGATTCAGACTATACCTAATATTTACAAATTGCTGTAGGACTTTTGTAAATGTCAAGTAGCATGCCAGATGTAAACCTCTGTGTAAAATACCTGTAGTGTAAGAGGAGGCACTTTAGCAACAATTAAAGGGGAGAAATGACAGCAGGTTTATGTAAATGAAAACACAATGAGAATGAAAACACCTGCAGTGTGTGAAGGGTGAAGGGTGTTGCATGTGGGTAAGGGGTAGGTAGGGCAGAAACACTAAACCACAGGCATCTCCTGTGGAGAACATGGGATGTTTCTCAGGAATAATGTTTTACAAAGCCAGTAACACCAACTTACTTGATTATTATTTATCACTATTATTTGCGTGCTTACTATATTCTACATTCATTCAACTAAATTGTTCTTATCTCAAGTGAGGAATTTTGTTTTATTTCTGATTCTCCTTCCATCCCACCAGGGCCAGTGAGGGAGTGAGCAAGTGGCTGCATGGACTCAGTTGCCAGCTGGGGTTAAAGCATAGCACTGTCACAGCCAAAGCTGGGTAAAGCCCCAGCCTGGTGCTCCTGACAGGCCACAGGAGCCACAGCTGCCCCATGGCAGGGACACCTTCCCTGACCCTCCTGTCCCCTGCCAGTGCCTTCCCCAGGACACAGCACCAGCAGCTACCCACTGGCAGCTTTTTCCCCTCACCCTCAGCCTTCCAAGAAGGATACTCAGGAGAAGAAACACGTAGCTGGAGAGCCCTTGTTTGGTAAAAGTCTCCTCTTGCACCACCAGTTGGAAATTCTCAGGGGTCTGGTTTGTCTCTGGTTTTCTTGGTGGCTTTGGCAGCTGCATGCCAATGATGCAACTATCAATGTTCTAAAGATTTTGGCTGGAAAGACCCTCAGTGTTTTCACAGTAGGGATATTCTTGGTTTATATTCTCTACTCAAGGCTCACATATCTTCCCATTGATGCAACACACTCCTGGCAGCTTGGACACTGCTGACTCTTCCCTGGTGTGTCCCCAGGTCCCTCTTTCAGTGGCGTTCCCAAGAAATCATCCCACACCTTGCAGGCATGCCCAATATTCTTTGTCCTCAGTCTTGCAGACTTGCATTTGGCCATCCCAAAAAAACTTGCACTTTTTTTTCCAAAAGAAACACCCTAGAAATCAAATTAGACTTGTCTATATATATATATATGAGCTGTCTTCATAATTAATTACTGTTCAATCAACCTTAGGGTCATTTACACCTCTTTTCAGTAAGAAAATATATCCATATACTTTCTTCCAGATATTTGCTATGCCTCTAATAGCACTGGGAGAAGTTGGTAAGGGTTCTCATTAGAAATATCCACAGCAGATGATGATATAATATTAGGTAAAGTACTTTTTGCCACTTACTACTTAAGCAGCCACTAACCCTGCCTTCATCTTCTAAGAGGTGCTGAATTTAAGAGAAAAACCCACCAGATATAAATATCTATTTAATAATTAAGATATCTAAATGGCTAAGAGAAAACCAAGAGACTTTGCAAATTAGGTTTTATACTCGGAAGCTAACGTTAATTGGAGGATCTTAGTGAAGAAAAATTATAAAATTGATGAGCAACAATCAAATGGGGATGATGCTAACAGAGTTAGCTTTAAGGAACAAAAGCTTCATACAGGCTTCAGAAAATATGAGACAGAATTAAATTGTCTTCTCTTGTAGTCCTTGTTTCTGAAAGGAGTAGAAAAGGCTGAGGATAAATAAAGAGAGTATCACGAAAGACAAATTTGCTGTAGCCATTTAAAAAGATTTGATAAGAGAGCTGGATAAACTCTCAATTTCCTGTGTCCTTTTTCTTTTAAGAAAATACCACTGAATACTAAGCCTAAAGCACTGAGGTGGCCTAATTTGTAATTAATGGTTATTGGAGGCATAAAATAGACACTTCAATTTTACAGGACCTGCCAGGGTAGATATGCAACCAAATAGTGCTACTAAGTGATTCATTAAAATCCTAATTTCTGGAAGTTTGTGTAGTGTTGTTGAATATGATCTTTAAGTGGATGCAGTTACTTTATTAACCTTTCAATTATGCTGCACCAAGGAGTTTACAAGATTAATAGATATTAAGCCCAAAGAATATTATTTTAACACATGCTCAGGTATTCACGTAAAGGAAAACTGTTCTATTATTATTATAGGAAAATAAAATATGTATAGTGTATATACAAACAATAAAGTTATTAAATTTTCCCATGCAACATAAATAATTTTCCCATGCAACATAAATAATTCACCTTCAGGAAGGTGCTTTCAGGAAGGAACTCTTGAGGTCTCTTCCAAATATTAACTCACAAGTTCTGAAACAGCAGTGTTCAAGAGCACACATAAAATTATATAATAAACTGCTTAATCCCTGTCTTGAGTGCAAACCTAAAGACAACTTTTATTGTGGAAATCCTCCTGCCTTTCCATTAAATTTTTCCTCTTCTGAGCAGATGGGGGAAGGGAGGAGGACTTATTACCACCGGTTTAATTAAGCTACTAAAATTACTGGTCCAGTCCATTGGGAGATGACAAGTTTGAGATTGCAAATTGGATGTAATCATCTCACCTCATTATTATTTTTGGCATAAAAATAAATTAATTTTGTGTATTTTCTGTTCTCATTACTGTACTTGTCATAAGAGGGAACTATCAAACTTTTAATAATACCTGATGTACTTTAGTAATTATGGTATTATGCTCCACAACTTTGACATTTTCAACCCCATCCTTGCTTTGCTGGCTATCCCACTCTTCCCTGTCAGGTTAATAAAGGCTGTAAATATGGAATCAGCAAGGCAATTTTCTATAAAATGCAACTGCCCCACTTTATCCCTTTCTAGATTTCAAATAGAAAAAGGGAAAGGAGCAAAGAGAAAATTAAGCTGAACTGCTCTGATATTACTGCATTTTAAGGTATTGGAATTATTGTTGTGCCCTGCAGTAAATAATATGCTAAATGGGAAATAATATCTCTGGATATCACATTTACATTCAAGTCCAAAGAATAGGCTCTTTTTCTGGAAGTAAGCAGGTTTTGCCAATGAAACTGCACCACAATTGCATAAGGTACAACTAAAAAAAAATGGGTTTGTGTGTTTGCACGTAGAAATGTTGTTATAGAGGATTAGAGAAACAAAATCTTGGTTAGCAAAATTTGCAACAAAAGCAAAAAAAGAAAATCAGAGGCTTTAAACCAGAAAGTTTTTACTTTATTCATCCTCTTCTTTGTGGACGTGTGGCAGAGAAAAGGACATGAGACAGGCTGGTTTAGCTGTCAGCAGTGTTCCAGTAACATACTGCTTTATACCATCTATTTTCAGCTAA
The DNA here is from genome assembly GCA_013400775.1 of Chaetops frenatus. NCBI lineage: Eukaryota > Metazoa > Chordata > Aves > Passeriformes > Picathartidae > Chaetops > Chaetops frenatus. The sequence goes on from VZTR01019321.1 coordinate 353,161, forward strand.
AGCAATCATTAAACCTTCTTCAAACCAGAAGACCTCTTCTCTTGTGATGAAGGAAAGAACAACACACACAGAACTGAGAAAAGACCAAAATCATGCCAGATAGCAGAAAAACTTCAAAAAGATATCCACCTCTTCCTCCAATGCCAGCAAAATCTGCCACTTAAAATGATGCATGAGGGAACACAGAATGGCAATGTTTTGCAAAAATACTTTTCACCACCCATGCCTTTTTATAAATGTGTTTCTCCTGGATGAAGGCATAGATAAACTGAAACATGGCTTTGTAATCCTGTGGTCTATTTTTGTAGTTGTTGGGTAAGTCCAAAAATCAGAGTTACTTACGGGTCCTGATGGTGACTATGTGACTGACTTTCTCCTTCCAGGGCTTTGGGTAGAGTAGAAAATGAGGTTTATGTTGAAAAAGTGCCACTGGCATCCAGTCACGTTCTTCCACCAGCTGCAAGCCTTAACTCAAGCTTTCAAAGCAGTTAAGGGATCAAGCTCCAGCTACATCAGAGAATGTATTTTGATCTATAAATCACAGAAACAGAGATATTTTTTTGAGGGAACACAGAGAATGAAGATCACAAAAGCCAGAACAAAGCATGCAAGAGCCAGGGAGAATGCATTTTCCATCTAAAGAGGCACAGCTCTGAAGGGATCCTCTGTCTTTCAGAGGACACCAGACAGAGTGGGTTTGATTGCCTTTCAGATGCAGCACATGGCTCCATTTTAAGTGACAGAACACACTTTTGATCTCCAGCTCACTGATCCTCCCAGAATCCCTCCCCAACTCCACTTGCAAACTAAAAATTAAAATGCCTACTCCCTATAAAGCTTTCTAATCAAAGAGGAAAAACCATTAGAGTCCTCATAAATGTTATGAGTTATTATAATGTTATTAGGGTATACGAAGTGCTACCTGGCTTCTCAACCATCATCTTCTTGGTCAACACTAATAAGAAGTTTTGTCCTAAGCCTCATAGTAAAATGAGCAATCTTGGAGATCAAAAATCAGTAGTTATTTGGTAAAAACAACACAAACATGCAGAAGAGTTGGACAATACACATTAACCATAGAAAAACACAGATGTTGAGCTGCTATTTCTAAAATTTACTTGGCACTTGATCAAAAGTATTACTTCAGAATTTGACATCAAATTGCAAGCATCTTTCCTAAGTGGCCCACGTGAAGTTGTGTAAGCACCAGTGAACATCTTTACATAGAACTGGGATTTCAAATCACTTGAAAGTTTGACACTCCTATCTTCTTTCTTCTCTAAGGATAAATGTTGCTCACATTCCTAAATTAATGTAGATGTCCCATCAGTTGAGAGCTTTCTGGTACATATTCTCTAAATATAAAATTTACAGCTTTAAGCAAATGCTTGCAGTGAAAGAGCAAATTCTTGTGGAGAAGCCAAGGGTTATAGAAAGAGCATCAGATAAAACACAGGATTCCTTGCAACTGCTGAAACAATTTCTATAAAAAGGACTCCAAGAGGCTAGAAAATGTACTAGTAGAAATAAAACAAAAAAATTATTTTTAGTAGAGATATTAATCATTTGGAGCCTTTAAATCAAATAAAATAGGTCTCTAGAAAAAAAAGAGAAAAACAACAAAGTAGTTTCTCTAAAATTTAGAGCCATATTGTCACTGACCTTAATAAAATCAGTGGGTGTCTAACATGATTCTGCTGTGCTTGGGTTATTATTTTGTCTAGACAAAAAGGCAAGATCATATCTGTAAGTCACATAACAGTTTTGTATCTGTTGGGAAACAATAGTGCTAAGCAGAAAAGATTAAAGATAAACTGCAGCAAATTTGGTTTCTTCTGAGGACACATGACCTATGCAAGAAAGATACACACCTATCACCTTGTGGAAAAGTCTGATTCTGTTAGCAGAAAGAATTCTCAAGAGTTAAACTTAAGTTGGCCTTTTCCTTTATATAGAAACTATAAAAAGTTTCACCTTAAGAAGTTGGGAAATTCCAAATTTGCAGGCCGTGATGTGCTTTTAAGCCTTCTAAGCAATCAGAAATTCATCAGCAGCTCACTTTTTCTCTGGGACCCAAAAGCTCTGAGGCAGGTATCAAATACTCCCACTTTAAAGCATTCAAAACAAATTCACAGTCTGTGCCATATTTACTAATTCACTAAAGCTTGATGGCCACTAGAAAGCAGATGTTAGGGCTTTCCTGTCAACATCTGTGTTTGCTATGAATAAGTAGAGCTCTTCTAATACAAAAATCATTATGAAGGAGACAATAAAAACCTTCAAAGATCTTCATAAAAGTTAACCTATACTAAGTAATGCACTTTTGCAGGGAGGATCTGAATGCTATTCCTTTCCAGGAGATCTAAGGAAGCTTTAGGCTATTTTTCCAGACAGTATATAACAGAAAAAAAATAACAGTTACATAAATATGTGTAGATTTTTAGTGATTGCCAAAGAGAT
>VZTR01019321.1:374087-396996 GCA_013400775.1 Chaetops frenatus
AGAGAGAAAGAAAGAGAAAGAAAGAGAGGGAAAGAGAGGGAAAGAGAGAGAAAAAGAGAGAAAGAGAGAGAAAAAGAGAGAAAAAGAGAGAAAGAAAGAAAGAGGTAAGAACAATGAAAAAAGTTATATACACCAAATCTTCAAAAGCTGAAGAATCTGGCTTGTGAGGGAGACACAAATCCCTAGTCTGTTGGGATCCAATCTTTGTAGACTCAATTTTCATGCTGGATTAACTCTTGATGATGACTTCAAAAGGACAAGGTTTTCACCTCAAGTGTTCAAAGCAAAACTGAAAAGAAAAAAAGCCCACACAAGACTCTCCAACCTGTTTTTGATGTGGAATGTGCTGCACAGGATGACTGGGACTTGCTGAGCAGCTCTGATCCTCTAATCTACATTGTTCAAGAAAACGACTTTGAAATGCATTTTGTGGTGTAGAATTATTTTTTGGTGCAAATGATTATGTAACCTGATGCAACCTTTTGTATAATTTAACATGTAATCATCAGGTTCTGTACAAGGAAAATCTACCCAAAATGTGTGGAACAATATCTTGTTTACAGCATCATATAAATTTGCAGAGAGATGTCTGATGTGTGCTCCATGTATTTTTAACATGTAGACAGCTTTAGGAATAATCTAGCTATATATGTTATACTGATATATTATATTTTTATTCTTATACATCTCATTCTAAAGTTTTTGTGTACTTCAAGCTTTTTGTGTTTTAATTTTCTTGTCACATTTAAAGCAATATATCAAGCTGAGCTTCATATTTAAGCCCAGACATAGAACAGCTGCATCTTTATGTTTTGGCTTGGAAACATTAGGCTCTTCACCAAAAGCTGACTAAAATATTTTCAAAATAGAGTGCTTGTTACAGGAGAGCAAACTACAACAACAACAAATAATCACATTTCCTATCTTTCAGCAAAGTAGGGGAAGTAATGATTCTTCTAATGGTAAGATGATAATTGTCATGTAATGTTCTATCATTTTTGCTTGCAGGTGCTTTTAATTTTCATTTTTAACACATTTTTGAATGGTTACACAACCTATAAATTAGGTATTACACGAAGTTTGGGTAAGCAACCCAAATTCAACACCGAGCCAGGCACTAGAAAATTCATTTATTTTCAGGAAGATATAACTGAAAATTCCAGCCAGAAATCAAATTGATACCTAAAGATGAAAGGTGATGGTAATCTTGAAGATTGAATGAAAAATTGTTTCAGAACAATTCCCCCTTTTTAATGAAATGACAAAGTTATTTCCACTTTGGAAAGTGCTTTTAATGAAGCTTTGTATTTGAGGGCAATGTCTGTGTGTAAAGGGCAAATGTTATGGAATAAAAGTTGGTTCAGAAAATTGCAGATCAAATGAGGAAAAACAAATGAGTAATTTTAAATGGGTCCATAGAACAGTAAATAATAAGGAATCAGAAAAACAAATATTTTTTCATTTAAATGCTAATATCACCTTTGCCTTCTAGAAATAAATAGAATTAATAGGAACAACACAAATGTACTTAGATCAAGCTCAACAACTGCCAGCAGGATATTCACCATTTTGTGACCAGATGGGACATTTCACAGCTATGTAATTTTGCAGATATTTGTTCTGAACTAAACAACAACTAAACAGCATCCCACAGTTGTACCTGTCACCAGTTTTCTCTAGTCCATTACCCTAGGATAAAGCTGAAACCTACAGGAGTGTAGAGGGGGAAAGAACATCATTCCTATGAATGAGACCCTTCAGCCCAAAGATGTGTGATTTGGTATCAAACACTCCAAAGTGCAAGCCCAGATTCATGTCATTTCTCACCCAATAGTTTCTGCCGTGGGTGTTCAGGTGCCTCTCCATCAAAATGATGATGTGGATGCAAAAATATATCCTTTTTCAGAACAGGTGTAATAAAATACGTTGATCTGAGGTGATATAAATCTTGATAGCTTTTTATGAAATCTCTCCCAGGCCTTTGCTCCTGAGTTACTTGTCATCTGCACTCAATTTAAACACACTGGTGCAGTTAGGGCAATGTGCCTCCCATCCTCTCCCTGACTCACACTACAGCATGCAGACATGCTGCTAAAAGCTGCCTTTCAAATGGTTTCTGCTCAGGTGTGAGAGAGAGGAAAAGTTTGGGAGCTGGGGGAAGCTATAGGAGAGGGAAAAGGAAAACATGAGAGCTGAGGGTTTGTGTATCACCATAGTGCCGAAGAACTGAACTGAGCTAAAAATATTTGTAAATTATTGTCAGTTTTCATGTATTTAACACTAATTCTCTTTTCAAGCCTATATAAAGTTTATCAGGCATATCCTCTGCAAATTAAGCAAATTCCCTGTTTTAGGATTTACAGGAATAAACCTTTATCCATGGGCCCTGACAGAACCAGGTAAACAGAGTCAGTGCTCAGAGGTGAAACCTGCTCTCTCACAGTGCATCAGCTGCAGCAAAGCTTGGCTTCTCACTGACCAGGTCTGAGCCCATCCACAGATACACAGAAGCAAATGCAGGGATCCTGTGCTCTCTGCTGGCACAAAGCAGGTGAGAGGAAAAAGACTAGAAAGAAACTGCAAAGGACTGCAAAAGAGGGAAAGATCACTTTTAACTTGCTCTTCTTTTCTTCTTCTTTTTTTTTTTTTTCCTCCCTTCTCCCTGAATTGTTTGGGTCTATTCTCTGGTGAACATGAAAATTAGGCTACATGAGCCTTTCTTCTGACCTGATATGGGAGATCTTGGTGTATTTCATTACAAAGTATAATGCTATGTCACAAAACACTCTCACTGTTGTAAGAAAGATCTTAAACTACAAATCAGAAGCACACACACAAGAACATTTAAATGTTCTCATAGAGTACATTTTTTTAAAAAAAAAAAAAAAAGTAACCATTTATCCAAGAAAACCTATCAACTCAAAGCTTTCAAAGCTTGTTAATAAATGTGTACTGATAGGAACTTAAAACTATGGCCTAAAAATTTTTTTAAAGGAGATCCCAAATTCAATGTACTGCTGTTTAGTGAATCTTGCATGTGGTGGAAGGAGCCCTCCAAGTAACAGCATCACATTTCTAGCACATCAGTAATTGAGTCCCAAATTCCTGCTCTGTCTTCTGTGATGCCTTGGTGTACAGTCTGCATGAGAAAGAGCTCATTATGTCCCACATGATCACAGATGCCCAGCAGAGATAACAGTCTAAATCATTTGTTCTCTTTAAAATAATTTATTCATAGGTAGGAATATGAAAATGTGCCCTTTATGGAGTTTATCTGTGTCTATAGCAAATACAACTTAAATCAATTCTTCATCTCCAGGACTGGCAAAGTTTGACTAAGGCATTAGGGATTTTTTATTAACCTCCATTTATTCAGCAGTCCTACCACTCTAATAGCAAATAAAAATGGATGGCTAAGAAGTTTCATCTTATTAAAAGGTGTGAGTGAGTACAATTAAACATGCCTTACATATCTCAAGATATATTACACATCCTAATAAAATTCTAGGGTTATAAAAAAAGTATGTAAAGTTTATTAGGCTGTTGACTAGTGATCACATATAGCACATAATTTCTGTGGTAGGAGGAACACACAATGATTGATCTTAATTTGTCTTGCGGTTCTGTTATTATTTTTGGCATTTCTATTGAATTCTCAGGTATCTCACTGCAATTTAATTTTAATTAGATGAGCAAATAAAATGATTAAAGAGTTTTGGTGTTTTTTTCATAGCATTCAATGAATTGCCTACATATTACATTCTAATATTTGAAAAAAGCATTAAAATCTATGTGGATTACAAATCTCTGCAAAACCCTTGTATTTCTGCTCATTTTCAATTCAGAAAACTCTAATTTTCCATTAATCTAACTTATTTTAAGTGACTGTCTCAACTACTTAGTGTCACTCCCTACCTACTTTTATTTAAACAAAAAGCTCTAGTCCAAAACTTTAGCAGCCTAAAGTTCAGGACCAATCCATATTCAACACATGAGAAATAAATTAAAATAGTCTAGAATCAGACCATATAACCTTTTAAAAATGAGAAATAATGCATAAAATATCTGGGGAGAAGATACCAGACCACACTATTTAACATAAAACAATTAATTAGGAAGAGGGAGAGAAAAAGAAATATATATCAGATGATGTAAAGAAAATGGGTCCAGTATGCTACTAATATCACAATGAAGAAAGCAGGAACACAATGTCACACCACTGAAAAGCTAAGTCAAGATAAGCCTGCTTTATGTGCCACTTAGAATAAAGAGGCTATATCAATACACAGTCCATATTTTAAAATTACCTCTAAAATGAAATTAATAATACTTTTGCTGCACAAACCAAACTCCTTGATTTGCACAGTAAAACCAGAGTACTGAGTCAGTTAAAAAATAAAGCTCCTTAGCACAGATAAAAATTCAATGAAGAAAAATCATCTCCCGTGATGAAATATGGAAAATAAATTATGTTAGTTGCTTTTGCTCCTTGCTAGAATGACATTTATAAAAGCATAACTTAATTTTGGGAAGAGATTTGTCAGATTTCATAACTTTATGCAAGTTCATCAAGTATGAAGGCTCACAAATGTTAGGTGCTAAACATGAAGCAACTCAAACCCTTCTTCTGCATCAGTTTTCTGCAGGCAGCCAATTGAAGATGGCTTCTTAACTTGCACGTGTATGTGCAGAATTTGAATGTAATAATCAGCCTTGACTGGTCAAAATGATCTACTGACATACTCATCCTCTCCAAAGCAGAAGGAACAAAAAACCTTCACTGCTTTTACAATAACATCAGATTTACTGTGGTTCACACAGAGAATCTAAATTTATCAACCCATGTTTTTTCTAAAAAATTTTCAAACAATTCCACATTTAAGATAAATGAGGAGGGTTTTTTTCCCATGGTGGTTTTTTTAATGACCTTTTCTTTTTGACACTTAAAAAAAAAATGAAAATACCTCAAACCCGAAGATGCTTAAGACTGCATTTTTCTTTAAAAATAGATAATATTTTCCCTCCCCATCTCACTTAAAAAACAAAACAAAACAAAACAAAAAAGAGTGAGAAAGGTCTCTCATTTAAGAACTAATAATAAAAACTAGTAATAAAAATCATATGTTGCTTAAATATTAGCAATTTTCCCAAAATAAAAGGCAATCTATGAAATAATCCAGTAATTTCTTCCACTGACAAGAATTTAGAACTAGATCTAGGAGGTTATTTCACTGAGATATTAGAGAGACCAGAGAACTGAGAATAATGGTCCAGCAGAAGATACTACAGGTAATGGTAGGTACAGCCCGTGTCACAGCTGGTATTTTTATCTCACTGGAAAAGTGAGAATGGCCTAAATATACATTTATATTTACAATTATTATTCTACCAGAAGGCTTCATGGGGAGTGCTGGATTTTGATTGTTATTAACTCACTGGACTTTAAACGTTTCCTTTCCCTCCTGGCCATCAAAGGACTGCTGCTACAAACTGAAACTGTGTGTATAATTTCCTTTTATTTTGTGATGACTGGATAGTCTAAAAACTAATTTTCAACCATTACATTTTGAACCCTCAGTTTAATCTCATTGCTACACCAATCAATTTTTAATTACATACTTCCATCCTTTCAAGAAATACAATTTTTTAAGAAGTTCATTAGATTATTTTTTGTTATTATGTGACAAAGAACTGAAATACATTGATTACTCAATCAGTTACACCTCAAACGTATTATAACAAAACATTTGCTTTCTGATTTTTCATCACACTATGAGAAACTGTTTGAAACTAAATAATGGGACAGAAAACGTGTTTTATTTTTGGTTTTGATGGAACAAGTGACAGACCTGATCCATTGCATTTGACAGTTTATATCCCCAGAGCCTGAGCTGAAATTCCAGTTAGAATTGAACAGATTTATCTGGATTCCCCAGACTCATCTTTACCTCGGTGATACAGGTCTGCAACAAAAAGCTCAGTTTCTCTTTTGAGACAGAGAGTGAACCTGCCTGATGCCTTTCCCTACATTGCTGCTGGGAGAAGAGCTCGTGATTTTATGGCACACACCCACCTCCACCAGTGAATGGGGCGAAAACACACCAGGAAGCAAAAGGGTGTCTTTTCTCAAGGCTGTGGTTCCAGCAGTCCGAGGCAGCAGAGAACAGCCCAAAGGCATCAATCCAAGTTAGCAGGGTCAGCCCAAACAGAACAGCATTTCTGCAGCCAGCCCTTGACAGCCTTGCAGCACCCCAGACCATCATTTAGGACCTCTTTTCTGCTGTTGTTACAGTCAGAGGGTGGTTCTGTGTGTCACTGTGGCATTACTGCCAGACAGGAGGGAGTGGGCAGTGGATAGGAGGGATCTCCCAGTGGCTTTGCCAACTGGAACTCCCCAGCCCTCCAGGGAAACCTTGCCAGCAAGTCTGTGTGTGCTGTACTCCCTTAATATCAAATTTTAAGGTGCAGTACTGGAATATAAATCAATTATATTTACCAAAACAAACAAACAAACAAACAAACAAACAAAAAAAAAAAAACACCACCACCAAAACCCAGAGAGGTTGAATAAACAAACAAACAAACAAACAAACAAAAAAAAAAAACACCACCACCAAAACCCAGAGAGGTTGAATAAGATAATCCTCAGGGTCTTCTTCTCACACGGTATTCTGTGACTCTGAGATTGAAATAATGAACAAGGCAGTCATGGGTCACTAAGCAAACCTGATCACCATCAGACCCAAGGGAATATGAAAGAGTTTGGGCAAAACATTTGGGGTCTATATAGCTGCCAAATTCAGAAGCAACAGAGCATATATAGAATCAAAATTCAGATGTAAAAAACCAGGTAAATCAAGTCACAGAATTATGTTTTGTATTGTTTCAGTAACTATGGGTAGTGTCACTTTGTAATTTTTCCCCTTAATTTTTGTCACCTTTGTAGATAAATGGACCTGAGTATGGTGTTATTATAATAAATATTAGGAATTTCATTCATAATGTCTGGTATTTTACCTTGAAGTTTAGTAGTAGCATGCACTCAACAATTGCATATTTCTAGATTAGTAAGCCAAAAACATTTTGAAGGCCACTTTTAAGAGATCTGAAAATAAGTTTGAAGATAACAAAGCAACAAGTCTCCCCATCAACTCTGAAAATTGCACTCGAGCACTTCTCATCCCCCGCTCTTTCTCCTCACTGTCAATGCTAGTATAGAGCTGCTGGAGCAAAACAGGAAATTAAAAAAGCAGGATACTGTTGTAATAAACATCACAGCACATTATTTTGGGAGAACAGAGAAATGCAAAGTAGCAAAATTTCATTACTCAGTTTAGGACTTTATGTTTTAATTTTAATGACTGCTGTTCTTGTTTAAAGATTCATGGACTCTTAAATAACTCTGAACTGCCAGAACCTCCTCTTTAAGTTCTCTTTTATCAGATTTCCAGCACTGCAGTGCTCCCTAGAGTTGCATGGATGAACTAGTTTGGTTCTGGCCTGATGCTTGACCATTGCTCAAGGATGTACCAGGGCAAACCCCGCTGGGTACTCAGGCATCCAATGTAAAGAGAGGCACCCGAGGCTCTCAGCAGCTCAGACGTGGGTATCTGACTCGTTTAATATTTACATTTTTCTTGTAACCTTCCTACTGTGATAACATTGGTAAACCTCCTACACAACCTGTTCTCCTTTTGCATCTTTTTTGTCTCTTTGATGTCTATCACATTCTGTTTACAAAGATATTGACATTTTTTTCCTTTTCTGAAGTTATTTCAGTTTCCAGACTTTTTCCAGTGACAAAGTCTATCAAGTGATTCTTTCACTATGGAATACTAATGAGTAAAGATAGAGGCTACTATTAATCATTAATAATGTTAGCAGATGTTTCTTCGAACACATTTTTACCAATTTTTTACATGTTAATACAAAACAATAAAACTTCAGTTTTGGCAGCAAAACCACATTTGCTTTATTTTAGTATTTACATTATTTTAATGGAAAATAGTGTGAGAAATACATTTTAAAGTATAATTTTCTTTCTTAGATCTATACCTAATATCTCGAATAATCCTTTATGTTGATTTATTCAAATTATTAGAAAATGCATCTCTCTCTCCTTTCCATTCATACTGTTATTAAATCAAAGAACAAATGTAGTCATTAGAATTAATATTAACAAATTGATGAAGTGTGAAACAAATACAGGATAGCACTGCTAGAAACCATTTTTAGGAAGACAATTTATTATGAAACCTTATAGTTAATAATGATCTTGTTTAACAGCAATTATTTTCTCCAAGTCTTAACATGGTCTTTTTTGCACATCAATGTAATGTAAGAGGAAGGAAAGTTTCATGCTTTTCAAAAAAGCCTAAGGATTTTCCACTTGGAAAGCTAATCCATATTGAGACTAAACATCTTATTTTTCAAAGTCTTACCTTTAAGGTGGAATATTTCTGGAGATTTCACATTTTAAATTTCTAAATCCACTTTATGATCTTTTTCTATTGCAAGATGTTTCTTCTTTCTTTAATTAAAAAAAAAAAAACCCAACTATTAGTTAAAACAACAACAAAAACAGTTTGTGAGTAATTTTCTGTTGAATCAACCCTTGTCCCAGGTAAATATTACTGGAAGAAGCAGGCCTGTCTAAAAAATCAATGGGGAAATTCACATTTCCCTTTAGACTATAGCTATTTCTTCTGAAGTTCAACTTTTGGAAGTTTTCTACCCTCTTCTCTGCACCAACCCTCCTGAAATGATTATCATAAACATCTTCAGTGTCTCTATCTTTCACAGTAAAAACAAACTTCCTTGATAATGGACTCTGATAAGTCATTTGTGATATCAGATCCTGAGTGTACACCACAAAACTCTTCAGATCAGTACTCAGCCCTCCTGGTTCATCTTATTTTTTGAAACTTTCCCTTTCTGCCCTTTAGAAATGTTGGGAAAAGACCAAGAGTTACTCTTTTTTTCTTCCTAAAGATTTATTTTAATAACATTCATCATCCCTTGCAATAGATGCTGAAGACAAGCAGGCAGCAGACTGACTGGAAGTATCTGAGATCAGTTTTTAAGACTCAGTTCAAAGTGCTTAAACACACATCTAAATCCTATTAAAATCAAGTGATTACTCCAGTTAAACAGCACATGAGCAAAGCAATTTGTTGTGATGGAAAATAAGGCCATGTTTTGAGTGTGCAGGATGGGCATCTCCTCAGCCCTGCTTGTGACAGGCCTGAGGCATGAGATTCATGTTGGAGCAAAACAGAATTACCACGTTCTCTCTTCCAGGTTTACATCAACCTGTGGAAGTACTTTGGGCTGCTAAAGTTAGCATCTGAAAAGCACAGCAGGACTCCTTGGGCAGCTCAGCAATGAGAGGGTCAGCCCTCGTGAGGCTGTACCTGGAGCACTGTGAGCAGGTCTGGGCTGCTCACACACACAAGAGATGTGGAGCTCCTGGAGCAGATCCAGCACGGGGCTACGAAGATGATGAAGGGACTGGAGCATCTCTCTTGTAAAGAAAGACTGAGGGAGCTGGGGCAGTCCAGGCTCGAGAAATGATGGCTGAGAGACCTCACCAGTGTCCAAAATAATCTGAAAGGAGGATGACAAGAGGACAGAGCAGGCTTTGCTCTGGGTGCCAGGCAGTAGGACAAGAGGCAATGGGCAGAGACTGGTGCACAGGAAGTTCCAGATGAGGAAGAACTGCTTTCCTGTGTCAGTGACCATGCAATGGAAAAGCTTTTGCCCACTGGAGGTGTTCCAGACCTGTCTGGACACAATCCTGTACAATCTGCTTTAAGATCACCCTGTTTGAGCAGGGAGGTTGGACCAGATGCCCCACTCAGGTCTCTTCTGACCTCACCTGTTCTGTGATCATACAAATATCAGCAAGCATCAGGACACCTTGGAGCAAATCCAGAGGAGGCCGCCAAGATGCTGAAAGGTCTGGAGCACTTCTACAAAGACAGTCTGAGGCAGCTGGGGCTGTTCAGCCTGGAGAAAAGAAGGCTCTGGGGAGACCTTATTGCACCTTCCAGGACCTAAAGGGGCTACAAGAGAGCTGGAGAGGGACTTTTTACAAGGGCAAGTTGTGATAGGACAAGGGGAAATGGCTTTAAACTGAAAGAGAGCAGGTTTGGGTTAGATATTAGGAAGGAATGGTTCACTGTGAGGGTGGTGAGTCACTACAACAGCTTGCCCAGAGAAAGTGTGGGTGCCACATTCCTGGAAGTGTTCTACACCAGCCTGGATGACACCTTGAACAACCTGGTCTACTGGAAGGTTTCCTTGCCCATGGCAGCCAGGTGGAACCTAAAGTTCTTTCCAACCAAAAGCATTCTGTGGTTCTATGATTTTGCTATTGAAGCAGAAACTTTCTTTTACAACAAAGTTGAATTCTGCAGTCAAATTAGGAAAGAACACGTTTAATTTCTTTATTGTACAATGTGCTTTCAAGGCATAAATTTCAGAAATATGGAAAGGGAACCACTTCAACACCAAAATCCTTAGATAATTGTTAGCCAATTGTAATGGTAATCACCATGTGCACACAAGTTGTATTGTTTTGTCAATTATACTATTTATATACAGAAACTACCATTGTCAAATACTCCATGACTGAAGTTTTAATTCATTTTGGAAGACTTCAATGAACTCTGTCTTGGAACACAGGCTTCCTGCTCCCTTGGCAGATTGCTGTTCCAATGCTCCAACAGGTGGAACACAAGTAGTCCATGTGCTGAATTTGGTTGGCTATGCATATCATGGGGTATTTTTGTCTGCTCTCAGTGCCATCAACCATAAAGACATTTCAAGTGCACATAATGAGTGCTTAAAAAAAGACAGTTAGGCCTAACAAAACATCTCTCTTGCTCCAAGATTTTAACAAACTGGAGTTGAAAAGGGCACTAGTACAGTAAGAAAAATCTCAAGGAAAAAAAAATAATTGGAGATGATTTGCTAAATAATTATTGAGATCTTGGTGTTTGGATTTGGTGGTTTTCTTTTCCTAAACCCATATTATGTTAATATGCATTTTCTCTTTATTTACACAACATTTAATGACCAATTTAGAGTACTTTTGCAACTGTTTATTAATTTCTGTCAGTTCAGGGCACCTTAGAGTGCTTGAGTAAAACAAAATCCAGGTTTGCATGCTATAGAATACATTTTGGTAAATAGCTGCTCAGAACTGTGCTCTCCTAGTGAAAATATTCTAATCAAAATATATCAATGGACAGGGCCTTTATGTAACAGTCTTCATGATATATTAGTTTCTCCTACTCCTTCATTTTACTTTTTTTTTTAATCACCAGTCTCTGCTTTTCATCTTCCCTTTAGTAAAAATTATGCAACTGTTGTCCATGGGAAGTGTGCTTAATTTTTATACTTCCCTACAACCTAAATATTTCATAATAATGTTAAGTTCTCCCTATGTTACGTTGATTGGTTATTCTCACTAGTTCCCTGTATAAAACCAGAATCAATATCCCTTTCTGACAGTTCTTTAATACATTCATAAATAAAAGGTTATGTCTTCCTCTGACACACATGTACTTACTTGATTTATAGCAGCTTAAGTGTCTGGGAAAAATCATACACTATTACCTAGGCAAGTACAAGATGATTGTTCAGAGTTTCTATGGGAGAAAATGGGGGAAAAGCCCTATCTGCCAGCTCTCCCTGCAGCAGAAGAGCTGCATGATGAATGCAGTGCAGTTGCAGAGATCTGGTAGCCTTCATCAAGCATTCAGGCTGATACATGGGATTAAAATAAATAAAAGCAGCATTTTGAGCCACCTAATCAGAGCTGCACACCCAGGCCTCTCCGCATTCCTGTTGAAAGCATTCAAGATTAACCCCAGGCAAAGAAGGACAGGCCAGAGGAGATTCTTCAAATTCTTCTGTTACCCAAATAGTTTGTTTTGTTCAGTCTTTTCCCACTCCATAAAGCCACACATGCTGCTTGTGCACACTCTACACCGTGAGGTAATAAACCAAGAGCAACTCCAAATGACAAAATCACCTCTTTCCAGTTCAGTGAACTGTGCCATGCAAAAACCACAATCATTTGCATGATGATTGCAACCAGAACATTAAAAAAAATCATAAATATATAATATATATATCCTTAAATTAAAGAGAAATTTTTCATACATATATAATGTGTGTAAATATATATATATATACACACCTGCAGAGTTGGAAGAGATGGCACCAGAAAGAAAACAAACCAGTACCACATCTCAATGTAATAATGACCAACTGCTTTTCAAGCAGCAGTTTGAAAAGAAGTAGTAATTAGAATATGAAAGCTGGGAAGTATTTACTACAACATAAAAACATATTTGTAAACATATAAATCCTCCTTAAGCAACTCCTTTGCTAGATTCCCTCTGTCATCAGGTTCTTGAGTGAAACTGGAAAATAAACATTAAGTAAATGCCATCCATGAATATGACTTGAACCTTACCTTCACAGAAAAATTGAACTAGAACAATTACTCTGTTACCTGTTCAGTTTGTCCCAACTCTGGCTTTCAGGCAGCATCTTGACACTTTAAAAAAATTAGAAATTACATGGAATTTTTATAAAAATATTTCTGTGTCTCTGTTTTCTATGCTCATTCACCAAACCAATCATTTCACATACTCATTTCTGAAGGTAAGACTTCTATAAAAAAGCAGCGGTGAGTCATTCAGAGAACACTTTGCTTGCTAGTATGATGATATCATTATTACTGCCTCTGTGACACTCCTGTAAGACCACTGCTATTGAATGTCTAGGGATGAGCTCACTGGTCATCAATTTATTTAAAGTTGGAGCATTTTAAAATGCTTAAAATATTGCTGTTCATAGGAAAAGGTCTTATTCGAGTGTAGTTAACTGTAAAATCCCTAAATAATCTCCTTTGGAAATAATTTCAGCAATATTTTAAATTTTAACTAACAATTTTGTCTCAAGTAATGTTTTTGTGTCTGCATCATGTTTTCATTTTCATAAATTTTTGAGTCTGAGAACATCAGAAAGAATTTTATTATCAGTGTAAATGGAAATGATTCATATAGTGATATTAAAAGAAAATGACCCTGAAATTCAAAGAAAAATTATGTATAAGTGGTCAAGAATATATTTTTTCATTATATGTTTGCACTGGATGATGTTAAGCCTTCACTAGTTAAAACGAACATAAATGTCATTCATATAAACAAAAATAAAATGAGTGAATGTTTTTCAAACATGAAGAAATATTAAGAAAAGGAGCTGCAGACCAAAAGGTTTCATCTTAATTTATGGTGGAATATCATGCAAAAGGAATAAAATACAGCTCATTTATAAGACTATCTGATAAACACTTCTTAAAAAAGTTCTTAGTTAATGGTTCTATACTAACAAACTACAACAAACCCCATTAATCCAATCAAGAATGAACTGCAGCACAGCTCAATATTAAAAACAGTACCCTGTCTGCTTGAAATAATAAATAGTATAAAGAAAAAATGTTTGATTGCTAATAAAACAATCTAAACCTCAAAAATTTGAAACTTCTGGCAAAAAAAGCAGTCATACAGAAGGTTATAGATTAAAATTAAACGGGCTCTGTACATCATGGGAGTTTTGCTGATCTCTGCTGATAATATTATTTAAAACTAGTAAATTCTAAAGTAGTAAAAGCTAGGGGGAGGACACACTTTCATTTTTTTTGATACCACATTAATCATGGGTTTGGTGCTGTACAAGGCACAGACGATCAGTACAGAAGCATTCAGATATTTTGGGCCCAAATCCAGGTCTCCAAGTTGGGAAACACATCTCAAGCTGCAGCTTTGCTTGAAAGTAACTCCCTATTACATCCATCCACACCCCCATATGTAAGCTGCACATGAATACAGGTAATTTACAAAAAATAAAGTGCTTTTTCTCTTTCTTTTCTTTCTTCTAAATCTTGTCGAAGCTGGTGAGCACAGATGCTGATGCTGAAACTTTGGCAATCTCCTGACATTAAGTTAAACCATAAATAAGAACAAAGAAATGTAAATGGGCATGTTATTTTCACTTCATTTATTGTAACATTTTAGAAGTGTTACAGGGGGTTGGTTGTTGTGTTGGGTTTTGTTTTTTGTTTTGTTTTGGTTTTTTTTTCTCCTGCTTTGAAGTTTCAGATTTAGTTCTGAAGGTGGTTCCCACACAGGGATTGTCCTCGCCGCTCCCCTTCCCTTCAGACCAATCCACCCCTGCTGTGTCAGCAGCACATGAGCTGTGCACTTCTAAAGCTTCCTGTAATTAAGTTCACCTTGTTGCATTATAGGCAAACATGTTCAGACTTATTTTGGATACATTTGGGAAATAATAGCTTTTGAGAGTCTAAAGTGAGAAGCAACGTGGGCTACTAAAATAAGCTGTGGTGAGGACCATGTCTTGTAGTGCTTTTACATGTGGCAAATTCCCTCAGCGTCTCGGTACTTTCATCAGAAAATGAGGAACATTAATTTCGGTTGTTTTGCATCAGAACTGACATAAGTTTACAATAATGTTTGTGTTTATGCTGCGTTGTTTGTGTGTGTGCACCTAGGCCGGGTTTCAGTTGACAAAGGCCGAGTACATGGTTCCATTTCAGACACAATGTGGGCACCCTGCCTTGACTCCACTGCCTTTCCACAAGGCTTCTGGTCTCTCCCCCTCAGCTCCTTTGTCATGTTTCCAATCCCCATAAAAACACTTCCCACATCCTAAGGCAACTTAAGTTTGCACAGGGTGCATAGGCTTTGGCAGCTGATTCCAACTCTCTCAGAATTATGTAAACTGTGACAGAGTAAGTTTCTGGCACATTTTTATGCACGTGAAAAATACTAGCCCAAGACCCTTCAAGGGACAGAGTGTCTCATGTTTCATGCCATGACACAACAACTAATACAGCAAGGGAAATCTGTGGATGCCCAACCATCTGGGTGTTTTTCAACCCTAGTAAGGTGTTAACACAGTTCATTGCTGGGCAGTAAGAGGCTGACTTTCTCTTGCCAGCTGGGACGCAGAGCTCAGCAGTCAGACATTTCAGTGGAAGAATTTCAGCCTCAACCAAGAAACAGCAAAATACCCAGAGCAAAACACAGAGAGACCCAGCAGGACAAGCCAGCAACCCTGCAGTTTGTGCCAGGCTGACATGCTGGTGGGGCCAGTGCTGGGCTGCCACAGAAGTCACCTGCCAGCCTGAGAAGGGGCACTTTGCAGGAGTACTGCAGCCAGCTCTGGGCTCCTCAGAACAGGAAGGACATGGACCTATGGAAGCAGCTCCAGAAGAGGGACACAGAAATGGTCAGAGGGATGGAACAAAGACCTGTGAAGGCAGGCTGAGAATGCTCAGCCTAGAGAAGAGAAGGTTCTGGGGAGACCTTAGAGCATCCACCAGTCCCTGAAGGGAGCTACAAGAGAACTGCAGAGGGACTTTTTACAAGGGCATGTAGTGATAGAACAAGGGAGAATGACTTTAAACTCTCAGTGGGAAAGTTATGTCAAATATTGAGAAAAAAAAATTTCACTACTAGGGTGGTGAGACACTGGCACAGGTTGCTCATAGAAACTGTGAGTGCTCCACCCTGGAAGCGTCCAAGGCCATGTTGGATGGGGCTTTGAGCATCCTGGTCTAGTGAAAAGTGTCCTTGCCCATGGCAGAGGGTTGGGCTAGCTGACCTTTGAAGGTTCCTTTCCCCTGAACCATTATATGATTCTATGTCTTAGCCTGTTGCCAGCAAGTTGAAGTGAAAATGCACCATCACCACATGTGCAGCTCTGGGCCAGTCCTACCTTCCCCAAAACACATAATTTATCTTGCTCAGATGCTAATGGCACACCAAAGCCCCTCAGCCATGCTGGCCAAACAGCAAACACAGCATAAGGACACCCCTGGACCTCTGCAGCTCCTCCTCTCCCCTCCAACCATGATGAGAAACACCAAAACAGGGCTGAAATCTGCTTTTGGCCTCCCTCAGGGGTTTTGGTCTTTCTCTGCCTTGGAAAGGGGAAAGGAAACCAGCCACTACTGACATTAATCCTTTGTATCCATTTTCCCTTTCCACAATGGTACGGAAATCAGGCTTTCCCGAAATACTGCTGTTTCACCCTCATTGCTCTGACTTTTGCTTTGGCAGTGTAAATTAGAACTAGTGTGGTTTGCCCCATCCTCAGACAACACGTTAGGAGACCAGATTTCTGCTGTTCTAGAAGGACTATCCATCTGCAATTTTGGGAGCCCAAACGCACCTCCTTCTGGAAACCATTATTACATCTGCTCTTCTGCATGATCATTAGGACTGGCTGCAACTATTACTGTAAATGGGCTTCCAACTACAAAGTTTCTCAGGGAATAGCTGCATTTCTTAAAGCAGAGGAGGTGGTAGTGGGGGAAGCAGTTAAAGCCTTTCAGTTCATGGCTCCTTTCTTGATTTTTTTTTTTTTTTTTCCTACTAGAAGAAAGCTTTCATATTTCTGTGGCACTTTCTTTTAAAACCTTTGTGAAAGGAACATCTTCATTAAAGCTGGCCTTGAAAGAGCCACTAATGGGAATGCTCAATTTTAAGATCCTCCTTTGAGGGACAGATTTACACTCCAAGGCAAACCACATAGGCATTTAAAATATTTTCAAAACCAGGGCACGGAAAGCTGAGGAATCTCAGCATCCTCAAAAATGTGACTCTAATTTGTAATGTTGAGAATGCTTAAAAACAAGGTCTTTAGTAAGGAAATAAAAATGAATTCTGACTCATTGATGTTAAACTGGGATTAAAAGAATTTGGAAGTCACACAACAGCACTGAAGAAGAGAAAGGAGAGAGATATAAAGAAAGTACATAAGAATAGAGGAGATTAATAGTTTTAAAGGAAAAAAAAAACCTGACAGGTTTAAATATAAATGTACTATGAGATGCTATTCCTGCCTGTTCTCTTACTTTGTAGGTCTTGTTCAGATACATGGTAGGAAAGGAATGTGCTGAACCTTTTTAATCCATTCAGTTTTAATAGTAAAAGTAATTTTCTCAGGTGGGCACTGAAGAGTTGCAATTACAGTTTATTTTGCCAGAGAAATTCTTTTAAGACACTAATGGTATGAGACAGAGGGTAAGGAATGACAGCACAGCGTGTCTTCTAAGCTTGAAACCAGCAGATTTGCAGAAGACCCAGAGACAACAAATGGTATTTTTCTGTTGAAATCTCAAGGTGGTTTATTTCAAAAGCACTTTGCCTGCGGGTAAAAGACCATAATGAAAATATCTAACTGTGGTCATGCAGCTATTGCTATTCTCATTCTCAAGATCCATTTAAGCTCTAGCACAGTTGTCTTTGGGCTATCAAAACCATAAGAATTTTCTTCTATGAAAGACTAAAGCTTTCCTTATCTACTTTTCGTTACCATTCACTTCATGATTGTTTAAAAAACATAACCCCCTCCTTTACACCCTACATACTAATTAGGTTATTTCTTGTAAAAGGCCATGCTTAAATTTGTCTCTTTTTTGACACAAAGACTCCTTAAATATCATATCAGACATGACATGTTAGTTCCACAGACAGGAACTAGTTGAAGAAAAATAGCTACTAAAAAAAATTGTCTTCTTTTAGCCCACTGATGTCGCCACAACACAGAATCAATTAGGTTGGAAAAGACCTCTGAGATCATCAAGTCCAACCTTTGACCTCTTCTGAAAATTCTGTTGAGGTTGAGATTTCTTTTTCTGGGGTAAGAAGGTCTTGGTCTTTTTTTGGGTTTTGTTTTTGTCTTTTGTATTTTTTTTTTAATTATTATTTGTCAACTTCTTTCGACTGGTAAAGTCAACGTTTAAAACCCACATGTCTTGTTACACAAGGCACTGCTGGCAGCTGTTTTTTCACTGCTCAAGTGAATAAGCTTCTATACTTAAATTAGAAGTGAAGTTGATTTTTTAAAATCATCCATAAAAAGTGTATTAGAGACCAGCATCACAATAAGATAAGTGAACTACATGGAAGATACGATAAAATCCTTTTTTTTTTTTTTTTAATTGACTAGACATGAACAAGGACAGAGCTTGATCTCTGCAATACAAGCAGTTCACAGGAGGTCACTTTATCACTACAGTGTTATTTTGCTCTGGCTTGGTTGACCTTTCCCAACATCTTTATGATAAACAAAACAATTTTTTCCATTACTAAAGGCCACTCACCTTACAGCTCAGGGGCCCAGGACTTGTATGGGTTGTCTTCACTTGAGCTGATGTTAACCTAAAAAAAAGAAAAAAAGAAAAAAAAAATTCAAATTAGCATTTGTTATAGCAGTTGCCTGGTGGTCAGCTACCAACTACATTTGTTTCAGATTTGCTTTAGTTTACAGTGATAATGAGCAGCTATTCATGTTTCTAGAGTAAAATGAAGTGCAAAAAGGTTCACGTGTGCAGAACAGTACCAGAGGTGCAGAGGTTCTGGCAGAAACCACAGCTGCACTTCAGAGGTCACTACAGCATTTCAGTCCTTCATTGTTCAGGTAAACCCAGCTTTAGAACAAAAAGTGAATGGTTAGGAACTAATGACAAAAGTGAGTACCTAAGTTGTGTTAAAAAAAACTTCCAAAAATAAAGTCCATGGAGGACAAGACTATCAGCATCCTTCTTCTCCCAATAAAGGGAAAAAACTTCTCAGGACAAGACCATAAGCCTCCCAGTGGTGACTTCAGGATATTGATAGCTCATTGTGAATCCATCTCTTTCTTTCAGGAAGGCTGAAACTACCAGTCTTTGGACCCAGAGGGTTTCTAGAAAGGATTTTTTATTACCCCTGAAAAGCAATATATCTGCATCATGATTTTTTCCTACATTAATTTGAATTATTAACATATATTATAGTAACTAATAAATCAGACTATTATATTGTTAAATCTTGAACTGGAATAACAGTAATTTCCCAGTTTCACCTGTGACTGTGTTCTTCTTTTGCCCAAGCAAGATTTTTGTAGAATAAGCAAGAAGCATGATGACTCTCTCTCTCTATATATATATATATATAGTGACACAATTAAAAAAAAAAAAAAACCACACAAAAAAACACAACCACACACCAAACAGAGTTCACAACCATGTATTAAAAAGATGCACATCATCCTAATTAACAAAGAACATTAGAAAATTAAAAGAGATGTATGAACCCCTATAGTTCTTCAATCATAGGTGTCCTTACCCTGTCAAAACTTTGCAGAAATATTTTTGCTCATTTCAGCTGTAACTTGGGAGGTTATTTCATCTGTAAACAACAGCAAAAAGAAGACATTAAAAAAAAAAGTCAACATCATAAACTTGCTGCAATCTGTCCTAGAAGCATCAAATGAGTTTTCATCATGAAAACCCTTTTCAACCAGAAAGTGATTTGTGTTTTGTACAAAGTATTTAACTGAATACAGGGAAACTGTGATGAATTTTCAAAGATATGCAGTACTCATTTTATAGAAGTGCACTTTAAGAGGTGATTTTGTGGAAACACACATATTCCATCTATGCTTCAGAAAAAGTCAGACTTTGTTAGGACTTTTTATCTCCTTTTTTTTTAGACTTACTGGGCATAACAGACAAGCTTCTGGGACATTTAAGTCTTTCCTTCGACCTAAAATAAAACCAAGAAACTCAAAGTTGAGAATTATTATGATAATTACTTAACCAATTGGAAAGCAAATGATGGTAAGTACCAGCAAAGGAGAGGGAAACATCAGCAAGCAAAGCAGTAATAAGTTCAGCAGGTCTGGTGGGACAGAGAGGTCAGGCAGAGGGGGCACCTGGAGAGAAAGGACAGATAGCAGTGAGCCAGTATCTTGATGGTTTTTAATGTCAAGTGCAGCTGTGAAGGTTAGCTATGAATATACTTATTTTTGGTAGTTATTCCTTAAGAATCAGGGCTGAAAGATCAGAAATGCAGTCTTCCTTTTCTGAGATACTGTTTCTCTTCTGGCAAGCGTGCATATTTTACCTCCATAAATTCATTTTGGAAGTTCATGCTAGTGGCTCCCTGATTTTGGGCACAGAGTATCTGCAGGGGGCTTTTGGTGCATTACAGAAAAATGCATTTCTGATGGTTTTGCTCTGAGGGGCATCTAATGCTTGGGAAAATATGCCAGAAATTTTGTGTATTTTCAGCTTCTTCAGGCTGGTATCACTTGGTGGACGTTCACCTCTGGCACACCTCTCCACACAAGGTTGGTGAGCCCCTTCAGTGCCAGAAGAAAGGCTTGAATCATGCCAAGTATTCTCAGTATGTTTCAAATAACTGCCAGTTTTGTTGAGGTAAATAGACTGCTCTTACTCAAAGTGGATGGTGTTCTTTCTGCCTTGTGAGACTCACCAACAGCAGCAATGTGAAAACTTGTGAGACAGTTGAAGGTGGTACAGTCACTAACTTGGTGTTCTTAAAATAATTGTTCTAGAATTAAAACCACAGATCTGTTTTAGAATCTGATGATTTCATGAATGATTTAAAAAAAATATATATATATCAAAAAACCCCACACCACACTCTGCCTTATTCTGGATTAAATGTATTCAAAACAAAAAGCATTTTGAATAAGAAGACTGTCCCTTTGAAAATTGTTTTAAATATCCTATGTGGTCAGTGGTTTTCTTTTTTAATTCATAACATTCAAAACTTACATTTTTTTGCATTAACACCCCCATCACAGCTTTATCAGAAATTCTCTTAACAACCCTATTATTAACACATATGCAATCATCATCACACTGTATTTAATTGAGACAGATACAAGAGTCATAGCTGTTTCCTTGAGAGTTTCAAGCTAAATTACATTTTTGATTGAGTTACTTGAGTGGCAAATCTCCATTAGTCAGTTACACACTACATGCTGTGCTACCACTCTCAGAAAAGCAAAAACTCCATTCAGCATTACTACAGTTCTCTATCAAACAGGTTTTTTGTATGCATTCACTGCATAACTTCTATTTGAATATTCCCCCCATAAAAAACCCAAACCAACCAAACAATTCCACCACACACACAACTCAATAGTCTTCACTATTTAAAGTATTATGGTCAATGTCACTCTTTTTAATAAACGGTTTTTTCAAGTACATTTCAAGTACTACACAAATAAATAGTCTTTTTTTAATACTTATAACTAATCTATGTTAGTTTATAGGTAATAATTCTGCTAAAATGGGAAGAAAGAAGATTGGATTACAAGACCCTTTCCAAAAGAGCCAAATGTGTATATATGGAAAAGCATTAAAAAGATGAACTTTATATTAAAGTAAGCAGTATCAGTATATTTACCATATAAATATGCTCCTAAGTCCATTCTTTGGTGAATGGTTACTGAAAAAACTGAAAAAGATCCATATCAAGTTAATGAATTCTACTCTGCTGAGTTACAGAAAAGAATATAGAATAGAAAAATCTACATATATTATTTCAAACTGCTCATTAGATAGACTTATCTATAATATATATGTTAGGCACAAATTACATTAAAATAACATTTACAGAACTGCAAAGGAAAAGTTTCACAAGTTAAAAATGGGAGAGGGGGGAATGAAAAAAATCAAGGTTGGCTGAGTAACCTCAGCTCACCCCTTCTGCTTAGGCAGTATTTTGTGATCTTTAAAGAAAGCACATTATGACACAGCAAAGGTTGGAAGCCAATGCACAGGAACCATGGTAGGAAACTGGGAGAGGTGGAGCAGGGACAGATCACTGACACTGTCCCTTTAGGTGGTACAAGTGGGATGCCACAGTACAGTCCTGAAGCCAGCAGAAAATACTGATGCTTCACTAAATCCCAGACCTAGAAATCTCTCCAAGGAATTTGTGGTTTGTAATTCCCAAAGTACAACGTAATTAGGTTCAGTCTAATCTGCTTAATGTCATTTATGATTCACTGCCACTGTCAAGGTTGAATAAACCCCAAAACTCCCAGAATAGTGGTGGGAAATCAGTGCCTAAAAGGTGGAGGAACATAAAGAGTCTTCAAAGTGTTGATAAATTTTTTTGAGGACCATGGTCACCAATTTGCCAAGAGCAAACTAATGAGTCTTGGTAAAAGGACTTTAAGTTGGCAAGACAGAATAAAGTCCTCTGTAAGGGGACAAGCAGAAACAGGGGGAAAAGAAAGCAGCCAGTACACAAGAAATTTGGTAAGAAAGATGCATCACTACAAGAGAGAACAGAGGGCAACAAACAGGGATTCAGAAGGCAGGTAATTTAAGAGTGTTTCTAGAAAGTGGCAAGAAAGGTAAAAGCAAAACTCAGCAAAATGAAATAATGAGAAATAACGAGAATTGTATGAGGTCACAAGATATTCCTGTTCCAGTGAATTAAAATGTTACATTTGGGACAATGACATGAAAACTCAGAAAACCTCACTGTGGGTTAAAACTAAATAGTTGAAAAGTTAACAGAGGAAAGCCCATGAGGCAGAGGAGTGACTACTACATATGCACACAGAGGAGGCATCCCCTAGTCCAAGGTAACCATTGAAGTAGGTAGGAAAATTATGTCTTTAAATCTCTAGGTGGAAATAAAAGCAGAGAGAGAAATAAAGATTTTGCTAAAGATTATCAGCAAAATACACGAGATGAAGTCAAGAAAGTGACAGCACATACTGAAATAAGTTGAAGAATCATTAAAAGCTATATATTAACTGTAAAACAGAAACTATTTTAGAAATAAGATTTCTTATTAGAATAAATTATTCTCACATTCATTCAGCAGACATGGTTCCGATGCACAGTGCAGGGAATATCGGGATCCAGGAAAAGGAAAACTCAAGGAAAAATGCTTTAAATGGTCTCCCTTTCTATTTACAGGCACCTTCACTATGCAGGGTAATATCACACTAGCTATGCTTTACAGCTTGAATCAAAACCAAATATACT
>VZTR01019322.1:2004-40569 GCA_013400775.1 Chaetops frenatus
CCGGCAGGGTCCCGGCCGCAGCCCCGGCACGGCCCCCAGGCCCTGAGGCCCAGAGCAGCCGGCCGGGCACGTGGTGTTACCTTCCCTGCAAACGGAAGTCAAAGAGAGCTTTTAACTTCCCACTCTTAAAAATGTAAGCTTCACAAAGACGCCCCCAATGTTCAAGTGGCCACAGGAAGTGCCCATCTCAAAACCAGCCAATCTGTGGGCCCTCCACCCCCGCCGGAAACCGTGCCCCAGCAGAAGTAGAAAAACAAAACCCCCCCCAGGAAGGAGAAAAAAAAGTTGTTTTCCTTTAAACCACAACAACCTCAGAAGATAAAAAATATTCCATTATGTTCCCCATTATGAATTCTTATAATTATGAATTTGGAATTTTAATTCCATAACCTCATGATTTATTCTTAGGCACAGGTTGTTTTGAAAAACAGAATAAGAAACAAAAACATTTGCTAATATATCTTGAATGAATGAATACCAAAGAAGCAAGAGGAGGCTAACTGAAACTGAGTTTGATTTCTTTAAAATTACTCCTGAATATTCACAGCAAACATCTTTCAGCATGTACCCAGCTCTCAAGAGGATAATAAAGTTTTCCCATTGTCAGTCCTGTAGCAAATATTATTTTGTATTGAACTAGCAGGAAAAACAATAGTTTCTCTTTTTAAATATTTAAATATGAAGCAGAGGTAGTAATAGTTGCTTCTTATATTTTGGGGTTTATTTTTAAGTAAGAAGAACACTAAAGTAAATCTCAGATCTGAATGGACTTTTTTTTGGTCAAGTTCTCTTTAACTTCAAATGTAGCTGGCTACAGACTTCAGATAGCTGCTCCAGCTATCAGGTAGAACTAGAAGAGAAGCATGTAAAAGGGACCAAGTATGACACCCATAGTGAAAAAAATCTACATGAGGAGAAAATTAACACTGAGATTCCTCTTTCTGGAAATAAATGAGCTGGGACGCAATATTATATGGGTCTGGCTCAGGAATTGCCTCTGATATATATCACTATAACTCATAATATGAGAAGTTGGAAGCACACTGGCCATCTTACCATGTTTAGGACATGTATTTAACAGCAAAAGGACATATATTTTCATATACTTTGTACTGTGCAACCCAGTGTCACAGAACGTTTTAGAGGTAAAACAAACAAACAAAAAAGAATTCAAAGGCCAGAAAAATTAAATTAAATTTAAAGTTATTGATACTGATGCTTTTAAATACAGCAATCCAGCAGTGTTCTTTGATTCAGAGGTCCTTATATTGATGCATCAGAGAAGCTAGAGATACGTTACATTGGGGAAGGCCTGAATATTAAACTCCTCAAACATCTGCTTCTCACTGCTGTTAGAGGAAACCTGCTGATATTGGTAGGCCCGGGGTCTCATCTGTCAGGAGGGGTAAAACATGGTTAGACTTCAATGTTGAAAGCGGCATGCTCTTTTCCTGGAATAGGAATGTGTTTTAGGATGATTAAGAATTTGTTCTTAATAGAACTTAAGAATTTTTAGCTTCCCTTGTAAGAGGAGGGAGCCAAACAAATTGGACAGAAAAGATTTTGCTCTTTATTAGGCAATTTATATTCCTAATCCTTATCTTATCTAAAAATGTGGCAGCAGCTTTACAAGGAATTTTGCTTCTAAGCCCCCCAAGTCAATTATTAGTTCCTCGAGAAGCCATTCATATAACCAATTCCTGTTCCAAGAACACAAAAAACGCTGCAAATTTATTCTTGCACCTCTTTTCATGTTGAAATCACTTGAGGAAGGTCAGTGATGATACGCAAATTTTAAACTGCTTTTCATATCAGTTCAGTGTTTTTCTTTCCTGATGATAGAATTTCATTATATTACAATAAAGCTTTACTGCTGGTACAACTTGTTCCTGCTGTAATTTGCTTGCTTCTTTTAAGAGTGTCAAAAAAGCAATTTTTAAGGCTGGACAGCCTATCCAACTACATGGTGAAGGAAAATGCTTCCAGCCAAGAGACATGGTATGTGTGATTACTTACTAGTGTTCCTGAGAGGTGGGCTACAGAGTGAAAATATAGTGTTGTTGCCTGGTGCAAGACCTCAGGAAAATCATGGTGGGGCAAAAATGACATGTTTCAAGCAACCTGCAACATTTATAAAATATGCCTGATCTCACTGTGTTATCATGAATATCTTCTTGTACACACGTAACAAAATGAAACTTGTACAGAAACGTCTCAGCATGACATGGTTGAAGCTTTTGATGGTTTGGAATTTTTATCATTTAGTGAGCTTTAGAACTATTGGGATTTCAGCAGAATAATGATTCCAAGTCAAATGAGGGGGCTCCAAAATGACCTCATACAGGGTTGTATAAGCACCTAAAACACATCACTAAGATGCCCTGGGGTATTGTGTATGTGGTCAGTCAGCTGGCTGTGATCGCTGTAACTGCACTGGCAAAACAAGGGCTGGTCAAATCTTCCTTCATCTAAGTGCCTCTTACCATTTCCCAGATACTTTTTAAGGTTTATATTTATACCTTATACCACTGAAAAAGTATTTATGTCTTAAATTAAATATTCAAAAAATATTTAATTTAATACAGAGAAGTATTCCACTTCCATTATCATGAGTTTGTTCAATGGCCTTGGAATTCTACTGTCATTTTCAAATTTGCTGAAAAACTGATTAGCACCTAACTTTGGAGGCACAACTAGCTCTCCACAACACATTGGTTTGTCAGATTCACAGGGCTCATTTGGCTTATTTTAATATCATACATATTGCAAATTACCTTATTAGAGTACACAACTGGGACAAAAAATGAATTAAGTGTCTCTTTTCAAGTTGTGGCTCCTGTTTTTAATATACAGCCATAGTCTTTTTGCAAGATATCAGCTAATCAGTGATGGAATTAGAGTCAGGGGAGCTCAAGTCAGTAAAATGCCAAAAGTAATGTCTTACAGCATTGAGTAAAAATCTTGATTCCAGCAAGACCAATAAGAAATCATCCTCCTAATTTTATATTCCTTAAAATTATTAAAAAGTTTATGCTGATCAAAACAGAACTGAAATTTTATAAACCAAATATGTTTCTAACATATAATGATGTCAACATTATGTTAACATGTTCCTAACAGATAATGTTCCTAACAGATAATTATGTCTTTCTTCATAAGCATACTTCCATTTGCTCCTTTATATCAATTAAATCTAAACTCAAGCAACAGAACAGCAAGTATTATCAAGAACCTATGGTCCAAGGTGAGTGGCTGGTGAAACTGTAAACCAAAATGGAATAATACTTACCAGCTCATCCCTCACATTAATTATATTAAAATAGGACTTCTCGTGAGCACTATTTATTTTCCAGTTGCCAAAACATACCTAAATCTCACAATCTACTCACAATTGAGGTAAATTACCACAACCTGAGCACTTGTGAAATGGCTGCATGTACCTTTCTTAGCATATATGTACGGCACTGAGAAATTTATCTTCAGCAGTAACTTCAGGTTCCTTTTGAGTTCACAGCTTGACATACAAGCACAAAGATGACTCTAGGTAAGTTTTAATTTGGAATATGGCACTGAATATCTTTTTTCCTCTTGTTTTTTCCCCTTGCTGCGTGTAAATGTTTTGCTTTGTCAGACATACTGACAAAATTATCTGCAGATTACCTAGCTTTATTTCTTCTTTCCTGAAGGGAAGGTAGCTGGGAACATCCTGCACTGTTTGAACAAAGTCCAGCTTGTGAATATCTGCTGCAAGTCTGTTGCAATGTTTTGGTTAGAGAAACCTGAAAACAAGGGGATTAATTACAGGCAAGGCCACAGAAACCATGAATTGGAAGCTAAGCTACCACAGAGGACTGAACTCTTCCCCCTAAACCATTTTTATATAGTTTTCATCATTTAAAAACAAACAAGAGAACCTCAATAGAGACATTGCCATAGAATTTGATTACAGGTGGAGATTTAAGCAGAAAAAGCTGCCTGGCACCCTACAATAGCAAAAAGATAATTCAAAATAAGCATTGTTGTCAAACAAAATGCAGGACTCTGCAGCAATGTGTTAAAGGAGGCAAAAATTCAGAGTGTGCATGGAAGTACAGGAATGGAGTACATAGTGTGAGAAATTCAATCAGGATGAACAGAAAGCCAAAAATGGTTATGAACTTAGTGCCAAAAAGAAAAACCCAACCTGAACTGTAATGATGTAATTAAAAAGTCACTGGAGAACTATGGGCTTCCTCTTCCCCAGCTGCCCAGGTTCATCTTATCAACCTTATCAATCCCAGAATTTATGAAGTGGCTCTAATATGAGTGATAACTATGCTTGATCAGAGCTGGTCCTTATCACCAAGTCATTAAAAACACCTGAAAGAAAAGTTTCATTTAACACTACCTGATTCTATATCTTTGTTGAAAGGAAAGAGGAGAGTATTATCCCAACAGCAAGCAATTTAGGACAGAAAGAAAATTGTTGAAAGAAGGTGTCATTTAACTTATAAATATAACTTATAAATAGTTAAACCTGTAGTTTGATTAACATCACTCTAGTGAAAATAAATCATCTGTCTGCCATCAACTTACATTTTTGGATTAGTGTAGTGTGATGATTGCTAGAACTGACATGCAAGCAAAAGAAATTAATATTTTACCCAAAAGCTAAATTTGTGAGGGGTGATTTTAGGTGTCACATAATTTTTTCTTAGTGCCCAAACTGTGTAATTTGGATTTTAAAATTTCACAGTGACACTTAAATATCTCCTAAGTTCTGTCCATTGGTAAGCTTTTCCTCTGCAAGAATATTACTGGGAAAGGACAGCACATCTTTATTAAAGAATAGCAACATTAAAGTGTGCAACTGCCTTAAACCCTGAGTCCAAAAGTATCAGCTGTTACAATAGTCTCGAGTACAAAGCAGATAGGAGCATTTCAGTTCTGTAGGGAAGAATAGAATAACCTGCATGGTTACTGTGACCAATATGAAAAGCATATATGAAAAGCAAGTTCCAAAATGCTATTACTAGGTTCCCCCTTTGTAGAAGAAAGATTAAGAACTGCTAGTCCTCAGCCACAGATGCCCTGACTGATCCTGCTTAACTGAAGGCCCTTCAAGAATGCCGTTGTCTGTGGTTTCATTTATAATCAGTGTTGAGAATCCAATACCTCCAGAGTAAAATGTTGTCCAGTTAAAGATTTGAATTATCTTTTGAAGGCACTTGTTCCTTTTCATTGACTCAGATGACTAAACTTCTAACTCAGATGCCTCAATTAGGTGCTTAAATTTGAGTAAATCTAGGCAGTAAAAGATCACAAAAGACTTTCACTCTGTTTTGTACAGCAAGTGCAAGAAATACTTTGTTCATATTACTGATGCTCTTAGGGAGACATAAGCCTTATCTTGCTGCAAAGATGTTTGCAGGAATGTCTGTCAAACCCACTTTGGTGGTTTGGTGGAGAGCCTACCCAGACTCTCACTTGTTCACCTTCCTAAAACATGGGGGGAGGGAGAAAATAACATGTGTGAAGATAAAGATAGGAAGATTGATTGACCAGTTATTGTCATTAAAAAACCAGGCTTGACTTGGTCTGTTCAGCCTGAAGGAACCTAAGGGGAGACCTCATTGCACTCTACAGCTTCTTCATAAGGGGAAGAGAAGGGGCAGGCACTGATCTCTTCTCTCTGGTGACAGGTGACAGGACCTCAGAGAATGGCTTGAAGTTGTCTCAGGGAATGTTTAGATTGGATATTAGAAACAGGTTCTTCCTCCAGAGGTCTGGAACAGGCTCCCCAGGAAAGTGGTCACAGCACCAGCCTGAGAGAGCTCAAGAAGCATTTGGACAATGCTCTTGGGCACATGGTGTGAATTTTTGGGGATGGTCCCATGCAGGGCTGGGATTTAGAGTCGATGAATCTTGTGATTCCCTTCTAGCTCAGCATATTCTCTGATTCTGTGACTTGGAGAAAATTAATTAATTTATTGCCAATTAAAAAAATATGCCAATGTTGAAAAAAGAGAAAAGACTCTTCATCCATCCCCCTTTTTCCCAGGTCCAACATCATTCCTCCATTCCTGACTCCTTGTCCTGTCCCCACCCTGCCCAGCACTGCAGAGGCAATGGAGAACTGGGGATTTGCAGTCATGACAGCTCCTCTCTGCTGCTCCTTCCTCCTCACCCCTTTCCTCTGCTGCAGTTTGGGCTTTCCATGGGCTGCCACTTCCCTCAGAACATATGCACCTGCTGCAGCATTGGGTCCTCCATGGGGCTGCAGTGTGGATATCTGCTCCAGCATGGAGTACTTCTTCCTTTTCCTCTGACCCATCTGCTGTTTCTCACTATTTTTGTTCCTTCATCTTCTCTCTGTGAAGAATTTTCTCCCTTTTCTTAGAGATATTTTCTTTGAGGGATGTAGCCATGGCTAGGGGCTCAGTTATCCCCTGCAGCAGGATCTCACAGAGCTGGCAGGAAATGGCTGTTTCTGACGTGGGACAGCCCTGGCTGCTCCTTTTGGAGGCCACATCTCCCCACTGCTTGTGCCTTGGCATCCAAATCCATTACATGCCCTTTTCCCAGGCAGATACAATTATAATTTGTTAGTCATTTGTTAGACAAGGTAGCAGATAAAAACTTTGTATTATGCTAGAAAGGAAATTAATGAGTGAGGTGTAATATTTTTCCCATTAATTTTCTTATTGAAAGTTCAGTTTATTGTAAAGGTAAGAGTTTTCATCTTGCAGGTGGGAGTTTTTAGTTCTGGATGAAATAACTGTCTAATTTCCCCAAAGGGCAGCTCTCAGGATGTAGCACTGAGCTGAGGGTATTCTCTGTGCTGTTAAACAGGCAATTATTTTCATCTTCTGCTTCCAGAACTGATGGGCTTGTTTCTTTCAAAAAACAGTTAGATACTCCAGGGATTCAGATGTGGATGCTGAATGACAACTCCACCTAAACCTGCCATGTTGCAAGTATGAGTGTTTTTTACTACAGAACTACTAAATTTAATCTGGGGTGTGTCTGGAGTCTAGGAAAGAAGAAGATGCTGTATAAACTTTTGCATTTATAGATATGAAGTGCAAGTAAAAGGAGTGAAAAACGTTTTAGGAAATGAACTGAAATGTCTCAAGTAATTCATTTATATGAGGGAAAAACAGGAGAGGTAAGTTCCTCTCCAAGATAAAGTACTCAGCTATGCAGGTAAACTGTCAGCAAATAAGTACCTATTCCACAAATTGTCAAAGTTTTTGCTGTTGTTTTCTTTTCGATTTTTTTGAACTTTTGGGTGGGAGTTTGTAAACAAATCCCTTGCTCGTCCCTCCTATTAAAAGAAATAAATCAGTCCAGCCTTTCTGCTGCTTCTCCAGAGTGTCTCAAGACTTCTGGAAGAATCCAAAGCAGGATGCCTTTCTTACTGCTGATGTGGACAAACACTAGGTTCTTTTCATATTAGCCTTCTCAGTTTTCATGGTCCTTCTGAAGTTTCAAAAGGCTCATTTCATCATACTGTAAAACATCTCTGATAATGTCTGACCTACATGCCCTAAAGCTCAGACCAACTGCAAAAGTGGTTATGAAAAGCCTTATACTCTTAAACTATCATTCTGCCAGTACTGACAAGAGGACTTGACCTTTTTTGCATTTGTGTGCTAACTCAGTCAGGGCTGTGTTCCAGAAGAGTGAGATGAGACTAATGGAGCCTGATTTCAAAAATGCTGATAGTTTAATTTATGCCTGGTTGTTACATAATATGTAATTAATGAAACATAATCAAAGAAATACTTCTAGGAAAGAGCCAGTTCTGGTTTGACATGAAAAGTTTTTTGTGATCATTAGCTATTACAAAGAAATTTCCCCTTCTAAAACTAATTAATGAAGATACAGATTCATGGATTTCATAAAGTTAGCAAACACTTCTCAAATGTTACACTACAGTAATGACTGAGTCTCTTTTACAAGAGGTAACTGCTATCAAGTGCCTCAGCTGAAATATTTGGCTGTTAAGCTCCTGCTTTTAGGTGTTGAGTGTGGTACATTCTTAAGATTTGGAACAGATAGAAACAATGGAAAAATATACAGGTAAAAATGACTATATTACTTTTTTTCCCCCTAATCTTCTAAAAAAATGTGGATGTGGTACTTAGGAACATGGTTTAGTGGTGGACCTGTCAGTGTTAGCTTAATGGTTGAACTTGATGAACTTAGAGGTATTTTCCAACCTCTTTAATTTTCTATGATTCTCTGAGTAAGCTGCAGCTCTGGTGCTCTGTTAACCTCTTCAGAGTGGTCCTTGATTCTGCTAGTTTTTCACAGATGCAATTCCTGGAAGCTGCCAGAAATTTCCTATTTCTGAAAACATTCAAATCTGACTTCTTCAGAGATCATAGATGAGATGAGAAGAACAATTAAGACTTTCTGTTTATCTAGTTTGCTGTTCATCTGACTATCAGTGTCAGTTACATTGATGTTAAATTCTCAGTAAAATTGATCTGATTTTACTCCCCTCTGTATGTTTATGTTAAACATTGGTTTTTTTGTTGTTGTTTTGTTTTGGTTTTGTTTTGTTTTGTTTTATTGCACTTTTTTTTTTTTGCAATGGCTCTTTTGTGGGATTTTTCAGCATCCTGCAGAAGTCACTAGGCACCTGGTGGTGATCCAAGGAAAATTTCTTCACACATATTCATTCTAACTACTAGCACCATCAGGACAGAGGGAACTGGGGGATAGAAAAGAGAATTATTTGGCATACATTTCAGAAACCTGTGTACTGATGATGACAGAAAAATATAGATGGCAGAGCTCACTCCAAGGCTCATCCTCTGCCAGCTGGGCTTGTAAACAGGTTACAGATTTCTTGAATAAAGAATGTTGAGAAAATCTGTGAACCAAATGTCCAAATAACCTGAGGCTCAGTTTGACCAATGACCAAAGATAAGTTCTGAAGATCTGTTCTCAGTTGAAAGATGGAATTAATTTTCCTGTGGCTTTAGCCACCTGTGAGCATAGAATAAGCTTTTACTAATTCCATTGACTGAGAAAGAGGAATATCAGATTTATTAATGCTCTTCCTAAAAAAAACAGTTGAGAAATGACTAAATAGCTCAAAAGCTGTGACAAGTTTTTCTGAATTATTCAGTTACTAATCAGTTGTTGAAATAAGACTGTATAGAATCTGCTTTTGTAGGTATGCTCAACCAGTGAAAGTAATTTTATGAGGGGTCTTTAGTTGCTTACTTGCTACTCTTCTGAAATAAGATGCACTCTACCAACCATGATTTGATAACAAAAGGAGTATTTTTGTATTATTTGTCAACCTTAGTTACCTAAAAAAATAATTTTATATATCTTTGTCACAGACAGGAAAAAAAGGGGAAAAAAATCCACCCTCTCCCCCCCCAAAAAAAAACAACTAAAAAACCCCCTCAAATTAATAGGGAGAAATCAAAGTACTAAATGAAAAAGCAGTGAGAGAAAATAATTTAATTTAATGTACCCTGGGTTACTTCTCATGTTGCCAGAAGCAACAAAAATGAACTGTTTAGCAGGAGTGATTATTCTCTGATTTATGGTTCTTGGGAGGGGAAGAGCAGACAGATGGAATGTACATGCTACCTCAAAGGAAATAGCTGATGAAAGTATTCAAAATTTCACTGGTCTCTGATGAGGATTCACATAGGAAGATATTCAAAAGAGAAACTGTATTTTTCCTTTAAAAAGGCATCACTTTGGAAAGCTAAACTTCAAACCTCCTCTATTGTCTTGGGTTTAATTTTCAAGTTAAAACCCTAGTAAGAAAAAAAATTCTTTTCCTCTTGGATGTTTGAGTGATGATATTTCCCACTGTCACACAAAATACACTCTTCTGTGGCCTGAAGTCAGACCAAGGTAACAATTATATGCCACAGTGACTTGAGGGCAGGATGCCTGACAATAGTGTACCTGACGCTTGTTACAGTACCTTGTTTTTTGTGCTTCAAGACATTGCTGAATGCCTTAACAATACCTCAAGTCTTTACCAAATGAACAGTGCTTTCCCTCTTAGTTGCTTTTGACAGGGCAATATTTCTATATTTGACATTGAATAATTATAATAAAAAAAGAGCATTTGTCCCCCAGCTTCCTCTATCCGTGATGGTATTTAAGTGTTTTAATTACTACATGACAGTCCTATGGCAGAAACAAAACCAGAACAGCAGACCGCCAACTTGCTTTGTATCTCAGGTGTTGTGGCTTTCATGTGCATGTGTGTTTGGATTTTGAATTTTTTAAGTGTAATTTCTATGTTTTAGAATCTAAAAGAGCTTTTCTAAAAATCAAGGAACTCAGGAAGAGATAGAAGAAAACAAGACAAAGTCAGCAATGTTAGAATAAGTCGTTAAGCACATTCTACACAATATACCAGAGTAAATGGCTTTTAATTTTTTCTTAGAGGAACAATCTTCACAAAGTACTGCTTCATCTTGGAAAATATATTACTGCTCTGAAATCCAAGTTTGTTGTAAATAAAGAGTGTATCTAGAACTTGAGCACTGGATAGATTCCTAGATGGGATATCCCTGATAGGGAGGGAAAAAAAAATCTTTAAGAGACTGGAAAATTCTCATTTTCACAGAAACATGGGAATTTCTTTAGATGGCATTGTTATCTGAATAATAATATCAAACCAAAGGAGAGGTTGGAGTATCTACATGTCCAAGGTTCATTTTAGCCTGCATATTAAAATGATTTTTTATTACTACACAGCTTATACTTAGATCAACATTACTATTGTTCTTGACTGAAATGCAGTTATTACCCTGAAGAAGAAAATCCCAACTTTTTGAGCTAATAAATTGCAATAATTCTTGGCAGAGAAAGATGCTCAAATTTAAGTTGGTGGGTATTTTAATCAGTTTACATTCCTCTCAGAATTCTTTTTTCCCTGTCTCATTATTCAGACTTTGTGATGGCCCCAGAACAAGATTTACTCTTGGAGTGATGCTGTTCAGATGTAATAATGCTTTTGCCTTTGAACAGAGAGACTGCTAGCCTTAGAACAGAGAGAAGTTTTGTTACTAAATGAGAACTCAACCCAGAGATCGAACATGCCAGATTCTCTCATATCAATTCTCAAGGTCAAAAATGAGGAGAGAGGAAGGTTTTTTAATTATTGCTCAGCTTCTTAGGCATTATGCAAAAGTGCTGAATTGTAAATTATAGCTGATTTGGTGATGTTTGCATATGAGAAAAATTATTCTGGGAAATCAGATTATGAATATTATTGATCCCAAGGTCCCTAGAATATGTCAGTGTTAAAATCACAGTGCAGTGAACTGAATTTGTCGTACATTACTTTCTGTTCCATCTTTTTCCCAGCAGAATAGTTCTTTCCTTGTTTACTAAAATATGTCATTATCTGCAACACCCTGTCTTGCATGTGCTATAAGCATCTTTTTATAATGTGACACTCAAGTTTTCCCTAAGAAAGAAATAATAATAACCCATGCAATTTTAAGGAAAAGCATAAATGTCAATCATGTAAGAATTTGGCAAATATCTTTACATCCTGGAAACATTTAGGAATAGAAAGGAAGAGGAATCACTGAGAGATCCTCTCAGCAGAGTCTTCTGAGTATAATGTGCTTTGGAGCAGCTGCAGAAAGGTGTTTTCTTCAGTCCCATCCAGAAGTAGCTGAGGAAAACATGAATAATCTGAGGTTACACATATACTAAAAATATATGTTGCTCTTTTCTGAAGTGATCACCAGTCACAGCTTGTCCTGTACTCATTTACACTGCAAAATTGATTGCTGTAGTGTTAAAACTCTTGCCAAATCACTATCAAAATATTTGTATATTCTTTCCACAAAACTGTCAGTGAAGAGTATTTCAGCAGTTTAATGGAGATTGTCTGTTCAAAAATGAGAACACGGAGCACTAACAGAAAAGATGTATCCAGCTCTAATTACTTTGTCTTGTTGCTGTTATTCAAGAATTATGCTGGTCTTATGACAAAATAAAGAGTAGAGCATAGTACAAAAACCTGGTATTTCTATTTTCAAGCTGTGAACTGAATGCTTTCTCGTTTATATTTTTTAGCCTGTAGTCACAAATGCTACCTCTTTTCCTGAGGATCGTGGAAGAACCCCTTATTTAAATCGGGATATGTGAAGCAAGAGAAGGGAGACTGTTTACCTAGGAGTATATTCCAGAGAAAGGCAAGAAGTGTTGCTACAGGTTCTGGGCAGTCTGAATTCAGCAATAAAAGAGAATTAGAGTCAAAAATTCCAAGTAAATAGAGTTTAGTTACCTATGGGAATTTCGTTGTTGAATATACCCAGTGGATAATAGCCTCAGCTTCCCATATAATTATTTTCGTAAATATTTTTCATATGGACAGGATAGAGTAGGGTTATTCATGGCTGATAATCTTTCTCTCAGATCTTGGAAGAAAGCTAGATTTCAATCTAATGTTTCAGGTAATACGAAAGTAGGTGTGGGTGCAGCATTGCATAATCTAAATTCTCATATTAATCTAGCCAATGTAACTGCTATTTATGGATATAGTGCCCTGCTATGAAGGAATAGAACCCCTTCAGAAATACTTTAAACAGGTGTTAAAAAACTATTCAAAGTTGTATATAAGCAACAGAGCTTAAACTTTAAGGAGATAGTGCTTCTGAAATTAATACCTTAAATCTTCTTTCATAGAATGTTTTTGCAACCAAACCAGACATGCCTAGACATCAAATAATTTTGCATCAATAGCCCTATAATAGTATTGTGTTAATTTAGCAAATGTATTTTTGATGATTCAGATACCATTTGTACAGAATATTAAAGTATTGGACAGCCACTATGTTAAAACAACTACAACCCCCCAAAACATTAAAAGAAAATAAAACTCCTTGGTAAGCAAACTGTCCATCCTGGAGATGCTAGAGATGCTAATTTCCTTGCTGTATGTATGTAATGTCCTTAAGCATCTGTAGATTGTCGGAAGACTTCACTGCAGAAAGGAAAAGCCAAGGTATGTAGCTAAAGAGAAATCTTTACCCCTGACATAATTGAGATTTGGATTACCTCAGAAGCATGTGCAATAGCTGTGCACTCGGCCTCAAGCCATACCTTTTCCAACAGGTCAGTGTCTGCACACTCTGCAGTCTGTGGCACAGGGGTTCAGCTCTCTGTAGTCCATGGCCCAGTTTTGTAAGGCACAGTTATGTGGCCTTGGCTCAGCTTCACTGAAAAATTCTTGACCTGTGAGAGGATATAGGGTAAAGCCAAGATTTTCTTCTTGAGAAAAAAAGAAGCAGAGATAAAAGTGAAATTGTTGAAGTGGTAGTACCAACTTGGGGAATCAGAGAAAACCAGTGACATGGAAAGAGCTGAAATGATGAAAACAACCTGTGAGTCAAAAAACAAGAACTCTGATCAAGACCAAGCCTTTTTCAAGGACCATGGAGGGTCTGACACTTTCCCACATCAATAATAATTATCTGGGCCACAAAGACTCATCAGGTCCCTTTACTGGAGATGCTGAGCATACTCATGTTTAGTCTAGTTACTCCTAGCTACCTGTTCTGTGTATCTAGCCAGTGAATAATTGCTGTACATTTACAAACTGTAAATGTGTAGTTCTACTTATAGAACATCTGCACATGGTTAAAGAGACACAATAAATTAAGGGTTACCTTTTGTACAATAATGTGAATGTTCAATGAATATTGTGACAACTCTAGAAGTACACTAGCTTCTGGAAGAAAACACCTGTTTTTTGTGTTAACAAATAGTGACAAAGTCAGAGCATTAATGTTATATGCAATGAAAATTCTAATTTTACACTCTAAACCTTGGTCTCTAGGCACTTTATTTTAAGTTTGTGTATTGATATCTAATATCCATTGGTTGTAAAAATTTAATTGACTCATATAAATCTCAAAAGAAAGTCAATAAATATTAAAAATTAATAAATGTAGGGGTAAAAAAAGCCAACCCCAAACCAATGCAACTATGACTGTATATTGAGTTACACAAAACTAAATTACTACAGATCAAATATTTGGAAGTTGCAAACATCAACTAATCCCTTCCAGGAAGCCTCCAGCAAGAATTCAGTAAGACATAAATTGGTATAAGCAAAGGTCATTTTAAAACAGAGGAGTGTAAAATAAACATACAGTAATTGAGTGAAGATACCTTGGACCTTTCAGAAGCTGTTGTTAAGATGGCATAATAACATCTAACAGCTGCTAGTCATTAGTCCCAACTCCATCTAGTGTCTTTGGGGTAGGAGTTTCAGAGTCCTGAACGTAGTCTTCTCTGCTGTTTAATCATTAGAAACTGTAATGGAAGGCACATAAGTACATCTATTCCAGTCTTTGAACCAATCTTTACAGGGTTTTGAAAGTCATGTGGAAGGAAGAGGGATTTTTTTTCCCCATTACCTTTCAAAGTAAAGTCACCTATTGTTCACTACTAAACTCAGCAGTTTAGTATTCTTGAGATTTTTGGTATCATGACCTTAGCTATGAAAGCTTCAGGAAAAGTGATTAATTTTAATAGAACAAAATCTTTGTCATCTTTACCTATCTTAATGTTTAAAAAATACATGCAAGCAAAGAAAGAAACATATTATGTGGCTGATACTTTGCCTGGTCAGATAGCAATAATTTTATCATTTTTTCAAATGCAGGAGCAAAGTTGTTGAATCCTGAGACTTTGCTACCTCCTGAATGAATATACCAAATGAGGTTTTTCTGGTTTTTTTTTTTTCTGGAACAATTTTATGAACAGCTATAATCAATACACAGATATTATCAAGTTTCTTTTTTTTTTTATATTTATTAATCCACAATAACCAAATAGGGCCAGAATAAAGCTGTAAAACTGCAAGGTTCCTGGACCACCCTAGGTCTTAGTGTTTTCTTCACCTTGGGCCCAGTAGAATACCATTGTTTTGATGCCTTCATTTCCATGCTAGGATCTTTCCTCGTTTTAAGCACTGTTTCTTATTTTTTCTGCATTTTTTCTTGCAGCTAGGCCTTCAGAACCATTGTCAGTTTCTCTTTCTCCAAGATTCCTAGAGACAAAAAATACTAGTCCCTAAGTTTCAATTATAAATTCCTGGTTCCTTGTCTCAAAGTCAGACAGTCTTTGAAGTTGAACAGGTACCTAGATTTTGGGGGGAAAAAAACCCAACCTTTGTGATCTATAATGCATTTCTCTTCATTAGGTTCCTCACTGTTCCTTAGTACCCTGAATCTTGGTAAGGCTGCCTTAGGTCAAAATAATTTGGGTCAGTTTCTTCCATCTATAAGAGAACAGAATGAAGCTAAATGACTCTAAATTTACTGCTAAAAAGTCTCCCAAGACTCTTTTTTTTTAAACACCACACAGAATACCAAGTAAAAAAATTGAGGACTACTGAAGTTTCTCACAAGCCTCTTAAAAGATACAGCCTAGCCTTTTAAAACTGTTCCAGTCCAGCCCATTTAATAAGACTCTGTCTACTAGCAGCTGTTGATCTATTTATTGAACATTTAAAAATATAATTTGTATGAAGAATATGCCTATTTCAGGAGAGGAGGATAAAAGAGCAGTATTTTTTATTATGAGCCTCCAGGGCTTTGCTGAAAATCTAAGGCTTCTTTGATACTGTCAGATCAAAATCTTTTTATCTCATACACATCAATATTAATTTTTTTTTAATTTGAATGAGAGCCTGAGCTCTCCAGCATCAATGATCTAAAATTTATACCATGGATTATGTTATGTTCTGTTTGGATTTTTTTTGTGACGTATGAAGTAGATGGATCTGTCTAGGCTGAGAAATCATAAGCTGACTAAGCAAAAAAAAAAAAAAAAAAAAAACACCCTTTTTTTTTTTTTTTTTTTGTGAACAAGTGGAAAAACAAAGGAAACCATACCTGATCTTACTCAGAGAAAAAGTTGCTAGATTAAATTCATACACATGGCACTCAGCATTCACATTTAGAATCATAACTTCATGGGGCATAATTAATCACCAGAGTGTGGAAATGCTTACCAGATACTCTAAGTGAGAAAATCAGACAGAATGAGAATATTATTTTGGTTTCTGTGTGTATGGTGGGGAACAGAGGAACATAATAAGAGTTATGGAAAAATACTTTTTCCTCGAGGCTAAAACAGACCAAAATTCATACTTACTGGGCTTTCCACATGTGGCTGTGTTTCTTGGTAAACAAGATTTATTGCTTCATAACCTTTCTCTGAGACTGTGTCTTCTAAACTGTGATAACATATATAGGCAGCTTTTGGTGCTGTTTTTTTTTTTTTTGTTTTTGTTTTTGTTTGTTTTTGTTTTTTTGTTGTTTTTTTTTTTCCGCATGTTTTAATGGATACCCTTAACTCCATAAAGTATTTTGTCACTGCTGCTCAAAACCTCAGAGCTTTAGGTCTTCAGGGAGGAAAACCATCTGTTACAAAAGCAACAGCAAAGTGCCACGACCCAGAGTTGCAAGACACAGTAACTCCAGTTAAATGCTTATATTAAGATGTATTTGCCTATAAAGACCTCATTTAAAAAAAAATGCTGAGTAGCTACAATTCCCTTCCAAAATGCAATATAAATGGAAATCATTAACAACTCTTTGTGGGGAACTAATCCTTAACAGGAATGTGTTCTTGAATCATATCCATATCATGGATATCATTCATGCCACAGCAGAAACACAGGGGTGCAAGGCTGTAAGTGATGCATCACGATACAGTAAAACACACACCACACAGCTTACAGCAGTACTGAGCTGTACCTGTACAACAAAGGTCAGACCCTGACCAATAACCAGCTGAAACATAAGAAGACACATTTGTGTAAGAACATAAAGCAAACAATATATTTCCCAAAGTTAGCCATAAATTGTCCCTTTCAATCTTCCCATATTTGCTTGTATCTGAATTCACATCTGAAAAACAATTAGTCCAACACTGCAAGCTGAGGAACATGGTCATTAATAAGTGTAGAGCACAGCTGGCCTTAAGAATTCAGACAACACTGCTCACGTTGACTTTAGGTCATCTGAGATGAGCAGATTTGTACATCCTACTATGTTCCACAAGCTTACAATTATGTATTCAGAATCTGAATCAATTAGGTACTCAGATACTGGCAAATTGGAGATCATGAGACCTATTCACTTAATTTTCCTCATTGCCACTTAGTCAGGAAATGACTCAAATCCTGTTCACATTGAAAGTACTGGGGAAACTCTGGCTCATACGAGAAAAATCCTGGCCTCATTAAAGAACTTTTCATTTAAAAAGCTTTACAGGAAGCAAATTGCTGTTGCCATACTACTCCTTCTGGGTGATGTGGAAGAAGTTTGAATACATGTATTTGGGACAAATTTGCCTTTTTCCCCTCTTCCATGTTCATCCCAAACCTGGAAACCTCTTTTATTAAAAAAGAAACAAAATAAGAACTCAGATGAAAGCTGCACTATATTCTGCTAATACTTCTTTCAGTGAAGCACAAAGATAGCCTACCCTGAAGCATGGGGTGTGCATGACAAGATACTTCCGTACCCAAGACAGGCTGTTGTTGTCAATAACTCAAGGGCATTTTAGACCTTTTTCTGCTCTTGCCCACTATGTATTCAATGTACATGTAAAAATTAGGTCTCTTTATCATCCCTTTGAGTTTTTTCTAGGGTCATGAAAACTAAAAGATAAGCTGGTAAGTTACATATCTACTTTTGCTAAATTTTACGTGCTGCTTGGATGCTTTGTGATGACATCTCTCTACATTTAGTGCTCCCCAAATATAATTTTAAAGGGTCTTAATTTTCTTCTTTTTTGATATAAAAGACCATGTCTCTTATATCAAAACACAGGCTGGGGTATGGACAATTCGAGAGCAGCCCTGACCAGAAGGACTTGAGGGTGCTGGTGAGGCTGGACATGACCCAGCCATGGGCACTCACAGCCCAGAGACCCAAACGTGTCCTGGGCTGCATCCAAAGCAGCGTGGGCAGCAGGGCCAGGGAGAGGATTCTGCTCCTCTGCTCTGCTCTGGTGAGACCCCACCTGCAGGGCTGCATCCAGCTCTGGGGAACACAGCACAGAAAGGACATGGACCTGCTGGAGCAAGTCCAGAGGCCGCTAAAATGATTAGAGAGATGGAGTGCCTCTCCTATGCATAAAGGCTGAGAGAATTGGGATTGGCTTAGGCTGGAAAATAGAAGGCTTTGTGGTGACCTAGTTGCAGCATTCCAGTATGTAAAGAAGCCTACAAGAAAGATGGAGAAGGACTTTTTTCAAGAGCATGTAGTGAAAGGACAAGGGGGGCTATATTCCAACTGAAAGAAAGTAGGGTTAGATTAGATATCAGGGAGAAATTCTTTACTGTGAGAGCAGTGAGTCACTGCCGGCAGGTTGCCCAGAAAAGATAAGGATGCCAGTTCCTGGAACTGTTGGTGGAAGGTTGGGTGGAACTTTGAGGAAACAGATCTAGTGGAAGGTGTCCTTGCCCACAGCAGAGGGATTTCAATTAGATGATCTTTACATTCCTTCTAACCCAAGCAATTCTATAATGTGAAATTCGACTTGATACTGTCATGACTCAATGATAGTGGGTGTAATGTTTGTTATAAATTCTTGTCAGGCTGAACAATAACACCAGACGTGTCAAGCAACTCTCACGTTTTATTGCATGGTCTTCTATAACTCCAGCATACAGTCCAATGTTTGAACTCAAAAAGTTTTGGCTAACATTCCCTTAATTCTTACAGTACACTTCTACAAAAGTGGAGGATAACAAGACCTTAATTTTGTACAGTATACTTCACAGGTCACAAAACAAACTCCTACAAGGTGCTCCTACAAGCCACATCTCCACAAGCTCCCCCCTCCCACAGGAAGCTTCAGTAAGGATTACGGGATAGATTATGGGATAGAATATGATAGCCATCTTTTGGCTACCTTCCCAGGCAAAGCAAGGGAAGAAAACAAGGGATATCACCAGTCCCTCGATCCTGTGTTGGTGCTGGCATGTGGATGGTCTGG
This sequence comes from Chaetops frenatus, assembly GCA_013400775.1. NCBI lineage: Eukaryota > Metazoa > Chordata > Aves > Passeriformes > Picathartidae > Chaetops > Chaetops frenatus. The sequence continues at coordinate 21,016 of VZTR01019322.1, forward strand.
AGCTGGGGTTGCAAGACAAAGGAAACAGAAGAGAAAAGAGGAGAGGACATGAGAAGAGAGGAAAAGAGGGAGTGAGAGAGCCCAATTTTTGTCCAAGAGAGAGGGAGGGGGACAAATCCATTTCCTTTTAAAATTAACCTGGTGTATGTCTCTTAAGTAAATTAGACTTTTTGCACAGTTTTTTTTCAGGCACGTGGAGGCAGCCCTTCTCCAAGAAGTGAGATGGGGGGAGGCTGAACACAAGTCTCAAGGTGAAGCAGGAAGCTGGCTCAGCACTGTGCTGCCCCACCTCTGTGGGCCCCCCTCTTCCAATCACAGGTTTTCTGTAGCACTACTCAAAATGTCCCCGACAAAGCATGCTTAGGTCTCATCCTCTACAATACCCTCCGCTTGTATTTTTTCTTACAGATCTCTTGGTAAAGAAGATCCAGCAGCAAAACTTAATAAGCACATTTAAAGAGAATATGAGAGAATAAAAGGTATATGGTTCACATAAGTCATAAAGGAAATGCATAGGGAGATAAGGGTGTTTTAACTTTAATTAACCTTTTAGGTCTGGTCATGCCATTTAAAGCATCCAAGTAGTTCAGTCTGGTTACTTAAAATTAACTGATTTTGTACTTTTAGAAATTGTTAACAGTACCATTGCAATAATAATTTCTAAAATTTTCAGTACGGTTTAAAATTCAAAGAGTTAAATTAAAAAATTTAATTTTGCTTGCATCAATTTCTTGATTTTTCAACAGCAAAATAAAATACTGGGTTTTTTTGTGTAGATGAGACAGTGGCTGAGCAATGGTACAGAAAATGTTCATGTGATGGGCCTTGAAAAATCATAAAAATTTTTTCAAGGTCTGCCTCAGCTCATCATGTAGACAAAAGTAGACTGCTTTCATGTGGACTGTGAAGAAATACCTTATGAAGCAAAACACTAGTGTTTTCTGAAGGGATGTACTTTCTGAAGGAATTGAATGTGAAATTGTTACATTCATAACGATGCATTATTTCTCAGATGCAAGAGGATTCTAGAATTGATTGTTATAGTCATTTGTATGGGGTGTGAAGAACTATTTAATGATGTAAATTTAGATCTTGTTAACACTTTGGGGAAGGTAACAATGTGAAAAATTAATGTGGATATTGTTCTGAGCATCTCTTTCAGCAATTCACAATAAACTCAGCCACAACTACATTAATTTATCTTTATAATGGAGACTTCTCCAAAAAATGTCAACAAATACTAAAAGATTTCTGAAGCAATGTTACAATTCATAATGTTAAATTGACTGAAAGATATTTCATCAATTTTTAATAAAACAAAACAATGCTATTAGAAGATTACAGAACAATCCCCAAAAATATATCACCTGTCTGTTGATTGAAAAAAAAAAATTAAGAAGAAGAACAAAATAAAACATAGAATTTTTACGATACACTGACATAATAAAACAATATCCTTCTGTCATTTTTCTAGCATGTGAATTCTGAGGGAAGGAATGTTGCAGAACTGGAGGAATTAATGTTGCAGGACTGCACAAATGTGCACAGCAGAATTAATGCTTTGTCACAAAGATTAAAATAGAAATAATCTGCCAGCAAAGTACTGGTCATAAGACTGATCTTATCTAAATTAAGCCAACAAGAAAAAAAGCATCCTCAAGGTTATTGAGGATTTCAAGACTCCACAATATTTCAACAATATTTTGTTAAATATACCTGAATTTTGAGAATCATGTTTGTACATATGCTCTTTCTCCTCCAGCTCCCCATATTTGGACTGACATTGCAGCACTGACCCAGAGTGGGCAGATGCAGGATAGGATGGATATAATTAAAGCAAGTTCAGTGCTATCCACAGCCATGTGATATTTTTCACTGAGAATGTAACATCCGTTAAGCAAACGAGAGGGATCAGCATTATTGAATATAGCAACCTTTATGCAAATGGGATGGATCAGCATTATTTCCTTACTGGCCCTGCAATCAGAGTGATTCTCTTGAGGGACATAGGCTTGAGGGTCTTAGGTCTTTTGCAGTGCCATGAAAAAGCAAGTAAAACTGTTTATAATATTCAGTTTGTATATGGCCTTGCAAGTGTATCATGGATATACACATTATTTCCATCACTCCAGTGATGAAAGGCACATCCACCGCACTGAAACAATGAAGATGTCTCAGTGAATACTCTCTCATGGCTGTTGCCAAATATTTGTGAGTAACCCCAACAAGGGCATCTTGGAATTATGTGTAGCCTATAGGGGCCACAGGATGCTTAATGAAGCTCGTAAAACTAAACACTTTCTGGTTGAATTCTACAAATGCTTTACCAATACAAATTTTTTTCATTGTTCATAGAGGATCTATATATTTTTTTTCCCCAAATAACATACTGAGTAACAACAGACAAACTACATTGACACAATAGAGAATTATCCAAGTCACTGTTTTGTTGTGCTTTATTAGTGGGCCGTTCAGACAAAAAGGCAATGCTGCAGCAATAACATCAAAGCTGCAATGATGATAAATCAGAAACAACATTAGTTTCAATGAAATTACTGCTCACTTTTAATAAGGTAACTAAATTTAAGAGTCTCTGCTGCTAAAGATCTTTATTATTATATGATAATTCCCACAAATGAAATAAATCTTTGGATGATCAGTCTAGGATTTTTTTAAGCAGTGCAAGTAAAAATAGGCTTCCTTCTCATCAGGGACACAGTTACTTGTGCTTGTGGATGAGACAGAGTGAAGGATCCAGGGCTGTCAAGCAATGACAGTTTGTATGAAACATTTCAAAGAAATAGGAGTGAGGAAAAATGTCTCAAGGACACAGATAAGTAAGTTATTTAAGAAACAACTTCAGATTCATGCAGAAATAAAAGCTTCTCCTGCCAAATGAGTGAAACTTGTCAAGTCTACTAGATCTCTTAATTAGCTGGGAACATGAAAGGAGCTCCCTTCGAGGTATTTGAGCTTGCAGGCATCATGGCTAGTTCCTTTTGCAGAGTATAAAATGAACAATGCATTTATTAAGCTTATAAAGCAATGTGGATTAGCTGAAAATATAGATGACGAATCAAGGGAGAAATTAAATTATTCATAATGTGGAAACACACTGAGAAGAGGGAAGGGTTAAAAATAGCTGTAAAATTCACGTTTTGAATATACTGGAGGGCAGAGAAGGACTTGGATATGTACTATCCATCCCCCTCAAAATCCCTTTCTTCCAAAATTCACAGGTCTATACTATCTCTAACAGGTCTTTGTAAACATTTTTCATAGGAATCAAAAACCTAGGAATCTCATTAACAAAAAAAATAAACCTAACAATTCTGCAGATGATTTGACTCTGCTATTGTAGCCCAACACTTTTCCACATATCATTGAGTTGGAAAACAATGACAGAAAGAAATACCTTTCTAGAAGCATTAGTTTGTAATCTGTTGCAATTTGAGGGGATTATGTTGGATAAACATGTACAAACAAAAAAGCACAACTCCCTCACTAGGACATTTATTTCTTCTCTCTTCTGTACCTGACAGAGACTGCTGGTCAAAAACAGTTGGCTTTAAAATAACAAACAACCCCACCAAAAACAAGCTAACAGCAATTCCACTTGCCATAATTTTGGCAACACATTTTTGCCCTTGAAAAAAATCCCTAGGGTTCATACTTTCAGCACTTTTTGAAAAATGGGCTTCTTTTAAACCATTGATCTGAACACCTGAACTGCTAATCCAATCAAAATTACTAAACTTGAGACATTCAATTCTCAGTGAGAGAAGGATTGGAAAGTAAGTCCTTCCTCAGATGAGATATTTCCCCCAGTGGCAAGCACACAAGTAATCCTTAGTGTATTGCTGTTCCTTAGAGGAACAAAGGACAATATCAGTGTGAGCAAGGACTGTAAGGACAGACTCAATCAAGAGCAGACTCAAACAGGAACAGAGAGTGCATGTTAACAACAGAGGCAATCAACAGAGTCAATCAAGGACAGAAGGTGCATGATAACAAGGTTTGTTTTGCTCTTTGTTTATCTTTCCCTTTTTTCCCCCCCAATTAATCTCAGTTCCCATACACACCAACTGTTTAATTTTAACTGAAATATATTTACTAAAGCAAATGTTCCTCTGGGTTTTCTGGCCACCTGAAAAAAAAACAAAACTAATTTAGGAGGTCTAGACTGATATTTTAATTATATTTCTGTGCTTTAAGGACCTAGAACTGAAATCTACTTTTCTCTCAACCCTGATATAAAGCATTTTATGTCACTACAGGGAACTCAATTCTAGATGTTGAAAAATTCATCATAGTTCTTCAAATCCCTCTTTTGTTTTCAAATGAGAAGAAAGATCTTGGAGAGCATATGAAGGTCAAAAGAGAGCAAAACACTTTTAATTAAGTTAAATAAGATATTATTTATTAAACAACATCCTCAGACACATGGTGTGATTTGGGGGTTGTCCTGTGCAGGGGCAGGGGCTGGTCTGGAGGATCCTTGTGGGTCCCTTATAATTCAGGATATGATTCTGTGATTCAGGATATTCTATGATTATGAGTAGCAAGCCAGCAAGGAAAGGACTCTAGTCCCGGAGGCCATACTAAGTGTATGAGTAGCTCTTTAGCTTCAATGTACTTCTCAATGCTCATCGATATTGCATGCAAATAAACTGCATCATTTTACTGTCAAATAAAAATCTGTGGAACAGCTAATGCTCCTGAAAATGGCTATAATCCTCTTCATGACGTTTATTGCTAGTGAAAAGTGAGATAGCAATTGGCTTATGGAGAGAACTAAAAATTTGAGTATCACTATGTTGGTTTGTCTTTGAGTAAATTCTGCATCCCCATTTGGGTGTGATCCAGCCCAGCCAGATACAGCCTGGTGGGATTAACTCAAACAGAGGGGTTTTTTTTCTCCACAACAATGAGACTACTACTATAGGTTTATTAAATGCCACCTCTACACTGCAGCAGAGAGAGGATGAGCAACACACATACATGCCACACATCCCTGTGCTGGCTCACTCACTAACATCCCTTGTAATTCACCTCTTTCTACATCAGGGCAGCAGAGGCCGTCAAAGAGCAATTAAACATGGCAGTTCCTGATCTGAACTTGTTTTGAAGCCTACACTCCTATAAATATCAAGTCTAGTAGGAGTTTCAATAGAATGAAAACGAAATAATGTGAATTATTTGTACTTGGATAATTAGGCAAACATACAAAAATTTCACACCACCTAGAAACTGGACACGGTCACTTGCAAATAATCTTATTTCCCAAATTACAGAAGGCTCATTGTATAAAATGATCATAAATTGCATTAATAGATGTAGTCTTTATAGAAAGGAAAAACTGAATGATCTTCTAGTTATGGGGGCTTTGGGGACTTATATATATTTGTGTATTACATTGATGTGGAATTTGTAGGTTTTATATTACATTACCATGTATCAAAATTGTCTCTGCTTTTCCTTGGGACCCTTTCTAAATCCTCTGCTAAAGACAGCTTGACCTGAGCAAAGTTTCGTGAGAATTTTCCAGATTATTTTCTATCAAAAAATGTCTTACCTTTAAAAAATTCCCTTAGCTCCATAGAAAAGCAGCTCATGCAGCATAAAGTCAGATAGATGTCACACCAGAAACTGCATGTTTGCCTCTGCTGCCCTGATAACTGCTCTTGCATGCAGCAAACCCAGGGGTGTCAGAGAAAACTTGGTAGGCTGGACTTTCAGTGGCTCTGTGCTCCACACAGACTGAGTCAGCTGCAAGTCTAATATCTTTGACTTGTGAGATGTTGTGACCTCCAGTATGGGCTAAATTAAAAAGGAACGGTTTCTGGTTTGACAGAAACCCCCAGTCCTTCATGCTTTTTTTCCCCCCCTTTGTTTTTTCTTCCTTCCTTCAAGAACACATGATATATTCCACACATCTACTTAAGTGGAAAAGGAAATTTTTTAGGATATCTTTGTTAAAATAGAAACGAAATAACCCCTGCTCAGTGCTTGAATATCTGAAACTTAGGAACAACATAGGAATTGATGTAACATATCATCAATATAAAGGCAAGAGCAGAGAGATTTTGAAGAAGATTCAAGAAGTGTTCAAAGATGCCCATATCCCACAAGGAATCTAGAGACATAGTGAAGGACAAAGACAAACAAAAAGAATTTGATTATTCAGAAAACTTGAAGTATCAGTATCTGAAGACTTTTACATTTTTTCTCATTGCTCTCATACTACACTGTTCCCTACCATTTTCCCTATTTGCTTACATATTATATATGCACTTAAAATATAATAGGAAAATTTTTATTTAGTTAAGATTAAAGAAAACTTATCAGGGCAAACAGCTTCTATCCAATTCAGTGACCAGAGTAGGAAATTCCTACCTACCAGTTCAGGCATTTAAGAAAGTGGAAATTTTGATCATTTTCTTTAGGTTTATATCCGTTCAAAATTCTCTATTTCCAAAATTGGGCTGGGACTTTAGGCCCCAATTCCTACGAAAGTGGAAACACACTACCACTCAGGAAAAAAACAGAATGTTGCAGAGTCATGTTCCAGCAACAGAAATGCTCATTAAAGAGTGCTTCTTGCTGGAAGCAGCTTAGCTCAAAGAGGAATGGCTCCAAGTGTGTGCCAGCACCTTTTTTTTGGTAAGAACTTCCCATTTCATAATCAAAGAATTTAAATTTGAACAAGTGTCCAAAAGCTTCTAGGGACTTGTGCAAAAAGAAGCAAATAATTTAGTGCTTGTACATTATTAAATCTTGTCATTTAGAACTATTTTAATTACGCAGATTTAATTCAAATAAACAAGATAATACTAATTTTTATGGGAGATATTTAAAGATCTTTCAAGTCCCAAGAAATAAAGGATCAACAGGATTAGCAAGTCCTTTGGTGTCCCAAAGTACAAGCATATCAGGTTCAGTAATTACAAAGCATTTGGTAGAGGAAAAAAAAGAAGATTCAAGTTTGATATCAAACTACATTATCAGCCTGGGAGGTATGAAAGGAGAATTGTTGAATGAAAACAGAATAACCCTTCCTGTATTAATTTCTGAGATTCATGTGTCAAGGGTATTCATGTTATTAAAAAAATCCAACAAAACAGACAGAAATCATTTGATGTGACAGGTGCATGAGATTTTGCAGATCTGAAAGGATCTTTGCAGATTAAAGTATGTGGAGAAAAACACAGATAGAAAGAAAGAGTGTAGTTTTCATTAATAGACAGGGGGAAAAAAAGACAATGATGTTGCCTAGAATACACAGAAGTAATACATGAACTGGCAAGAGAGCTATTGAAAAATTGACTCCTCTAAAATGTTAGAGAAATTCTGCACTTTTAAGCAAGGAGATAAAGACTTTTACTGTGCTTTTAATAATACAGCTCTATTAAAAATCTTCTCTGATTTGTGGGCAGGGTGTAATCAAGGTTGGAAAATCATAGGTTAATGCAGTAAAGCGCTAATACCCTTCATGGAACCAAATATGGGTTTATATAACAGCATAACATGAGCAATGGGCTAAATGGATTTAAGATAAGGGAGTCTGGTTTGGCTTATGAAGGCATTGTAATAACATGCATCCTTTGGGATCCCTATTTTCTCAATATGGGTCAAAAAATAGGGCAGGTTCTAACACTAAAGACATATCAGCAATGAGACAGATTCTGGCCATAAGGTAAAATAATTCATATGCAATAACCCTTCAACATGAAATGTCCCTGGGGATATAAGGACACATGTAAGCAATACCAATACATATATCTAAAAATGTAAAGGTTACAGTATAAACAATAAAAACAATCATGTTGATATTGTGCCATTTCTGGAGGGTATGCTCCTAGCCAAAAATATCACAGGAGATTACAGAACCCTGAGATTTTTTGATCGCATGCAAGATTCATGGCAACACCTGGAAAGTTAAGAGATTTGTCTGTAGTTTACAGCTGGCAAAAATTCTTGTAGGATGGGCACAAGTCATTCAATTTCAGCATTTGTGGATGTTAAGAAATGGATGATGATATGAACTACTGTAATACACAATATAATGTCATTGATTTTTAACCAGAAATACTGTAACTTGCCATTCATTTTGGGGGACATTAGTAGATTTCCTTCACGAGATCATGGGGTGATTCTGATCTTACTGCAAAATTGGGAAGTTGAGATGCGGTACAATATGAATCCTAAAATGATTTTTTTTGCAAGATATAATGATAAACAGTTATAAGAAAAAATTTAATCCATCTGTTTTGTTCCCCTTTTCCTACTTTTCAAGCTTCAAACCTATTAATCTATTCCTTCTCTCTTCATTATCCCCTTAAACTCAAAACCCAGCTCATGGGGGATGAACAAATGATACCCTCTTATCCTGTAACTTCTGTCAGAAATCAGGAGGCAAACACAGTACATAGGAAGAATTTGAAACTATACATGGAAAACAGGTAAAATTATGGAAAAGAAGTAGTACATTATTTAAATCTTGCTCAATTAATTTGAGGACTTTGATCAGAAACTCTTGCGTTCTTTCATCTGCAGGTCACATTACCATAGTACTACTTTCCCTCATATTTTACATATTTATTTATTGTTGTCATATTAGTACTCTTTTCTACCTCACTTCTTGGACCATGTGAGTTTCATTGGAGGTATTTGGAGGAAACTTCCAAACCAAACCGTGCTTAGCATTCTGCTACTAACAGCATGGGAAAAAAGCACAGGACACCATACCAAATCAACCAGTGGTTTTTTATCCATTTCCACTTTCCCAGTCTGTCTACTGCTTTGGTTTGGTAGAACACAATAACCAGACCTAGCAAGCATCATACTGGTAAAAAAATATTTAAAAGACTTATTTTTAAATAAATATTTCTCCTTTAGTCATTCATTTCCCATGCATTTTATTAACTGCATTTAATAATATATAATCGTGCATGTATTTTGGCTATCATCTTTTACACCAACCATATTACTCATTTGACTTCAGTAAAATCTATATTAGCTACACCTTTATTACAGCTTAACCTAATTTATCCTTCTCAAAAAATTGATTTTGAAAAAAAATGTTGGTACACATTTTCTAGTCGCTATCACATTTCCTCTTCTCATGTTAAATACAAGGCCACTATTAGAAGCTAGCTGCTATATATATCAACATATCCAGACATTATACAGTCAATGGAAAATCCTCAGGGCCTGATTTTCCTTGTTTGTACTGGTTACAAAACTAAAATTCTCTTGATACATGTAAGGGTAACTAAAAATAATTGCCAGCTTGAAGAGAGGGAGTTGTACCTTGCAGTACTGATGAAAACAATTTCAAACAGATAATTTTAATACAGACTCCTGTAAGCAGTGAACCCATACTGAGGAGCTCAGAAATGACTTCAATATCTATCCTGAAAACACTTACACACCTATCTTATGTATATATATATATGCTCATTTTTGATTACAAATAAATTCACTGAAGCTGAAATGACTTCATCAATAAACTTTAAGCTAAAATAAGTTTCTGGATATGAGTGGTTGTTTTCTTAATCCACTCATGATATCTGTCCCTATTTTATCTGCTCTTCTTAAAGGAAGACTGAAAAGAGTGAACTTTAATTACCTTAAATGTGCTACTTTCTTTACAAGCTCCTGTTGTCTACAACAGAGAGATGGTTTTACTGCTATAGATTATAGATTATGCAATAAAATTGATATTATGCACTAAAAAAAATATTCCAAGACTACCTGGTATATATTGATCTACATTATTTAGTGGAAGCAAGGGAGAGAGTTACATTATATATTCCTCCACATTCATATTGATATAGAAAAAGTACTAAAAATCTGGTGATGAAAATACTCCTATTACATTCCTCACTGTACCTGGAAACAAAACTTACTGTAAAAGAGTACGTACACCTTACTCTGACTGATTACATCCTTTACCTGTCTTCTCTGGGATATCACTCCCACAAAGGCTTTGAAATCAGTCTGAGGGGATTTTTTCAGCTCTTCCATTGAGATGTAAATTTTCAGGAACTGTATATTTCCAGGAACTACCCTTCAACAATATGCTTTTCTGTTAATATTTTTTCAGAGAAGACTTGTCTAAAGTTGGAGCAGATTTATGAAAGCATACCAAATTTAACACAATCTAACTAAAAAGCCATACCTCCTTTCTGTTTCTTTGGTACTCTCCTGAAAGCTAATGATCAAGGCGTTTTTAAAAAAGAAAAAGAACATTAAAATTATTTTTCAAGATGCAAAAAATTATCTCAGATTAAACAAAAGTACCAGGTTTTAAATTGAATATTTTGCATTAATAATACCTTTGAGGATGCGTTAACTATCCATTATGTAACTTCTGTATTGCTGTCAGCTAAAATATGAAAAGGTATTTGTTAGAGGTATATGCATCATGCTGGATCCGAGAGGAATAAGGCTGCTGGCACTCCATGTGCCCAGATCTACCTGTGTTGGTACTGAAGATGTGCTCCCAGGAGACACACACACAAAAGCCCACAAATACCCTACACACACACCTGTCAGTGTGGTTGTCCACACAGATCACAGAGAGAAACTTGGAGGACCCGCAGGGACATAGCACCAGTGGCCTCCATCCTGCTTTCCTCTGGGGCTAGGCAGGATGGAGGCCCACTTGTTACAATATTGTACATACATACATAAATACATCTATATCTGTATCTGTATCTATACCTAATCTATCTATATCTATCTGTATATCTATATGTCTATATATCTATATCTGTATCTACAGGCATCCACTCCCTTAGTCTGAAAGAATACTGGACCACTGCTCCCGATGAGACGTGGGGACTGGTTTCCCACCTGGAGATGGAGATGGTGCTGCAGATGATGTCTCCCTTGAGACCAACCTGGAAGGTGCCTGGACAAGGTGGTCATTCTTTGTTAGGCCTTCACTTGGGTTCCCTGTGTATTCTTGTGCTCGTCTGGGCTTGAAGGCCCATGTGTGGTCTGCCTGGGAGTATCTTGGCAGGATATTATTTGGGCTTTCCCTCCTACCATTGTCTGTCTGCTCCTCTGTGAGTGTGCAGATAAGCTTTATCACATAATCCTACAGCACTGGACTATATTCAAATGAGAAGCTCAGTGTAAATCTAATTTTTTGATGTTTTTCTCCCTCTTGTGCCTAGCAACTGTAAACATTTCTTACATGTTGTGCTGGTTTTGGCTGGAGTAGGCCAAATAGCTAGTATGGGGCTGTGTTTTGTACTTTTGCTGAACACAGGGTCGATAATAAAGAGATGTTTTCCGTTATTGCTGAGCAGGGATTGCCCAGAGCCAAGGCCTTTTCTACTTTTTGTACTGCCATGCTGGCAAGGAAGTTGCAGGTGTGTGGGAAGCTGGGAGGAGACACAGCCAGGACAGGTGACCCAAACTGACCAAAGGGATATTCCAGATGATATAAAATCATGCTTAGTATATAAGGTGGGGAGAAAAGGAGGAAGGAGGGGATACTTGGAGTGATGGTGTTTGTCTTCCCAAATAACCCTCATGTGTGATGGAACTCTGCTCTCCTGGAGATGGATGAACTGCTGCCTGCCCATGGGAAGCAGTAAATTAATTCCTTGTTTTGATTTGCTTGGATGTGTGGCTTTTGCTTTCCCTTTTAAACAGATTTTATCTCAACTCATGAGTTTTCTATTCTTAGCATTTGATTCTCTCCCTGATCCTGCTGGTGGTGGAGTGAGCAAGTGGCTGCCTGGGGCTTGCCTCTTGGCTGGTGTGAAAACATGACACATGTCCATAACATTCTATAGCTAGTGCTATATGATTCATTTCAGTCCTTTCTTTAACTGTAACATGTCTTTTTTGACTTTTACCCCAAAAGTTACCCAGTGTTTTTCGTTTTTTTCTGTATCCAAAATTTTAGAATTCCTTCTGTCAGGTACTTCAATTTCCTTCTCTCACGACTTATTGGGGAAGAGAGGGAAGCTTCCTTTCAGCAATGAAGATTTCTCTAAAGCTGGTCATTGCTGCTTCAGTAAACAATGAGACCAGAACATAAAATAAGGGGAGTAGCTGCTGACCCCCTGTGTGCTACCAGCTGGAGCAGTCAAAACAGCTTAGTTGATGCAGATTATAGAAGAGAGCACCAGCAGCAAATCTGGAGCAGGATCTCTGGGGAGAAGTCATGCATTAACCAGCATTCCTTTACAGCTCTAGGAAGGATTATGTCAGAGATGTGATTAAGATCCAATATTGCTAGTAGATTTGAAGTTATGACAGAGTTATAAGAAAAAAGTTCTTCAAGTTCATTAAATACTGACAAAGCCCACTGAATTTCACAAATAATCTTAGATAGTTGGAATTCCTAAATATGCAAGATACCAAATAAATCCCATTTTTTCAAGGTGTTGAAAGGCATTAACAATCAGTTCTCATATTTGATCTGTAAGAGAAAACTTAACATGCAAAGCTAGGTTATCTCAGATAGTTTCACACCAGATGGATAAGTTATTACATCATGACTAAGGCAGAGATCTCTGCAAATTTATGCCTAATCGATTTTCTCTCTTGAGGTAAAATACTATTTCATGTAAGGAATTTCAAATGTTTTTGCTGATAAGATTTTTCCTAGGGAATTTCAAATTTTGCCATTCACTGATACGAAGGGCAGAAACATGAAAACATATATAGAGTATGTATACCCAATCAGAGAAGGAATCAGAGTGATGAGTTGCGTATATATATATATATATGTATATGTATATATGGCAAATATCAATACATGACCGGCTGTCTCAGATTTCTCATTCCTTAAATTTTTTTTCCATTGAAAACATATTTAAATTTCGAGGAATAAGCACAGTATTATTACTTGCATCTGCAGTAAACACCATTCAGAATACTTCCAGCTCCCTCCTTTCTGTCTAGTACAGTTGGATGAACTTTTGCTTTGTGTTTAAAACTTCTTTAAGAGCAAAATCATGTTCTCTAGGCCTACAGTTCTTTAATAGAGAAGAATTTTTTTATCTTCATATTAAGGAAATCTTTTCTAGAACTGGCAATTATTTTACACTGTGATAAATGGTAAATGCAAAGAGGTAGAGATACCTCATAGGGATTACTTATTTAGAAAAAATGTGGCTATATCTACATTAGCTGTAGAATCTGTATATTATAGCTCAGCTTGAGCAGTTCTGTAGAATAAAAGAGCTAGTGCAGACATCCACTTCATATGCATGTCAAAGGATTTTATTTTAGGGCAACTCTAATGTCGTGTCAAGTTAGACCACTCTTAATAGTTAGAATACATTATGTGTGCATGTCCTAATTTAGTCACCTTAAAGGAATACAGCATGTCCAGTGGCAAAGCACAGCAAGTAGGAGCTGCTGGTCAATTGGATTCAGAAGTAAGCTCCTGATCTGAGTTAAAATGTTAATATGAACACATCCTGTAGCATGTAAACCCCAACTTTGAGAAAAAATTCCCACTCAGGAATTAGAATATATATAAATTGGATAATGATCTACTGAGAGTAAACAAGTACACAACGGTCACTACTCTCAGCACTTAGCTGGTTATAAAAATTTACCAAAGTCAATATTTCATGGAAGTTTATTTTTCTTCTCTATATTTACATCTGTCTGCCATGACACTTACACATCTTTCTGGTAAATGCAAAAGATTTAAGGTGGAGACCTCTTCATCTTATCCCAAACCCAAAATTACTAGGAAAGGTTTAATGATTCAGGGAAAACTACCTTACCATGGATTTCAAATGGGGGTTTTTTTTGTAACTACACTCAGATTAGTGTCTACAAAAAACACAAGAAAAGACAAACAGGTCTAAAGATAGCTTTAGAAGAAATTGGGATTGCTCTGCAACGACTGTAGAGGTATTTTTATATGGATGATTTAAAATATGCTGTTAAAAGGTTAAATTACGTATAACTCATATAATATGCCAAAGGCTCCAGATTCTTAACTAGGACAGCTCTGTCTTTTGTGAGTATCGGCAAATCTTGGGGCAATAGATGTTCCTTTACAAGTCACCTTATTTAAATCATGAAGTAGCTAAAAAAGTACCTCCCAAGGGCCTATTTTTCAAAACTAATTTTGGAAAATGTTCTGTTTTGAGGCACAGTTGCCTCTAGCTAAATGCTTGTTGACTGGAATACCTCAGCTATAAATGCACAGTAAAGATTCAGCTTTTCAGCTGGCTGGATTATGTCTTGTAATTGCTCTACTTGCATTATTTGAATTCACGTATGCATAATGTGAAACCTAATGTGAAATCTAGTTCCTTTGTGATGTCTCTGATTTCTAACATAGCCCTCAAAAACCCAGGAGCAATTTTGTTCATCACATGCTGTCCTGCTGTCAAGTGCAAAATCAACTGAGGCAACACTAAATGTTTGGCTTGGTGTTTGTAAAAAGCAATGTCTGCCCTCTTATCTGTCCCCACTCTTATACTGCCTTGTTGTGACCTTCTGTATGTCTTTTTTAGAATCAGAAATTTCCCTTTTTTTCATATATGCCTTAGGACAAGTGATATTTCCTTTAAGAAAGAACACGTTACCTAAAACAGTGGCTTCTAGATGTGAAAAACAACCGGGATAAGAGTTATTCTTGGAATTAGAAGCATTTAAGGGTTGTCCCAGTTCCAAAATATGGATGAAATTATTTTCTTTAAAAACCCAATGCTCTATTTGAGTTCAGTCTACACATCTGTTATCCCCGCTTCTCTTGAAATAGACTCCCACAGACACAACCTTCCATATGGTGGACATTTCTTGAGTATTTGAAGTAAAGCTGTTTGACACTTTAGTCTGGTCTTTGGAAATAAAACTCATGAAATAACCTGCAATCTTTACTTCAGCATAATTTCTAGTGAAGTAGAATTAGGTACATTTATAAATCTTTAACGCTTTTTCCTAGGTAATATAACCACTAGACAAATAACATGCAAATAGGTATTTATTTGTAAATAAAAATAGAATAGTATTGATATCAACTGCAGAAAAGGGAGCTTTCCTTTCAGATATAGTTATCATTTAGAAGTCTGATAGAAGTGTGCATACATTTCTGTACAGATAGCTCAACCTAGAGCAAGTGTAGTTTTTACAAATAGTTGAAGTATAGGTTTTTGTTTAACATCTGTATTACACCATTTGATTGGACAATTATGTTTTTACATTCTGCTTTCCAGAAAAGCCTTCTTTTTCATCCTCTTTCCCACACCATGGTCTTTTTCCCAGCTTCTGGAGTCTTCAAGCTCTAGCCCCCATAAACATGCTGGCACTTTGGGGTGCTTACCTGATACTTCACGGCTCCCATTCCATTTCTCATTTCCATAATTCACATATGAGTCTTAAAGAAAACACTTCATGTCTGTACCTGATTTATTTCAGATCATCATTCAGATTTGAAATACTGCACACACATTGTCTTTCTTCTGTTTCCTTTTTCATAGACTGAGGGGAATTACTCTTTCACATACCCTACATGGTGTAGTTTGACATCTCTATCAGATGGTTTTGCATAAGTAGGTACTATTAACTTGGTGGAGCTCTGGGCCTATCAGTTTAGAACTAATTAGGACCCTGTTTGCAGTTTAGCTTGAATAAAGTATCAAGGAAGAGAACATAAAGCATAAACATATGCTTTTAACATAAACAGACACATGAACAAGTTTGATGTCAAGGAAGGACATTGGTAGGATAGAAAATAAAGCCTAAGATGTGTCAAAGAAGAAATCTCATTAGATGCTGGACCTCAGTAGCCATAATGGTTTTGAAGAACCAATAGTAAAGATTGCCTGGGGAAATGTTCCTGTCTCCATCTCTGGAAGTCTTTACAAAAATATTAGAAAAGCACATCAGAAATGACACATCTACGAACAATTGCTCAAGGCAGGAGGATGAAATTTTCTTTAAGAGCAAATCTAACTTTGAGAGCAAATAGATTTTTTAACTCTTTCCTGCCCTGATCAAGGAAATTGTAATAGGGCACAAATGGGAATGTTCCATTTGGAAGGGTTTTCAACATCACAGTGCATTAGACTTTACGCTGATAAATATGTAAGACTGAAGCATGTGGGAAAGAGGCAGGAAAAGACAGGCACCATGAATGGACTTTCATGACATCTGCTCTGGTATTCTAGTCTGGCAAGTTTTGTCTACATTTATAAATATGAATATTAGCAATTTTGTGGGACCTCATATTTCCACCACATTTATGACAATAGGTCTATTAGCCTCAAATCGAGTCTCATCCTCATAGCAAAGAATACCAAGAGCGTCTTGAGCTGCATTAGGAAGCACATTTCTAGCACTTTCAGAGAGATGATTCACCTTCTCTGCTCAGTACTGGTGAGGCCACACTCAGGAAGCTGGGTCCAGTTGTGGGCTCCTCAGAACAGGAGACAAGGACCCATTGGAGCAAGTCCAGCAAAGGGTCACAAAGATGAGTACAGGCTGAAGCATCTTCTGCATGAGGAGAGACTGAGAGAGCTGGGATTGTTCAGCCTGGACAAAAGTAGACTCAAGGAGACCTTATCCATCTGTACAAATAAAAGCTGGGAACGAGGAAGAGGGAGGTAAACTTCTCTCAATGGTGTCCAGTGATGGAACAAGAGGCAAAGATTTTGTATAAAAAACCCCATCAAAATATAAACACAGGAAATTCCATCTTAACATAAACCCCCACTCTTCTTACTTTGAGGGCAGTCAAACACAGGAACAAGTTTCCCAGGGAGGTTATGGAATCTCCATTCATGGAGATATTTAAAAACTCAAATAAGTTTCCCCAAAACCTGGGCTAACCCAACAGTCCTGGGCAACCTGCTCTAGCTGACCTGCTTTAAGCACTAGGTGATTTACAGATAACCCCTCTGTCCTAAACTGCCCCATAATTCAGCTAGTAGTTATTATTGGTAACTGTCTACTGGACAGAGCTGGTGGTGCACATTTGCTGGCAAATATCTGAGAGGAGGACTGGGTCAGTGGCTTTATGTCCAGAGCAATGCTGTCAAGCACTCAGCCCTTCAGGGCCTCCTCTGTTCAGTGCTGCTAGGTAGAGTCCCAGAGCAGCAGTTTAGACTGCTACAGGATAGCCAAGGAGAAACATCTGCTTAGATGGAGCTGCAGCCATCCTTGCACCCACAAACACTCTTCACAGTTCACTGCATGGCTGAAAATGTATTTGCTGGAACAGGTATAGAGAAAGCATTGCAAATACCGCAGCAACGACAGATATTTCCTTTACATTGTGCATTGACACTCTAAATAGCACCATAAAGCAAAGAAGGAAGAGTTGTAGGGATTAGGCCTAAAAGTAACTAAAATCTGTAATTTCAGTACTTTCCATGAAAGATTACCTGTACAGCAAGAAAAAGGCTTAATCTCCAGACACATGCAGATTAACATCCGAGAAAAGCTTTGTGAGATCTCTGCTCAAAATTCTAAATGTTAATTTAAAACACAGTGTTCTGCAGGTACTGTTATAAAAAGAAGTGGTTTAACGAGGAATAACAAGGCTGAATTGATGAACTGTTCTATTCTCACATGAACACACAGAGAACTTTCAAGAGTAGCCATGCTGCAGGTGGCTTGTTTCGACTTAAAGCTAATTCTAGATAATAAGATGTCAGAGCGTTACTTTTTCCTCAAATAGAACTCCCTCAGGGTGCCACTGGTGATTGGAGGAGGCAAAAACTATGACTATAAAAATGAACACAATGAAATAATCCTTGATTTCAACAGTATAGTATTTGGACCACTGTGTTTTCCCTTGCAGCTGACTGTCAAATCAACTTTATTCCAACGCTCAGTGCAGTGGCTTCATGCAATTCAGAACTCGAGGCATCATGAAAGAAAAGAGGTAATTTTCACCCAGAAGTCTTTGGCAGATTTAAGAGGAAAAAGATTTCTTAATGTCCTGAAGATAGGCACTATTTCTATACTTATCTACATAGAAGTAAAAGTTCACATTATACCCACAAAACGGGAAGCATCTTGGTAAATCTGAATTAAAGACACAAATTTTGTTAAATGGGAACAGAAATTACATAAAATAAGATGTGCTTCCCTGAAGTTTAAGATTCACCAAATTGTTCATGTCTAGCCACAAATAACTGTATATTTTGTTATGTAGAGACAGAAGCTTTTAAACTGACTGGAACTATGTGGTAGACCTGCCTAAGATTTTCCCATTATAAGTCCTCCAAAGAAAAATCTTCTAAGCTTAAATTCCAAGTCTTATTAGAATACAAAGTGAAGGCAAAACTTAAATTTGGGAGGCGTGGGTGGGGTGAGGAAGCCAGCAAAACTAAAGATAATAGAAATAAATAAAATCTATAACCATCTTTCCTGTAGACTGAAGCAAGAGAGCTTCTTTCTCTCAGGCTGTTTTTCTGCCCTTTTAGCAGCTGGTTTGGAGAAATAACTGCTGTGCTCTCCACTTCCCAGGAAGTTTTCTCCATGCTGAGGTCACCACTCCCTGCTGCCACGTTTTGGTGATTTCAAGTTTTCCTCTCCTGGAAATACTAAGTGGAGAGTTTACCTGACCTGTTCCCTCTTGTGCTCAGAGAAACATGGCCAGCATGCACACTGTCACTGCACACACAGCTTCCCCAAGAAAGCTAACAGAGATCTGACCTCTTCCCTAACCTGTGGCTTTGCCCCCACACCAGGAACTCTGAATGCCCATTGTTATGCCCACAATTTCACTGATCCCGTGTTAGATGCAAGGGTCTGGAGGAAAATAACACAGGAAATGTGACTATTCCTCCCTCTTTCAACTTTGAAGTAGCTGGATAAACTACCAAATAAAAGCAGTATTTAATTCCAAATGGATGGCCACATCTAATATTTAAATTTGATACATTACAGTGGGAAGAAAGACTCCTCAATAGATCACAGTTGTATTAACAACCATTTATGATGTGAATAGGAGTATATTGTTATTTGTGTAACTGAACTACTTCTGTTTGAAAACTTAATTTAGACAACAGAACTTCTCCAAGGTCAAAAGCATCATCTCCTGCAGCTTCCTAGCTTTTTTCTTTCAGGGAAAACAGCTCAGGCCTCAACTTCTGTAGCATGTGGAAGCTTTTACTTTAAAAGCAGTGGTAGCAAATCATCTAAGAACAAAGCAGACAGGAAACAAAAGAAGCAAAAGTACCATTCTCATGACTTTATTTATTAGTTACTATCTTACTAAAAAAAAAAAAAAAAAAAAAAAGAAATCCCACTATCTATCATTGCTCAAGAAGAAAAGCACAGAAAATACTAACTCCTTTATCCTTGTTTATAAGCTTTTAACAAATGCTTTAATGTAAATTAATGTTGTTATAGAAGCAGCATAGTCAGAATTATAGAACCACAGAATGGGTCAGGTTGAAGGGACCACAGTGGGTCATCTGGTCCAGCCTCCCTGTTCAAGCAGGGTCATCCTAGAGGATTTGGCACAGGACTGTGTCCAGATGTTTCTTGAATATCTCCAGTAAGGCAGACTCCAGAACCTCTCTGGCCAATCTGCTCCAGTGCTCAGTC
>VZTR01019322.1:64415-81080 GCA_013400775.1 Chaetops frenatus
AACTAGACACTGAAAATATTATCTGAGAAAAGAGAGTAAGCTGCAATTTTTTAAAGAATATCAGGACATAAACACTGCACACAGAACCTGGAACAGCTCCATTTGAGTCAGACTTGCTCCACAATTGTCTTATGATGGAGAACTTGAACTTGCATGAACACAGTAAATCTACCACAGGTGAGACTGTGGGTCATTCAGTAAAAGACTGCTGCATCTCTGAGTGACATATAATGTTTTGCAACTGAAAGAAAGTTTAAAATCATGTAGGCAACTCACTGCTGGAAGATATTTAGGAGACATAGGTATGAATAAATAAACAAANAAGGAATAAAAGGAATCCAGATAATATCCTAGAAGTGAACTGAATGAAGCTATGCCATTATCCTTGTGTTACATAGTCATTTTCCTACTGGGGGAATGACCAAGACAGTTGGTAAGACATAAAAGACCTGCATACATCTGTGAATAAAAGCTAAATATACTTTCAAACTGTGATGAAAAAATCATTTTATATTTGTGNTTGTTGGTTTTTTTTTTTTTTTTCAGTATGAGTACATGGCTGAATATCCTGTCCTTATTTGTAACTGCCAGGTGACAAATCCATGATACAGAAAAGCATGCACCCGAGGTTTGGTGTTCAAAGCCGGCAAGCTTTGCTGCTGATAGGTGGGTGTGTGTACTATCCTTTATAATGCTGCAAACAGGGAGGAGACCAGGCTGAAGCAAGCTGGTGAGCCTGATCACACAGGTTCCCTAATAGGTGGTGATGACCATGTGTGTTCAGTAGCTGAAAGAGGAGTGACCAAACCCAAATTGATTCAATGAGGAAATATCAATGCCTTAGGATGTATTTCTGTGGGATTTTTACCATCTAGAAGAGAAACACTATATTGGGAATTGAAGAAAGATACAGGAACACAATAAGGAGAAGTGGAGGGACTTGTTCTTGAGGGGGTAGGACAAGCAGTTAGTGCAGTAAGGCAACTAAGTAAGGCCACAAAATTGAGAAGAAAAGGGACTGGGGAGGTCAAAAAAACAAACCCTAAGAAGTCATAACTCTCATATCTCATTTATTTTCCAGATATGCACTATTAAAAAAAGTGTGTACTCCACAGAAAGGCATGTAAGAAAGAGAAATATACATAAACCTAAGGTACCTTCTCAATTCAAACATTCCCTTATTGCACAAATATCTCAGCTGAGTTCAGGAAGGATATCACTTTCAGTGAATGATGTCAGAGTAAAGTCTTAAACAGATCATCAGTGAATAAAACAGAGTTATAGTGCTGTCATTCCAGCTCAGAATCAATTAGAACATGTCTCAGTTTTACTAGAAGGAGGTTTACTCATTACCAGCACTTGCAGCAGTAGATTGTCATGGAAGCAAACACTTGCCAAAGCAGAGTCAGTAAATCAAAGTGATATGTTCTTCAGGAAACAGGCTTGGTTTTTTCTTTGTGGGTAGAAATATCACACAGTAACCAAAGAACTATTAAAAAGAAAGTGAAAAAGAAAAAAAAATACTCCCTTAATTTAATTGCATTTGCTCAGTACCTTAGAGAATTTATGAGAGTGAGACATATATATCTACTAAGCATCTATTCCATCTTGAATTATATTCTCTTGGGTCAAATTTTTGGAGTTTCACTGCACAGGCAATGAAGCAAAGAATGGATCCAAATTGGTTTTAAATTAATCAAACTCACAGTTAAAAAGCAGAGCATCATCACTTAGGTTAAATGTCGGTTGTTCATCTTCACTTTCATGTATTTTTTTGAACTTACCATAATTGACCTTTTCAAGTGTAGTACCCAGTTAAAACCTGAAGAAAATGACAATATGATAAGAGAAGGACAATTTCAGTTATGACAAAGTCATTATATAGTAGATGAGATATGA
The DNA here is from genome assembly GCA_013400775.1 of Chaetops frenatus. Lineage (NCBI taxonomy): Eukaryota > Metazoa > Chordata > Aves > Passeriformes > Picathartidae > Chaetops > Chaetops frenatus. The sequence continues at coordinate 66,315 of VZTR01019322.1, forward strand.
AGATGTTAATTAATCTCTTCTCACAGTTTTCCACAGCAGGGCAATTACACTTTTGGGTTGATGCTAGTTGTAATGGATGTCATATCACAGCTGAATTAAAGGTGGGTAAAGAAGGTATAAAAATGACTTTAAAAGGAGTGAGAAAAGCTTTGTTCAAAGCTACATAAGTGAGTAGAAAGATTATGATGGATTTCTGTGAGTTTTATATTGGGTCTTTAATGCAAAATTGGAAATGTCTTCAGGTTTTGATAACTTGGATAAGGTAGCTGCCCTTTTGCCTACTGAATTGCCTTTGAATTTCCTTCTTTGATCCTCTTTTTTTCCAGTCACAGACTGTTCCTTGTTAAAATAACACAAACTTTCCTTGGGAAGAATGACAGTACCTTGTTTGGAGCATCCCTGAGTAACTATGCCAGCCAAGGAAATTTATTATATGCCCCTCCTTGTCCATGTCACTAAAGTCAGACTCTTCTTTTTACACTACTGAATACAATTACCATCTGGCAGCAGGCACATTTTAATCTCAGATTATGAGAAAATTCACTTTTTGAGGTAAACTCTGACACAAGTTTTAGGACACAATAATAGCTTTTCTTGCTTGGGTGCACTGGAGCATGTTGGAAAGTAAGTTTTGGGCTAGCTGGGAGTCAGGAAGTGCATGCATGGGCAAGGTTTCTGCCAAGGAGAAATTTCTTCCCTCAATATTTGGCAGATGAACAATATCAGTGAAGTCAATGGGTCTATTCATAAACTTACCCACTTTGGCAGTTTGGGGGCAGCCTGCAGAAACAGAGCTTTGGCCTGCTTCGGTTAAAACAAGTTACAATAGCCTTACTGGTTTTGAAGAGACAAAACACAAATGAAAGATGCTAGATTGTCACAGTGAATAAAGTGTTGATCAGAAGTCTTATTTCCAAAAATCTGTTTTTGGCTTAGGACCATGCAAGTTATTCTGGGATGGTTCTTGTATTTCTAGCATAGACAAATCTCCCATTGGCTTCACACCCCATTTTGCTGAAAGTTGCATTGATTGAATATAGGTTTGGTCTGCATCATTATCCCAGATTTCCCCAGTAAACTATGTTATTGGCTTTTAACTGGCATAATGTGTGTCAATCTTTTAGTCACCTCTGCTACCTAAAAGGTCTTCCTAAATCATTCATCGTTTGTTCCTGAATGTCCAAGTTAATAAATTCCTTTGAACCAAATAATGACATTAGCACTACAAATAAATGGAGTGATTTCTTTACACTTCACATATTTTATTTTGGCTTTCATGGTTATGAGAACCAAGCAGCTTGGTCCATGTGGGAAACACAACCAGTTTTATCTGGTAGACTAGTTAATATTTTATGAAACTAAAATGAATCTGTGTTTAATAACGCGTGGACTCTAAATGAAACTACTCAATCCTTCTTGTAGGTGAAAATACAGGCACTTTCAACAGGGAAAAACAAATTTAAGAAAAAACCCCCTCCTAGTTTTAAAAAAATCACAAAGTTTGAAATCTCTTGTCTCATACATTTACAAATCAAGGTATTTAATGCAGAACCATGCAGAGCCCACTAAGGGTGATGGAAATCTGTCCACTGATTTCAAATGCATGTTGACTCAATATCTTTAAAGACAATTAGTAATTTCAAAAGAATATGCAGTCTAAAGAATTGGGTTTAATCCCCACCCATAATCATAAACATGACCTTCATCGACACAATCCTTCATCCCATGATCATAATTATTCATATGGAGGACAGGAGAGACTTGGGTATGTAACCATTCTTGCACATGGCAGGGGACCCAGATAGTCTTCCAAAATTTTATCATGTGCCTTTATTTCATCTCCCCTTTAATAAGGAGATTACAGGCAACTTTTGGTTGCAGATATAGTGCCATGCATTTAGGCTACCAGACAGCTTATTATGCAAAAGGTTGTGTGTGGGAAGTCCTGAGGGGCCAGAATTATAATGCCACTGCACTTCCATTAGGTGCTCCCAAATTCTCTTAGATTGAAAAGTTTAAGAGAAATGCTATTATGGTAGAAGCATGAAGGGCAGAATGTGACAAAAAAGGGAAAAAACTTTAATCAGCTTTTCCAGATCAGGTAATTTTCATTGGAATAAATAGGAACACAACCTTTTCCTCTACCAAATTTTTCTCTCTTTGCATGTCAGAACATGCTTCAGTCATGGCAGAACTTGGCAATGAAGAAACAGCAAAGGATAAAGGAAAAAAGCAAAAATTCTGTACCCATACCAGAAAACAAGATGTATTTCCTATTCTCCAGTTTAATGAAAAATACAGGAAAAATATGGAAACAGCACAGGGGAGTAAAAACAAGTAATATGTGCATATATAGGCTAGACTCCAGGATCAGGAAGGATAAAAATGAAAGCAAAGTCCTTTCATCACCTGACTGGAACCCAGAGCAAGAGGCTGAGAAATTCGCTGTACTTCTGAAGGTTGTGCCACAAGTAAGTGTGAAAGGAATTTGATAAGTCTAATGCTCCTGAAATGAGTGAGAAAGCAGAATGCTGTTACCTCTTTTTAAAATGTCTGTTCAGGAAGAAGAAGAAATAATTAGATGACCATGATGAAGAAAGAAACTCTTCTATTCATATATGCCTTGATCATCAGAAAAGATGGGGAAATAACCAATAGGAGGAAACATTTATGACTTGCTGGTCCTATTACTGAGTAGAAATGGATTTCAGGCAAATGAATTCCAGTGATAAAAATCAGGAACCCTGCAGCAGTGAGTCCAGCTCAAAAGAAGAAAGTGATCAGAGGTTATCCAAGTAGACACAATTTGTTTTTCTGTAATATGACATGCTGTACTATATTACAGATGTACAGAGATGACTTTTTTCCCCTTGTTTCACTACACTTGGACATGAAAGGATCATGTTTATGATACTCAGAAGAATTTAAAGTAATAAGTATTTTTTCTGTTGTTCAATTTAATTTTTAGTGTTTACTTTTTTTAAAAATAGTTGCATTTTCAAAACTAAAACTAGTTTTTAAAGTTCACTTTCAAAATGTCAAAATGGAACACTAAGTGTTGGAGTTTTCATATTTCTTTAGATTTCCTCAAATTTGGAATTTTCATATATAATTTTGCTCAACCCATACTTGCAGTTTTCAATGCTCAATGTATTTCACTAACAGTTTTTGAGAAGAGAAAGAAAATAGAAAGCTAATAATTGCAAAGAGATTGGCGCAGCCAGGAAAATTATATCTGACTTGAGTTCTCCATTAGGTCAGAAAGAAAATATGAAAGGGCTTGTCGTTACTGATGCTGAGAGATTGATGGATGTGGGGAGAGCTAGAGACAACTGTAGGAAGTGTGGGATCTCAGTTACCAGGAAAGATACCCTCCACTGGCCTGGAGAGCACCTTCTGTGTGGCACAAGTGATAATTTAGAGTAACATCACAATCATGGATGAAAGCAATTCAAATGTCAGTAGGTCAATTCATGCTGTATACTGAAATCCACTGAATAAAAAATTAGATCACCTTTAATTTGCAGCTGCTGGCTTGTAGATATTCTACGTAAAGCTGAACAGTAAAGCATTAGAGGTAATGGAGTTGATTATAGTCCAGTACTTATCTCTCTCACACAGAGCTGATGGGACTTCAGTGTTTGCAAAGGGCTTTCAAACAGCAGAAAAGAAAATATTATTTTTTTGTTTGGAGGTAAAGGCTTTCTGGATGCTTGGCAAATATGAAGTGATCATTTCCTCACTTAGTAGAGTGAAGTTCATTTAAAGAAATAACAGGAGAGAGACTATTCCCCACACAATTCAAAATATTTAGGGAAGCCTAGAAAATTGCTTTCACATAGAGCATACTGAAGTAAAAAGGCAGAATCAGATTTGCCCTTGTATAGAAATTGACTTGTAAATATTAAAAAAATAAGTAAAAAATAAAGAGTAGATAGGGTGGCAATCTTTAGTATTAATCTATTATTTAGTAATAATCAAATCTCAACTAGACTAATTGGCAGAACTGGGGAAGCATCTATGTAAGTTAGAGGTCATTTATCTAAATCAGTTTTGTATGAACATCTGATCCAGAAGACTGAAGTACCAGACCTAAGATAATGTTCTTTGATCATCCTTACCAAAAGGAAAGAAAAACACTTGAAGTCCTTATGTGTTATTAAAATGGACCATTCAGAAATAAACACTACATAGACAGTAATTTCAGCATGACAGAACCGAGAATGTTAAGAAGGTACAAATCTGTCTGCCAAAATAAAATACCATGAAAAAAAACTGTGGAGAGATAATTTACCTGTAATCCCTGACACAGCATGGGTATCTACAGAGTACATACAATTTATCTTTTCATTAGCAGAATGAAATGAATGTCAGTCAGCCACAAATTTAGTTTTCAAGAAGAATGAAAATGAAGTTTCAACAAAAAAGGTCTCAGACTTTATGTCAAAATTAGGAGAATAACAGCACGCCACTGCTAATAAACTTTGCTTTCCACTTTCGGTCAGCACCTTGTATTCAACAGGCTTGACACTGTGGCCTCCTTGAGTTTAATCTTGTAGCCTTTTTCCACCTACCCTTCCAACATGTCGTGGTTTCCATTCAAAGCACGTGGCACATTGCTGTGCCATGTATAGAAGTGTGAGTTACCACTCCGAGCCCAGTTTAAGCCAGCTTGCTTAACTGGAAGTAAAATGATTACACGTTATGGCACACTGCCCAGGGAGCACTGCTAGCACTGCTATAACAGACTAGCTCAAGCATTCATGTGTGGTCTTGCACCTTAAATTCATACCCCACCTCTTCTGAAGAACATGCAAAAACAGCATTGATCATGTGTATTTTCAGTATAGTGTCTCAACAGTATTTTGAATCTGAAAGCAGATAACACCTTCTTTTTTTTTNATGCTGAACAGGAAAGATTGTAAAATATCAAACTAAAACATGTAAATTTCCCTGTTAAGTGTAATGATCAACTCTACACATAGAAAAACATGAGTCATGAAATATACAAACTTCTCCCTTTTGTTTGCTTGCCCTGTAATCATTGCTTCCGTATTTCCAGGCATTGAATTAATATAGATTATATTGTATATCTATGATGGTGTTCACTATAACTCTGCAAAAACTTTCTCTAATAATTATTTTTCCTCAAATTAATAAACAAATTATTTTATTTTATCATAGATAGAATAGACTTCATGCTATTAAGAATTTGTTCATTTTTAACTCTAGTCCTCTCAAATCTGTCAAAAAATAAATCTGGAGACTAGCATAACTGAAGTGGCATTGAAAGAATTATGCCAGACTTTAAGGATGTCCTGATGGCCTATCAGTTGGTATCAGTTTTCTGTCTCTTGAGTGCTGTAGAGCATGTAATCTGTTCTGATAGGCAGATGGATGTGTGAGTTTGATCTGCTGACACAGTACTAATAACCCCTTTAGACCCAAAGATTAATGATGTATTGTGCTTGTGCACACCTGCCTTATCCATCATGTACCTGGTTATCAGGGCAGAAAACAATGCAACCTTTTATGTAATCAGTCAATACTTTTGTTAATCTAATTGCCAGTAAAAATAGTTTTATTGGTAGAAAATATTCCATTCATAAACATTCTACATTTTTAAATTATGTTTCTTCACATTTATACTAGGTAGTACCTACAGAAATACCTATTATTTTAAGCATTCACTTTTGCTTTGAAGAGATATTTTGTTCTATAAAACCTCCTTCAAAACTTCACAGGACAGCAAATGATACAAACAGTGAGATAAAAGTTAAGAGCAAACCAAGTCATGGGAAGTTTTAACTCAGAGATTTAGCTGGATGTCAAGCGAAGCTACCAGAAAGACAGTAAACCTAATGGGCATGCTCCATTTTTAATAGTACCACAATTTCAAATGTCTTGAGATAAAATTTATTCCATTACAAACTATACAAGATCCAGTGAACCACACTAACCTCACAAATGTCTTAACATATATCTTAGGAGAGTGAGATGAAGATGAATCTCATGTAAAAGGAATGAGTTGTAATGGACAGCAAATACAGGCAATCAGCTTCTGTAGTGGTTAGGAGGCATCATGACTGTCACTTTGTTATTTGGTAGATAAGCAGTCACCAAATATAGTTAGGCAATATTAAGCTATTTGGACCAAGAACACAGACTGCAAACATTTATATGTTTGTGAAATAAAATCTTATTCTAGCAAAAAGCATGGAGAAAATTGTGGTTGATTTCATTAGAGCAGCAATTCCATTTATAGATGTTAGTGCTGCAGAGAAATATTATGATCACTTGGTTAAAAGCTCGTGAATACTTGGCATAAAATTCCTTTGAACAAATCCTGAGTCCTGCCTAATGACAATGCACTTAAAAGACATCACTTCTCATAGGAAGACAGGCAACTTAGATTTAAAGGATTCAAGTGCTGGGTGATCTGTCACACACTTCAAAATCTGTTACAGTACTAGACTAGTGTGAAAAACGTGCACATATTTTCATTTTAAGTTTTGTTCATTTTCATTTATCTAACTTTCAGCTTATCTGCTAAACCAAAGTGCTTTCAAGAATGAGAGGCTTCTCCCCTCACATATACCTGTAAACTGGGATCAAATCCCCTCTAAACTTGGCTAGGTTTAGCTCTCTCTGCTAGGTTGAGTTCCCTACATCTCAATATGTTTTGCAGGTCTCCCAGTCATCCTTCCAGAACAATATTAGTTTACAGTGGCAGCTGACCGTCGGCAAAGTCTTTGTAGTATTGCCACTATTTATTTACAAACAGCTGTCAATTGTTGCTGTTCAGTGGCATCGTAGAAGCAAATACGGGTATCAGCTGGGGGAGCAGTTGGAGGGAGCAGTTGGAGCTACCCTGGAGTAATTTTTGTTTGACAGAATCGAAGTGCTCAGCAGGATTTGTGGGTGGTGTCTAAACTCTTGGTTTACTCGGATGCCAAGCCATACAGAAGCATGTTTGCTCTCAGGGGCTCAGTGCCAGCAGATGCCAGGCACAGCACCTTGCCACTGGCTTTGCACAAGGCTGCTCTCTGCCTCAGTGCTGTGTACACACAGGAGGCTGCCAAGCATTGCAGCTCTCAGAAAACACTGCACACCCCAGAAAGAATACACTGGGGTTTGTTTCCTCCTCCTCCTTTAAAGAGAATCCTGTGAGAAGGCATACAGCTATCTTCTTAGCTAATTTTAATAGTACCTTGATAAAAGAAATATTTCTATACTATTTGAGTGAAGAAAAAAAAAAACAAACCCAAACTTTTTCAGGCTCTAATTAAATGTATATGCAGGTCTGGCAGAAGATTTCATCTTATCTGTGCTTCTTTGTGCACTGAGATACATTCTAGTTTTAATAAAGTTTCATCAATAGAATTTCATGATTTCCACATTTACATTAATTTTCAATTGAGCTAAATTATAGTTGTATTCTCTAGCTTGATTTTAACCAGTCACATTACCACTATTATATAAAGTCAAAGATGTAGTTAAATAGAAAATGAGAAGGAGAGTTAGCTTTTTTAATTGCTAAAAACCAAAATAATTTCTCTTTTTACCTAAAGATAATCAAAGAGAAATATATTGAATTCATATACAGGAAACCTTATTGACAATTTGTCTGAAAACCTTTTTGATACATTTTTATATTTTATATCATGCCTTATTTTATATCTTGTTCTCTTCCTAAACCTGACACAATCAAATTTGTTAATAGATAAATGCACAAGTATTATTTGCTCTCTTGAGCACTTTACTCAAACTTATATCAAGATTCATTACTCTTTTACCCTTTCTTTTTTTGTTACACCTAAACAAGAAACAAAGTTTCATCAAACCACTCAAATATAATTTTACAAAAGTGCATGCCTATTTCCCCTCTAAAACCACTAAAAACCCCAATTAATGGGCAGCAGAATCAACCTCTATACTAGCCATTCTCATTGGGCATGAAGCAAATTTCTTTGACCATTTTGACTGCCTTGCTTAAATTTCTGCACAGCTATAGCACCCTAAGAGGGTCAGTAAGATAGTAATTAGCCGTTATATATTCCTTTTCCATAAACTCCATGCCTTCCACACTTGCCAGCTGAGGGTAGTGTTAGATTAGGACTTCAGCACTCACAGGGTGGCCCTCTCCTAATCATGCAGGTGGCAGGAAACTGTTGTCTCACCTTGCAGTTGTGCAGAACCTGACTTCAATGGACCTGCCTCAATTTACCACACTCTAAGATGTGACGATGTATCTAAACCCCACTGCTCTCTCACTAATAGTTCCAATGAAGTCAGGCACTGCACATCTGCAGAGAAAGACACCAGCTTTGTCTCTATAACTGCCTGGTTTTTAATTTCACTGTGCTCAGTATTCTGGGTTTTGAATCAAATAATTTAATTCCTTCTTGATTAATACAGCTTCATTTGGATGTTAGGTGGGCTCGGACTGGGGAGCAGGAATATGGTGGATACTGGAAAGGCTGTGGACATTGTTTACCTGGACTTCAGCAAGGCCTTTGACACAGTCTCCCACAGCATACTCCTGGAAAAGCTGGCAGCTCACGACTTGGACAGGAGCACTCTTTGCTGGGTTAAGAACTGGCTGGATGGCCAGGCCCAGAGAGTGCTGGTGAAGGGTGCTGCATCCAGCTGGTGGCCAGTGACCAGTGGAGTCCCTCAGGGGTCTGTACTGGGGCCAGTTCTGTTTAATACCTTCATTCATGGTCTGGATGAGGGCATCAAGTCCACCATCAGTAAATTTGCAGATGACACCAAGCTGGGAGCATGTGCCGATATGTTGGAGGGTAGGAGGGCTCTGCAAAGGGACCTGGACAGACTGGATAGATGGGCCAAGTCCAAGAACATGAAGTTTAACAAGTCCAAGTGCCGAGTCCTGCACTTTGGCCACAACAACCCCCTGCAGTGCTACAGGCCAGGAACAGAGTGGCTGGACAGTGCCCAGGCAGAAAGGGACCTGGGGGTACTGTTCAACAGCTGGCTGAACATGAGCCAGCAGTGTGCTCTGGTGGCCAAGAAGGCCAGTGGCATCCTGGCCTGGATCAGGAATGGTGCGGCCAGCAGAACCAGGGAGGTAATTCTGTCCCTGTACTGGGCACTGGTGAGGCCCCACCTCGAGTGCTGTGTCCAGTTCTGGGCCCCTCAGTTCAGGAAGGACATTGAGACGCTTGAGAGAGTCCAGAGGAGGCAACGAGGCTGGTGAGGGGCTTGGAGCACAAGCCCTGTGAGGAACTACTGAGGGAGCTGGGGTTGTTTAGCCTGGAGAAAAGGAGACTCAGAGGTGACCTTATCACTGCCTCCTTCCTGAAAGGTGGCTGTAGTCAGGTGGGGGATGGTCTATTCTCCCAAGCAACAACTGACAGAACGAGGGGACACAGTCTTAAGCTGAAGCTGCACCAGAGGAAGTTCAGGTTAGATGTTAGAAAGAAATTCTTCATTTAAAGGGTGATTGGGCACTGGAATGGGCTGCCCAGGGAGGTGGTGGAGTCACCATCCCTGGAAGTGTTTAAAAGAAGACTAAATGTGGCACTCAATGCCATGATTGAGTTGATGAGGAGGTTATAGGTTATAGGTTGGACTTGATCTCAAAGGTCTTTTCCATCCTAGTTCATTTTATGATTCTGTGAATACAAAGCATTCAGTCCTCCAGGCGATTCTAGATTAAACACTTCGAAGAACTTGCCAAGATTTTTGTATTTTCACTCAAAATCCTTCCAAAACTTCCAGCAACATCTAGCTTAACCTTTGCACATAGACAGGTTTGGATTTTTCACATGAGGGATATCACAGTGCAGACTCTAAGACCCAAAAAAAAATACAATGATTCCCTTTCCTTGCAATAATTGCTGCAAATAGGAAGTGACTCATTCTCTTTCATTGCCCTTGCAGCATCCCAAGAACATGATGTTATTTGTTACTGCTTTTAATTCATGTAGTAAATCTCCTGTTTCCTATTTTCCTCTGAGACAGCAGCACTTTTACTTATGGTAAGTGACATTTGAGCAGTTCCTATTGTGACCACTTACAAAGCTTTGAGAATCTCAAATAGGATTTGGGTGGTTGAGAAGCCTGTCTTTGGTCTGACACAAAGATAGCTCTTAGCTGTTTTCTGCAACTGTGTCCTTACACAAGTAGTCCGATTTCCTCTGAATCATGCATCCAGAGTTAAGTCTGTGTGAAAAATTCTTTTTGGGTTGGAATAAAATGGTCATTAAGTGTCTCAAAGAATAAAAGCCAAAGAGGCAGTGCTGACGTGTGGCATCTTACTGGGAAAGTCAGGGATTTTTCCCCTATCTTCTCCTACTATCTTTGTTAGCTGCTGCTGCTATCCTATGAAACATGAGCACAGGGGCAGATATTCCCAGTGGGGAGGCCTGAGGAGAGCCAGCAATGCAACTACAGAAGCCAGTGGTGCAAATCCCAATGGTTCTTTAACGAGCTGGCCCACAAGGGGCAAAAAGCAACTTCTTCATCCCTGAGCATCCCAGGAAAAGAACTGTGACAATCAGAATCACCGTTATCTCTGCTTTCTGTTCCCACCAGTGGGTAGTCACATGCTGTGAAATTGGCAATATCTGAAGTTCAGTCAAATGCAAAGTAAATGAATGGAAACAACAGAGATAAATATTTACTTCCTAAACCCTCGGAATGAGAGATTTCAGGAACACTTGTAATGAATTGAAGAATTATTCAGGCTACTAAAACCACTTCCCCCAAATATACAAAAAAATCCTATCTTTAACTGTGCCTCATCCTAGGTCGGCTTCAAGGAGATCCAGGGACATTTTTTGTGACAACAGTGTAGCTGTGAACTTTGCACTGATTTTTGCTGCCTCCTAGTGCTCCATGCTGCAAATGGGTCCAAAACTTGTGCTGCAAAGGAGTAAATGGAAGACAACTGCTCCTTTTTCACAGGTTTATTTCAGTGGATCTCTGGCAAGAGTACAACAGAGATTACATGAAGGCAGAAAACTGAATAGGTTTTACTTATTATTACATGGTCATACTTCTGGGGTCCACAGTTTTACCCCGAAGGAAGAGATTTCCCACAACAAATTTCAGACTACCATTTTCCCACAGAAGTGAGACTCACTCTCCAGGTTTTTTCCACACCCTGTTTTCAACTGTAAACCAGGGCATTCAGGTTTGTAAATGACCTTTACAGAACAATACATTTTTATTTTACAAGTGATTACTTTTGTACATACACTTTTTAGATACAGAAACAGATAGGGAGGAAAAATTTTCATGTGTCTCAGCCAAAGAAGTGGGGATAATTTATCTGTGAGGCAACGAGAAGGGGATCTTTCTGATTAAGTTTTACAATGGCTTGAAAAGACCACCATGGCAGTGTAGTCTGCAGGACATGGCTTCTCTGTACAGCCCATGGCAAATGTTCATTTAAGCATCTGAATGATTCAGGCTACATGGTGCAGCCAATACATATGTATGCAGTAACATCTGGCAAGCTACTGAAACTAAAACTGCTGACTGGTTTTTAAAGTATCTGTTATTGATTTTGTGTAAACCATAAAGAACTGCTTTTGATTATCTGGCAAATCCACCTTCTAATACTTTAACTTTTCAGTATAAGTTTGTAACTCTCACAGTTGAAATGATCTTTGGATTTGTTAGGCAGAAAAATATCTCCTGCAAGGAAAAAGATTAAATATCCCATTGCTACTGACTTTTCCTAGAATGATCATTTTATATTCTGGCTTCATACAAGGATGACTTTTCATCCAGATGAATAAAGTTGCCCTTCTGAAATTTTTGAAGAATTTTATCCCACATATTTCATTATCATTCATAATGGATTCACACAAGTGATGTGTCTGCCTTTCAATAAACAAGTAGGTGTTTGTTCACAATTTTGTTCTTGACAATATCCTTGACAAATGACCATCTCATTCTTAGACTGGCACCTTGCAAAAAGAACATCTTAAGTTACTATGCATTTTTGTCTCAAAAATAAATGAAAGATATTGAATCATCCCTTTCCTGTGCAGTTCTGTACAATACTTTCCTTAAAAAAAATCACTTTTTTTTGTCCTCTGCAAAAAAAGGCATATCTGATAGAAAAATAAAGTGTTTTGCTGTTGAAATGGGAGGGGGGCGGGGGGGGTTGGAGGGGGTGGAAAATAGTGTCCTGTCCAAAAAAATGAAGATGAAAATGAAGACCAAGTTAAGAAAACACAGGAAAGGCTGAAGTCAAATACTTTTTGACCAGATGTAGCAAATACATTTCCAACAATTTTTCAGTCTGAACTTGAGGTTATAGGACATTCAGGTTCACGCTGTGTTAAAAAAACAGCCACTCTTTTTCACAAGGTTGCTTAAGAAATTGTGTGAAAAAGAATGTGTCATTCTCCTGAAATGTGTCATTCTCTTCAACTGAAAAATTTAAACTGAAAGGTCTGTAAAATAGGTTAGTTACAGTTCCTCCCCTCCAGTTAGGTTTCTTCTGTGCCTACAATTCTAAAGTTTCGCAGTTTTTCTGCCATGGTTAAATACCTTCTGATATATATTTAATTCCCTGTCACCATTAGTGTATGTTAATAACAGCTCTCCTTCACTCCAGTGTTCTACCTGTGTCCTGAGAACAGGCAGATATGGCAGAATCTCACCGATGTTCAAAGAGCAAGGTGTTACTACTATTGGCCCTGTAGGACTGCAGAGGTTTGCAAAAAAGACAGAGACTGTTTTTTTCTGAACTCTGAAACAGTAAAAAAAGCAGTGACTTTGTTGGACAAGAAGCTGAACACCAGTGAATTTTCATCTGCTGTCACCTGCTTGACAAGGTGACTCAGGCTAAAGAGCACACTTTGGGAAGATGAATTTGCTGTTTTGCTAAGAAATTTTGAACTGTCACCCTTGGACACTGCATAAACTTACACAAATTGTTTCCAGACACTAACCTTAGAGCATGATATCCATCACAGTAATAGGCCATAATCCAGCTTTAACCCAGTCAGGCACAAAATCTTCTTAGCCACAAAATTTAACCATGGTGTATATAAAGAATTTGAGAAACAAAATATGTACAATAAAATTTTGTGTACATTCTGAACTCATTTTATTGCTCTGAAGGATATATTTATTTGGCTACAACAGAAAAAAAAAGACCCTAAGCCACTGTATAAAGCTGGTCTAGTAAAAAACTGCATTTTCATAATGGTGCCACTGTTTGAATATCTCAGATTTTAAAATTAGTCATTCACATGTGCACATTCCAAAGCATGTCTCCAAAACAAAGTACATGCTTAATGGGTAAGGTGTGACTGAATTAAAAAGAAAAACAGAGTCCCTATTTTCCATAAAAGATATTCAGAAAGGAAATATGCTATAAATAATAATATATTTAGTAAGGCTTGCCCTTTTTCTCCAGAAATACACAGAGCAGAAACTGGCAGTAAGACAAAAAATTGTGTGTTTTGTGTTCTGCATGAACTTGAAGAAACCAATCCTCCCTCAATTTTTCCAGCCCTTTAAGTACCAGTTACAGCACAGAGCCACTGATGGCTGTGGTGATTCAGATTAGGTGACAGACAGAAGTAATATTGCTGAACGGGCTTTACAGTGCCTTCAGGTAAAACATTTGTGTCTCAGAATAAAGGTATCTGCATTAACTGACATCTAAAATTGTTACATTCCTTGCTGGCTGTGCTCGGCTCTGTTGCTTACCATGCTGCTGGAGCAGTGAATGGATCACAGAATGCTCTCAAGCACAGGTAGGTGCTGTGCTTTGTGACTTCTGAAAATTACTTTCAAGCATCCTCTTGCTGTCTGATCTAAACCCTATAGCATCTCTTGTGCAGCTGTCTGGAGACTGAACAACTTCCTGTGGACATTGCTGCTTTCATGGAAACATGGTAGACTGTAATCATACAACCAAGAGAGGAGAAAGCTGAGGTGGAAAACCCAAGGTTATTTTCTCCACTGTTTTTAAGATTTCCATCTCTGTAGGTTTCACTTTTACTTCAGGATGCAATCACACATACCTCAGAGGGCAGATGGTTGCCCAAAGTCTTTCTGAGGAGTTTTTTTTACCCAGGCTCTTTATGAATATTGGCACATAGAATCATAGAATGATTTGGTTTGGAAGGGGCCATAAAGATCATCTGGTTCCAACCCCGCTGCCAATCTTCCACTTAGCCAGGTTACTCAAAGCCCCACCCAACTTGGCCTTGATTGGGCATCCACAGCTTCTTTGGACAATCTGTTCCACTGTCTCACCATCATCAGAGTAAAGAATTTCTTCCTAATATCTAATCTAAACTGACCCTAATTCAGTTTAAAGCCATTGCCCCTTGTCTGTCACTACAGGCCCCTTGTATAAAGTCCCTCTCCAGCCTTCTTGTGGTTATTCCTCAGGTACTGGAAGCTACTGTGTGTCAGGTCTCCAGTCCCTTTTGCCCATACTATCCTTGCCCTAATCTGGTTACGGTTGCAGCTACCCTTCTCTAACNAACAACCCTTCTCAAACACTACCTTATGAAAAAAAAAAAAGAGTCAAAATTCACTGTTCCTTAGGAAGGAGGAAAATAGAACAGATTCAGTCTAATATATGGTGGTGTAAACCTGACACTGGTGAGCAATTACTCTCGATTTTTATACATGTAACTAGACTAGAATCCTCCTTCTGTGAGACAGAACTTTCTCAATCAGAAAGAGGTCATCTTTGAAAATAATAAATCACTATTTGCTCTTACTTTAAACAGTGTTTTCTCTAAAAAGGAAAAAAAAAAA
>VZTR01019322.1:89123-146817 GCA_013400775.1 Chaetops frenatus
AAAAAAAAAAAAAAAAAAAAGTATGAATTGTAGGTATATTATTTGAAAACAACTCAAAACCCACCCTATTTTTATTTTACATTTTCCAAAGAGGCTTTGTCTGTTACTCTTGAGAAGGATTAGTGCAGATATATTAATTTCACATATTCCATAAAGCAGTATTTTTTATTCACTCTTATCTCTGTGATACAGACTAGAGAACTGAGCAACATTCTGTTCTTTTTGTATTGTTTCAGCAACATCAAATGTCAATTGACTGTCAGTCTTCACTCAGTGTTATAGCTTTGAATTCACTCTGAGTTCAGTCTCCAGGACTGCAGGATTTTCAGGACCGTGGCTACATTTTAGTAATTCCTTTTGAGAACAGACCAAAATCTCTGTTGTCCAGGAGCCAAATGATAGGCTGGAGGGAAGAATGGAGGTCAGTTCAAATAAACAAAATCTGACTACTTTTTTTCCTGAAACCTCCCCTGGCAGAGCTTAAGGCGTCAGAACAAACTTTTTTAGACATTTTCATGCACTTCTTACAGAAAGTACAAATAACCAATACATCAGGTTGCAAGTTATAGAGATACCAATAATTTTCCGCCCCATAGACCAGTTAGGTGGGTACTTCAGCTGCATAAGAGAGGGAGAATTCTCCTCTCACTCTGAGATAATTTCTCAAGACCCATGTCACAGAAGCATGTCCAAATCATTGTGTTATGGGCTGTCCAGTCTTCCCAGCACTAGCTGCATGGCAGATCTCTTTGATCTACCTCTGAATCATGTGCAGCTCAAGACTGAAAGTTAGGCTACCCTGCATAGGAGTCCCTGGGCTAATCTCAGCCCCTTTGGATAAAGTTCCACCTTTATTTTACATAGTTAAGTGGTCATGGAAAGAAAGGCAAACCTAACCTCTTGCTAAGAGAATCACTGGGTCAGAATCTGGCTTAATATTTCAGTTTATGAAGGAATATTTAGGTGTTTTGAACCAAGAGGTTCTATCTCAGAAGGAGAATCTATCTTCTCCCATCCTTGGATATCAGGTAAATGCTTTGCAATTAGCTACGTAAGTAATAATTTTATAAAACTCATGTGGAAATGTTTTTTTTCTTTTCCTTTTTTTAACAATAAAAAAATCAACATTTTGGGGGAAATTACACTAGATAACAAACTCTTTGCCTCATACTATCATGAAAAATCAAAACACAATACTCAGGGTAAATTGAGTGAAGATGTTCTATGGCAGTTGAATAACAGAAGTTTTTACTTAAATCATAATAATTCCTTCTGAAGTTAAAAAATTCTAATATCTGTTGAAACCAGACTGAGCCTCCGGGTACTTTAGGAAATCCACAGCCTGATGTGCAAAATTGCTCAGAGCTCTTCCCTAATTCTTGCACTCATGAAACTATTCCCAGGGAGGAATGACCCACCTCTTCCTTAATCATCACACCAATGTGCACTAGAGCAGAGCCTGACTGCCTATTTTAAACTGGAATTGCTTGGAAGGTTTCCATGGTCTCCAAGTTCTTTTGCCCTTTTTGTTAACATAGGAGGAAAAAGAAAGTCATGAGGGAAAATAAAAGGTATAGGCAATAACGCTTCTGGAAAGACAGAATTTTTATTAACATCATACCCTAAGTTAAGTGGCTCCTTCTTTGACAGCAGCCATTCTGCTGCTCTTAGAAGGGCAAGAAGCTGAACTTTCAGGGAGCCAATTAGGAAATGCTTCAGAAAGAGTGGTAGTGATAGCAGCCATCAGAGAGATTAACTGCAGTAAAGGGTCCTCAAAGCAGTGGCCTCCAACTATTTTCAGCATAGTTATTTTCTTTCTTTTGTATTACTTAAAAACTGCTTTTACAAAAAGAAAAGCAACAGAGTGACTCAAGGCTTTTTGCTGGGTCCCAGAGCTTTACAAGTGAATCGTTTTACAGCAAACATCACTTACCAATGGAGCTTTACTTCAGAGAAAAGTATGTTTCCTTAAGATAGATAATAAATACCCTTCATATCATTGTGGCTGATAAGTCAAAACAAGCCTGAAAGGTGCATTATGTTCTGCCTTTGCAGTCTCTCTGTTTTTCAGAGTCAGAAAGGATTGATGTTTCTGTTGGGTCACTGCTGAATACCTGACTGTAAAGGAATACTAAATTTTGGCTTGCCACTGAGAACAGTAAGGAAGGAACTAAATGGCGACAAGAAGAATGAACTATGTTTACATGAAACTTGCTTTGATTCTCTAGTGCAAAATAAAATATTAATGAGAAGAGAATAATAATAAGCTTCCCTTGATCACATATGTGATCTCAAAAAATAACAACCAAAATTCACAAATGTAATGGTTTGACGCCTATCTTGTTATTTATAAGACAAAGTTGCTCCTACTAGAAAAAATGGTGACATTCTTGCTCTGTTTGAACTGGGCTGAAATCTTTCTGTTCTCACTAGAACTCAGGTGAAAAATAATGTGTAAAAAATAATAATCGGGTTTTGAGAAATCTAGTATAATAGCTTTCTTCCATAAATCTTAGCATAATTAAGAAGAATGGGACTCAAGAGCTCATGATTTCTCATGTTAGAAAAGAAATGCAGGGTAGTATTTTTAACAAGACTGCTGTTCATGATTAATGATATCTCTTTGTTAGTGCACTTTAGATAACATTCACTGCATCCTCACACTGTCTTGCAGCTCTTGAACAAGGCTGAACTTTACCAGGCAGCTTCACTGGGTAATGGCATTAGGATTTACTAATCAGCACAGCTCTGTCATCCTTATGTGCTGATCAAAAGTAGCCATCAGCATTTGGACATGCAACTTCTGACCCTGAGGTGCTGTGCTGGGACAAGAGACTTATCAGTAATTCTCCACAATACACTGACACAGCAAGGCTGAATGCTAAAAAAAAATGGAGCAATTTTTATAAAAGTGAATATTTATTTATTTTTTTATAAAGTACCAACACTCTGCAATCCTGTGTTGTTTAGACTTAGTTCAATTAGACTTATTTCTGATTAATGTGCTCTTCTATATTCACTGCTGGAATGTATATCTTTGCCATTTGGATACAATAAATCAGGTATTATTCACTATTAGTAGTCTGCTACAGTTTTCATTTGCCTATTATTATATCTTATTTTGCAGTAGTATGCACATTTTAAAGTATGCTTCCATGTAATCTGCAGGATAGAAATTAAAATGATTGCACAACTTCTATATTATATGCTTTGAGAGACAGAAGAATTAAGATAAAATTTTCAATTTTCATACCTATTTTTATCACAGCCTTTTGAGATATGCTGACTTTCCCAGAGTTTTCTGAAGTCAGCAGTTCTTCAGAAAGATTTTCACCTTCAAGTAAAAAAAAAGATAGGTTAGTTATTTGTGCGTGCACTGTAAAATTTACATGTGCTAGACACTTCACTACCCCTTCCCTCCTTAAACACCTTTGTTTTGTTCATTTTTTATATGGGAATCATTGCTGGAGTGTTCTCTTGGAAACTACTAATCATCTACAAGTCATAATTTGGCCATTTGATCACTGCTAAGCTTGTCCTAAACTGAATAGAAGCTCCAGCTCCTGCCACATTGCCTTTCAGATTTTTCATTTTTCTGTGTCTGATCATTCACTTAACCTCAATACAAATTATTAATACATGATTAGAACAATGCCTTTGAATACCGTGTGTGTTTTAAACCAAAATATGATTTATGCATCTATGAATAGAAATGTATCCATCATCTACCTGAAATATGGGTCTTATTTAATGAATATAATCTGGCAACTGATTAAAAGAAAACATAAAGGAGAAATTCTTCTCTGCCTTGCTGGCCTACTCAGAGGGACATCTCTTTACAGGTCTTTTTACTGTAAAACCTGTCATCATTCACTTCTGTTGAAATATATAGTCTGGCTTTACCATAGTTAGGATGGTTTAATGATGAAACAATAATCTCCAGAATAGTGATGTTTCTTACATGGTATGGTAAAAGAAGGGGTTGCATGAGGTGAAAATGCAAGAGTATGTTGCCAACAGATCTCACTATTTCACCTATACACCTGAATGATACATAGATCATGGACATTTCAATGTGAAATACTAGGTTAAAGGATTCTTCTCATGTTAATAGTTATGGAACTCTTTATTTAGTTTTCCATACTGATCTTCATAAAAGAAAATCACAGTGGTCCATTTCAGCTTTGAAACCTAGCAGATTGGTTTTTTTTTTCTGAAAGTGGTAAGTACTTCAGCTGAACTCCACAAGAATATATCTTGTTCACAAGAATACAATTTTGAACATCAAAACTTGATGATTACTGCTTTCCTTAAGTCATGAGCTTTCTGTGGTCAATACTATAAACATTTACAAGTGGAAAGGAATGGTCTTTTTTGTTATATTCAAAGCAACATTTTGTTTTCCTTAATATAATCTTTTTATCACTATTTGGAAATTAGTAGGACAGTAGAGGCCATCAACAGATGGTTTCCATGCTTGATCATAACCTTTGCAGTAGCTCTGAATCTGCTTTCAAGTGATTTACTGCAGAAACGTACAATTTATGGAGCAGAAAGGATGTGAGGTTTAAATCAAGTTCAGTGGGTAAATGCAGGAATAGAAAATGATCTGAAGAGATAATGGAAGCACAGAAGAATCTCAGCTTGTTTATGGTGGCTGTGGAAGGGAGTTTCAAACAATCTTGAACCTCACTCTTCAAGATGTTTTTCAGTTGCTGGTCAATATTAATTTGTGTCTTGCACCAGCTGTTTGTGGTTGTGCTTAGCTTTGAACTAGGAAGTCAAACTCTGATAGGTAAGGAAATGTCATTATGCAGATCTCATGGAAGATCAATGCTGTGGTCCTTTCTCCTGGCTCTCTCTAGGGTCACACCTGAAATTCCTTCCTGTGAGGAGGACAAGTGAAAGGAAGATTGGATTTGCAGACTGCAATAAAGTATCTCTCACTGCTTCAAGGACCAATTTTCGGAAGTTCAGATGATGCAAAATTCAACAATTTTTTTGTAAAACAATGTATTAAAAGAATGGATGATTCCAGTTAGTTATTTTAAAAGAAGACTCTCACTAATTTGAAGACAAAAGCTTTACCTACCTTTTGCCTTGTGCAAGACCTCTTTCTGCTAATGTCTCCATCCCCAGCTTCATATTTGACCCCTATGGGTAAATTATGGGAAATTTCCCAGCAACTTTGGTACTCGGCTGCTTTCCAGGGTCAGCCCACCAAAACTGGGGACCAGGGTTTGCCTGTCTCGGGCCAATGCTGAGCACAGGCATAGGAAGGGGGCTGGGTAGAGGCCTAGCTGGAATTCCAAGTAGGTGGGTTGGGGCTGTGGAGGGAGATGCCCTGGCATGACAAGAGCATCTCCTGGTGTGAGCTTAGAGCAGCCCCAGTTGAGGGATATCTTACAGCCCATTCCAACACAGATCCATCCCAGACATCTACCTCAGGCTCTGTCACTGCCCCTGGCAGGGCTGGCTGGTCATCCATATCCATGCCAACCCCAAACCAAGTGTTTGAGGAAGGTGCCAGAGCCTCTAGGATCATACAGAGAAGACCCTGGCATGACTTCTCCTTGCCCCATGTTACTGTACATTCAAACATCCCTTCTTGAAAGCACCTCTTTGCCCAAATAGAAAGAGCACCTTTGTAACATTCTTATCATCATGAGATGCCTCTAACATCAGGGTTGGAAGGCTGTGACATTTAGAACAGGAATGTGCTGACCCTGGTTTGCCTGTAAAGGATCAATAAATCCCATCTGCAAGAACAGTATCTGCAAGTTGTAGTTTCCATTTCTCCAGGCTGCAAAAGGCAAAGGTGCCACAGTAAATCCACCTGTTAAAAAGTCTCTCTTCTGTTATTTTGCCTATGAGCTTCTATTGTTATTGTCTATTTGGTGGGATTCACAATCCCCAGAACAATCTGTATTCACACATTGAAAAATGCACTGATATGCACCTTGTTTAAACAAGCATTGAGTATGAAAATATCAAATCATACTCTCTGGTATATATTTTATAGTTTTTACCATAAAACATATCAATTTATATTACTTTGTTGAAATGCTAAAGGAAGATATGAGGAAGAAAATTAATAATGCAACTCAAATATTTTCACCAGATGCACAAATAGTATGTACAATTTTTGCTGCCGAAAAGACACTGCATTGGAGAACTTCTACTGCATGGTTGTGAATACAGAAGGGTTTTATAACTCACCTTTTGTTTTTGTAAGAATCACAGACAAAAATCCTTGCTATATACATTTTGCAGGGCTTTAAATTTGCTGGGCTACATAGACAACTGAATAAAAACAAGAGAAAAGAAAACAAAAAGCTGCAGTCAGATTTTGGTATATAAAAGTTTCCAGGTTCTTTTTGTGCATGCAAATCATTATTGTAAGGAGTAAGAAATGATAAATGGAGTTATTCTTTTAAGAAGAGATTTGGTAGAATCACTCTCCGTGTTAAACCCAGGTAATTAACACTGGGTTCTTAAAAGTAACTCAGGTGATTAACATTGGGTTCTTAAATCTACCTAGTTTCCTCAGAGTTACATTAAGAAAGTGCTACAATTTAAAAAGTGCAGGATGTTGAGGACTTTTGAGAATGAGTGATCATTTAAGTAATTAAATGTGGGATTAGAAGCTTATGGTTAGACATTCAAGTCTATAAATCTCAGTTTGTAATTAAATAAATTCTAAATAATTTCATTATTATTCACAAGTGATAAGTCCCTAAGATTAAGCAAGTTTCTATTGCCTGTTCCTGAAACAGCTGAAGCTCTTGGGAAGGGAAAATTATTTTTGGACAGTGTCTTGTTTTGTCTCCACATGGAGATACAGTAACAGAGAACTGAGTCAATATAACAAAATATGACAAAAGTAGTAAGAGAAAAGAACAGACAGAGGAGAAAACGAGTTCAGAGGCTGTGGGGAAAAGCAGGCAGGAGAAGATACAGGGTGAAATTCTGTCAAAAGAAAAATACATACGAGTATGTCGTTAGGTAGTTCTGTGTGTGCAGAACTTTCATCAGTAATAGAGGGCACAGGCTTCCATTGCAAGTTTGATGCAGCCCTTAGAACTCTTTCCACTAACTTCAGTGAGCTTTGGATTAAGAACTTAGGGGGAAGACTGGTTATGCTTAAACTGAATCCTTTTTTTTTTTTTTTTTTTTTTTTTTTTTTTTTAAGAAAGGAGTCTAAATTATGGAAGAAAGTTTTAGTAAACTCAGAAAACTCACTGAGCTCTCAAACCCTCAGAATCCATAGAATTTAGTGTGGCCTTTAGACCTTATGCTTAAAAAGGGAGAAAAGTAGCTTATCTTTGAATTTAAATGAGTTCAGTAATTGCTCAGGCTGCAGAATGTAACACAAGATGTATTACAAACAAGCCAGCAAAGCAGTTTATTACACCAAAAGTGTGTGAGGGATTAAAAAAAAATACAAGGAAATCCCTGATTCCTATTGTGCTTTGGGATTAACAGTGTTCAAATTAGAGTTGCTATGTTTTAATTGTCTGAAGCCAGCATATTAGCATTTGAAATACACTGCATTTATAATTTCTGCTCAAAATACAAAAAAAAAAAAANACTTTGAAGATAGCAGGAATTTAGGAACTTTAAAAATTTTTTCCCTTTTTTTCTGTTTCTGATGTTATTTTCTTTTATTTACTAACCTTGTAATACGGGCAGTTAGTGCTTCTGAGATTTCCAGCCACAGTTCTTAATTGTGCCACTCAGTCTCACAGCCTGAATGCATCCTATTTCCAATGGAATCTTGAAGCCCAGCTGAAATATTCTCTTATTTACCCATTGCTAATGGGCCTTCTCCTTCCTTTCCTTTTTCACACTCTCCTCCAGAGCTGCCACTTACTGCCTGCTTCTGTTGGGTGGGGGTGTCGAGGTATTGGCAATGGGGAGAGGGCTGCAGCCCTGGCCTCTGTGAGAAGAGACCAGAGTTGCTCTGTGTGGGACACAGCTGACTCCTGTCAGCTCCTGTTGGACCCACTGCCAGACACAGCTGAAGCTCTTCAGCCATGCATGGGGCACCTTGGGAAAACCTATTTAGAAAGGTCAAAATGCTGTTGAGGAGTGAGTGAAAAGGTGTGACAAAGAGCCCTGTAGACCCTAGGATGCACTGAGGAGGAGATGGCCCAGGTACTAGAACAGAGATTTCCCTGCAGATCCTGGAGACACCCCGGTGGAGCAGACGGTTCTCTGCAGCCAGTTGAGAGGAACATCCCAGAGTGGATGTCCACGCTGCAAACCACGGAGTGCCACGTAAAAACAGCTAGCCATACTGCAGCACCTGGAGGATCCAATGCCACAGAAGGTTACAGGCTCTGAAGGAAGCTGCAGCCCGTGGAGGGCGCATGTTGGAGCACTGAAAAACTGTGTGGAGGAAGGAGCACCAGAGATGAACTGACTGAACTTTATAGACTGACTACAAGCCCCATTACCCATCCGTTCTGTGCCACGTAGAGGGAGAAAGGAGTGGGAAAGAAGAAATGAATTTAACCTTGGAAAAAGAGTGAAGGGTAGGCAGGAAAGTGCTGTTTTAATTTTGTCCTAATTTCTCACCATTCAAATCTGTTTTAATTGGCAGTAAGATTTTTCCCAAATCAAGTTTGTTTTGCCTGTGGTGGTAAACGATATTTATTATATTATATTATTTTGAACTTACTTATCTTATTTTCTGCCCTTGTCTTGTTGTGGGAGGGAGTGGGGGGAATGAAGGCTGAGTAGGCATCAGGCAGTTGGTCAAGGTCAACTCAACATGCTGTTTTACAATTAGATGCATAAGCAACATATGTTGAAAAAAACCAAGGGTACATATTGCAGGACAACTTTTGTGCCACATTTTAGTCATAGAAAAAGTGCAGGAGATAAAGACTAAAAAAAGAAAACAAGTACAGATTGCAGTGCCCATCAACAAAAGCTATATGGCATGGGCTTTTGCAACGTGTCTCATTGTTGCACTGTCATGTAGCTGCCCACCTTTATAGATTAAGGTCAAATCTGGTATTCACAACAATTGTGCTGCTGTCCTCCTCAGAGCCTCTTTTAAACTTGAGTGTTCTTGAAACTTGAGCACACAGGCATTGTAGCTGCTCTTTCCTGCATCCAATGACCTCTGTACATTCATAGTTTTCTAGTCATAATCTTTCTGCTAGTTCTTACAACATGGTCCCGTGAGCTTACCAGTATTTGGCATTCATATTTCCCTCAATTAGAGAACAGTATTTTGCTATCTATGAGCTCCAGAGTTCCCAAGAATCAGTTTTCAGCACTCTAGTTTTTTGTTCCCTCATTTCTGCTGGGTATTATAAGCTAATCACTTTAAACTCCTACAGTGACTAAATACATGATTTTTCTCTTAAGGCATCAGATATTCCATTACTTCAAAGTACTCTTGTTTAACTGAAAAACTATTCTGGCTGCTGAGTCTCAAATGCTCCTCATCTGAAAAATACATGTGCAGCAGCCCTTATAGCAAAACCGGATTTCCTATTTTCTGAAATGCATGATGATATGAAAACTGCATTAAATGCAAATGGCATTAGTAAATTTCTCAATAATTGTTATTGTAAGAAGTGTAATTCACAGCTGCCCATACTATCTTTAGAATTTTGTTACTTATCAGCAAGGATGTGGACGTATTTAATGGGAACCTCCAAACTAAATTACTTTGAATATTTGTTCTCTCTGGCAGTGTCATAATAAAAATTTTTAAGATATTTTAATGATTTAAAAGCCCCAAGGTTTTTAGGTAGTTGCAATAACTTGTTCAACATATTCTAGCTTCTGTCAATTTCAAATTAAACATTTCTTTCCTAAATATTTATATTAAATGACAGGTGAATAGGGAAGTTCAATAGTATTCCATTAAGTTTTGCCAGTTCATGATTTCCTTTTGCAAGTTGTTAGGATACATTCCATCAGTAGACTGAGTACTTCCATAATATCTCAGGATTATGTTTCCCAAAGATGCCATAAGTATGCCTAGCTCAAATATTCTGAATAATTTTTCCATAGCACTTCATTGGAAATTATCAAAACCTATGGTTTGTGAAGAAAATTGCAGCTTCTTTTCTCAAAAATTCTCCAAAATATCACTTGCTAACGCCCCAAGAAAATTCTCAATTAGTAAGAATTTCAGTAATGTTTAAATGTTTAATCTTCAAGCTTTTTTTTTTCCAAATGGAAACTTTCTGTGTTTGAGCATTAAAATGTTTTATTTGAACGCACTGAGATGAACTCTGCTACAAGATAATTCACTTTTGGACTTAATTTTTATTGTAAGCTATATCACTTCACTGGAATACAGGTAGAGGTTGGCTCTTACCTGATCCACTGACATTCATGAGCCTCTTATGATGGCACTCAATAGGAAACCTGAGTTTCCATGAGTAGTGCAGGCCTGACCTGACTGGAGAAAAGCCTAAATGATTATTATGTGGCACACTGAGAAAATATAATTTAACAGTCGTCCGAAAAATGAAGAAGTAGAATTTCAATTTTGGTAATAGGTTGTTGTGAGTTTTTTTATAAATGTGTATTTCTCACAAGCATAATTAAGAAAGTCCAATAGAAAATGCTCAGCAGCCTATATTATTAATATTACTGTTCACTTAGATAATGAAAAGTTGAAAACATTACCTAAAATTTTATTCTGAAAATATGACAAGTAATAGAAATGAGGATCCCACACAGAAATCCACCCACAAAACAAAAATCCCTTGGGATAACCTTGCAAAATAATATTTCTCATACGTCAGGTTCTTGGATCATATTTTGGAACTTTTTTTGGGGGGGAATACTATATTTATTAGGAAACAAGAAGTATCTATTTATTCTGTTAAATTCTACAGTCATAGTTTAGGACATTTTTAAATTCAGTTCTCCACTAATGATGTCTTTTCTCCTCTCTTGCTCCTCTATTTATGTGTTTCCAATCAGTTTTTGTTGTCTTGGGTCAGCAGAGTCAGCAGTTTGGATCAGATAAACTCCAGTGAAAGTGCTGCAAGGTCTCACTTGGGAACATTTCCATTTCTCTTGGTATAAGAATTATAACTTGTATTCAGTATTGCCTTGGGCCTTGCTGGAATCACTGTTTCTCTGTGAAGTTTCACCCAAAATCTCTGAGTCTTACATCATTGGTATCATAGCCAGATGCATCTCTCTCTCCCTTCATTGCAAATAAACTCCTGCATTTATACCACCAGTCTAAAAAGAAATCAGTATTGTATGGTTCCTTGAAGAGCACAGATACTATAATGGATCTGCTCACTCCACGGCCTGGAGAGCTTGTCCTGCCAGCTCACCTGCCACAAAATTTGTGCCAGGACAACCTAAGTGCACCTTCCACAGTCTTTTCTTCCTCCTCCCGTGGCTGTCATTGATCAATTACCTCCCAAGTTGAAATATAAACCAGATCTTCACTCATCTTTTCCAAAAATTGCAATTCAGCTGAAAAACATTTGCACGCCGTCTCACTTTGCCCCAAGAATGCTACCAGTGGTTTCCTGCTTTATGGAATCTTGGACAGGAACAGCTCTGGGCCACTCTTCACTTTGCACATCAACATGAATTATTATGGAAGCTTCTGAACTTCAAGGTTCAAGATCATATTAGTGGACATAAATTGAAAGCTTATGTTTTCATTTCAGATCTAGATTAGATTTAGGCAAAGATAGAAGACAGGAAATATAGAGGTTCCTATGTATGCCCTGTGCCATTTACTCTCTGTACCTGGCATAGACCTCTAAAACAATCTGAACTGACTCAAGATGATTGTACCAGTTGCCTCCTACAATTTTCATCTGATGTGTTTTCATATTATATATGATACATTTCTGTCATGCTTAAAAGTTGCTCTAATATTCAGTTTGCTTCCATATCATGCTTGCAAAGTTATAGCTATTCATTCTAGAAAAGTGTTAAAGACCTTCATGTTGCAGAGCTTTATGGTTTTAATTCTGGTCTAAATGCTGCAGTCCTTTTGACCTACTTACTCATTTCTTCAGATTTTCTATCTCTTTTTTTTTTTCCAATGTCAGAAGTTATTTACATTTCTCATCAATTTTTGAATTTTCAGAATATGGATTCCTCATCTCAGTTCCTGGATTCTGCCTGAAAAATCTTTTGCAATTACTCCTTTATCAAGAATTTACAGTTCTGCTGTGATGATGTTATACTAAAAAGATAAGCATCCATCTAAGCAGAAACTGAAATAAAAAGTCCTTTTCAGTCTGGAGGAAAATTGTTTAATCAGAATTGAATTGCGCTTTGCCTAAAGCGTCTCACTCTCATTCTCTCAAAACACTTCTCTATAGTTGATTTCTCAGAACACACTAGGGAAAGAATGTAGACAGTTCTCTCAGAGAATACTACATAATTGCTGTAATTAATATTGTGATCTGCTATTACAAAAAAGAAAAAAGCAGTATGATCAAAATTTTAGGGAAGTACACAATCGCACAGAATTTGAGTAGGAAATAGGTTTACTCTTGATATTTAAATATTTTTTATAACCTTTTGCATTGATATTACTCTAGCACAAATGTAAATTCCACTCATAAAAAACCTTAAAAAAAAGTGAAAAAAATCAGCTCTAATTAACTTATAAGCCTTTGGGGGGGAGATTATTTTTCAGTGTGACATGATAACTAGAGTAGTAACCCAAAAAACACAATTTTGTGTATTTTCCTTTGCAGATAAATGACGAATCTGATACTTTTTTCCCACATACGTAATAAAATACCTGCATTAATTCATGTTGACATATATTACTGGGCACAAATGAAAATCTTAATCTTGTGGGAGATGAGAAGACATAACTCACAGCATGTCTGCCAGCTTTAATCTAATTTGAATACCATCTTTGTTAATAGTCCCTTGAGGCACACAATTTCAGGCTATCCATCCTGGGTTAAAATGAATAGGGATAGGTTTTGAATCATGTTTTCTGTTTTTCTGCTTGCAGCATATAGAGGAATATGTCTTAGAAATGAGTTTATGTAAGATAAATATTTGAGAACGCAGTTTTGTGTTCAGTTCCAGAAATTAAATATGAAGAACACATCCCATGAGTAGTTCTGTCTGAACGAGCAACTTCAGATCATGCGTATCTCCACAACAAGCAGTTATAGAATTATATCTATGGAAAACTGCAGATGTCAGAATTACTTACTCTTCTGCAATACTTCCCAATAAACCACCCACTCCTGGAGCCAGCCCACCCAACTTCCAGTGTCAAACCCAGCACAGCAAAAACTCAGGTCATTAGAGAAAATGGCAGAGCACCAGAGAGAGTTGTAGAAGCACAGTGCTGAAAAAGAGCTCAGGTGTTCCTCTTGTTCATCCTGTTGCCCAAGACATAATCAACTCTGCTAGTGCCACTCATGCTGTTCCAGTCTCTTCTTAAAGACCTTCACTGACCACAGCTTTCCCAGGCAATTCTGTATAAGATAATGGTGGAGATCTTTCCTCCTGCACACCTCACAGCAGCTGATTTGAATCTTTGCTGCATTTAAACTCATTACATTGTGGCCTACGGTGACCTCTGAGTCACGTCCAATTAGTACCCATCCATTTTCTGAAAGAGTGCTCAACTTCAGCTGAAGTGCTATGTGTGTGATAAGCAAAACAGGATTGCTCTGTGCTCTGCTTTATACACCCTGATAGTACGTGTGCCTTTTAAACAACAGCATGAATCTCCTTCAGGTCATGATGTCTCATAATGTCTTCAGACCCAGTTTTGAGCAGGACTCCTCCAGCTAGAGGGCTTCCATCCTACATCTATAACAGCTTATTGTTCCTGTTCAGATATTTCACTCTTCGTTTGCCCATACTGTTGTCCTAGATGATATCTTCATGCCATTTACAATTTAATGAACACGTTTTCCATTGCTGCATTCAGGTATTAATAAGACTTGAAGAGGATATAAACAGTAGGAGAACTCACATGACTCCCCTTATCATGTCCTTCCACACTACACAGTCAACTGATTTTGCACCCTCCTTGTAAGAATTTCACCAAGACTATGTTTCTTGTATAATTTATGGGTAGGTCATGTTAGGATATCAATACTATTATTAAAGCCAAGATGGAAGACCTCAGTGACTCCTCTCTGTCCAGCCTGACATCCTATGCAGAAAGAAATCAGTTTAGATTGAAAAAATTTATACTTAGAAAAAAACCAAACCTGTTGTCATGTTGGATGCCATTGGCATGCCACTTCTTCCTTATTTTCCAGATAGCTGCAAACATTTTATTTTATCATCTCCTTAAGAAATATTGTGGGAAGATACCATCTTAATTCTGTAAGTCACTTGACCAGGGATGGCTTGTTTAGTGGTAAAAAAAGGCATGAAATGCCTTCATGCTCAAATTCACCTACAAGCTGTTTGAATAGACTAAACCTTCCTCCTTCTTTTAAAATTAACAGAGAAAATGAAAAACATTCTCCAATTATTATACTAAGTCAATAATAGAATGAGGGCTTTTTATTCCCAAAGTAGTTGCTTGATAGTTGCACCTCATTTCATGCCCTTTTTTTGCTTTTGTGTTTTTTGTTTGTTTTTACTTTCTTTGGGGTTTTTTTCCCTTGTTATTACATGTTCTGCTGCTTTTTTGAATTTAATTTTTGGTGCGATATCTACCATCCATCAGTCTTTAAAATACCTTCTTTGGGGTGAAGTGAAAGAGAATTTTAGACTTTAACCAAGTTTATCTCTTATAACACTTCTTGCGTCTCTGCCTAGGGTAAATTTATGACACTTGTCTTTTTACTTTAGTCTTTGCTTTATCTCTTAATCCTTGTTCTCATGAGACAGTGATTACAAATTCTCTCCCAGCACTAAAGTCTACCTGATTTTTTATATAACACTTCCTCTCCCTCATGATTTGAATAGACACAGCTCCATGGTCATTCTTTGTCCTTCTGAAAAAATTGTATTTTTTAATATAAGCCTTTCAGTCCCTTTTCCTGTATGCTGTTCATCAGCATACATAAATAAATAGCCTGACCTCTAATTTCCTTTTTCTTGACTTTCAATCTTATTCCAAATAATCCTTACCTCCTCCCACTCAAGAAATCTTGATACTCTTAATTAAATTTCTCTTAATTCCTAACTATGGACTTCTGTCACTCACACTGTCTTTCCCCTCCAATGCCTGTTTAAAGATTTTCTTAATAGAGAAGTAGTACCCTTATGGAAAATAGACTGTTTTCTGACTTCTTGGGGTTTCTTTCTATGTACAAGACTATGTGGAATATCATCTCTATGGTCACGGGAGACAAAGGTATCCTGGCATCCTGGAATCTGTTTATTCACTCAGAATACCTAGATTCCTAAGCCTTTGTAATCTTTAACTAAGAAAACAAACACATATTCCATACTAGCCTCCTGCCTTCCCAGATTGATACCCATTTTTGATCCAAGATAGATCCCTGAAAGTAACTATATGACACAAATAAAACTCATGGAGTTGTGATCACTGTGAGGGATGAACTTCAGCCACTTTATGGTCATTTGTAAGAACTGAGTCCTTTGTGATCAGCATGCTCCAGATTTCAGCTAAAGTAGGCAGGTGAGGCCTTTAGGAGGAAATTGCCAACCTCTGCCACTTTTTTCCTTTCTCTTTGGAACGGAGGCTGTGAGTATTACAGATCTGATTGTTTTCCAATGGCATTTGACCATCACTTGCTGCTAGAACGCTGTCCTGTTCTTGAAGTTGATAATGAAACAGCATCAATTTCCAGCCGAGACCAGCAGCCAGCTTGTCCCTGACAGAATGGCCATTTCATAGTTGGTGCTGCTATGGACCCTGAGCTGCAAATCTTCCACAGATTCTGGTCAATGCTGTTGTGGCACAGGTGGTCTCTGCATTTTAACAAACAAGCAAGAGACAAAAAGATAACAAGAGTGAGTGAATAGCACAGCTGTGTGTGGGGTTTTTGTTGTTTTTGGGGTTTTTTTCCCTCGAATTTTAATAAAATAGGAAATCCAAAACCACAAAAGCTCCAACAGTGAAAGAATTATCTAACAGCCCTCTCTACAAACACACACAAATTTCTGCATGTTTATTCCATTTGCTATTGAAAAGCAAATGACCCGCCTGTCTCTTATTCCATCTTTTCCAGGACATAAAATAGCAGTTTTAAGAATGGTCAGCTCCTCTCCATTTGAGTTATTTGTTAGCCTTTGAGACTGCTGTAATTCTGACACAACAGAAAAAGAAAGTAAAAGGGAAGAACTTGGCCACTTAGTGAGGCTGAGTCCTTTGAGGAACTGAGATACAAACTCCTGAAAATGCCCTGGAAGTGCCTTAATTGCCATTGCCTGTAATTGATATCTTTGAGGATCAGATCTTCATGACTCAAAATGTTATGTGCTTTAAAAAATGCTGCTGGGTCTCAGTGACAGACAGGATTTGATGTCTGAAGTTTCCAAGTTCAGTGGAAAATATGGAAAATAGTGAAAATTATTCTTAATCAATAGAGTCATAATTCAAATCTTAATAGTTGCATGCCTTTTGAAAGTTTTGATGAGGCCTAACCTTGTGGTTATTGGGCTTTTATGAAAGCTTACATGCTCAAGTTAAAGAAGAAAAATATTGGATTTTTTCCAGTTATGGTTATCATTACACCAGCCGTAAAAAAGTTAATTCCAGCAAAATTTCAGTCTGTCTTCTAAATAATACAAAATACCAGCTGTATGTTGTGCAGTGTTATTCATCAGCCGTGAGAATGATTTTGCCTTTGAGCCTTTTTCTTCCATGAACTCTTCCTCTCAGAAATAGGCAGAAATCAGTACATGAGCAGAATAGATCATTAAAGAAGTATTCTAGAAATGAAAGAAAACATTAATTCCTAAGAATAATGCACTTATGTCACTTTGAAAATACATGAAGAGTTTAATAAAACCTTTTTCAGATTCTAATTATTCTGTGATAACATAGGTTATAGCATAACCTGGAGTGAATTGCTATATAAAAGAAAATCCTCCCTCATTCTAATGATTTTATAGATTCAGAATGATTGTTTGTTTCTTTGGTTTTAAGAATTATTTTTTTCTGTATTAAACATGGTTTTTGAATGTAGTTAAAAGAAGTCATATAAACTTTATTGAAAATCTGCATCGTTAGGACATTTTGAAACCAATTTTTCTGACATGCAAAAACCAATCCAAAGTTTGAATGGTCTTTTTGGGCCTAATTTAATAACCTATTATAATGAAATCATTGTAAGTGCATCAACATTCATAAATATGAGAAAGGTATAGTTTATTTGTTGTAGTAATAATACTGCACTGTACGTGAACAAGATAACCTGTGGGGTTTTTTCCTATCAGAGATATCATCTCTCTTTAAGTCAGACATAGAAGTTACATATTGCCTGCATTTTTCAGATGAAGCATAAGTGTAATATTTTAAAGACCAAATGTCTCTACTACAAAATCAGACACTATCAAGTTAGTAGACTTGGTATAAGTAATCTACCTTTTCACATCAGTCTCCAAGATACAGAAGTTAGGAATATTTCTGTCCTACTACAATAAAAAAATCATAGCAAACTCAGTGAGACTATGTATTTATTAAAACAGGGCACACTTCAAAACACAGTTGCAGTACATAATGGATTTACCATGAAAAGACAATTTGCAACATCCAGCTTTCCAATTTTTATATATTCAAGACAGCTGTGAATGAAAATTAAGCGCTTACTGTGTGTCATCTCAGAATTTGCATGAATTTATGCTTAAAAGCTGAACAGTAGCATCTCCAAGATGAAGCCTGTAATTTTAAAAGTATTAGTAGTGAGCTAATTTGAAACACGCCTTTCCCACAAAAGAATTTTCTAAGCTCTTGAGGGACAAAATTAAATTTCTAGCCATTCTTTCATTTGCATTTCCATCCTCTGGCAGTTTCTATAATTGGATTATTTTTAAAATAAAGAAGGCAATCATATTTTATTTAAACAATGGGAAGTGGAAAGACTTTTAAAGGAAATATCTACTTTTAAAAGTCTACAGTAGCAAATTGAAAATAAAAACCAGCTTTCAATTCCAATTTTTCTAAGAAAATTCTCTGTAGATAAATGTTACCTGTTTAATTGAATTTACTTTAAAATATGTTTACACTCTAGTAAAATTACTTTAGCTCAAGATGTCTCATAGTGTTCAGCACCTCCAGGTGTTTTCAAAGTACATATAATAAAAAATAGAATGAGTGGCCAGAAAGCCATATCAGGGCATTTTGACATTTGGGCCTCTTTGGCCCACTGCCCAGCTAACTCCAACAGGTTTCTTCCATTCTCTGTAGTCTGCTACTTATGGCAGCCATCCTACAGTTCTGGATGCTCAAACAGCTCCAGCACAGATAATTTTCAAGAGCTGGTTTCTCTTCCCCATGTTTTCACTGATTTCGGATAAAACAGTGAGTCATTTTGGTTCATCCCATTTCCTTGAGCAGACCTGTGTTATAATCCAAGTCATGCAAGATGATTAGACCTATTTTATGGTACTTTCTAAAAGAACAAGTAAATTTTTTCAGCTATACATGATTTTAAAAATGGAAACATTTTTAAAAAAGAAGTGAGTTGAGATAAAAGGAAAAGTCAATGAAAACCCAAAAGAAGGTAAGTTTTGAAATGAGGGGGATCACAGAGCACTTAACACCTAGCAGTCACTAAGCTGACTAAGCAGCACTTAACACTAGCACCTTTGAAGATAGTCTCAAAAGTTTCTTCGTATAACCAAGAAAGAACAAAATACTCAAAGATATTTATGGCATTCCAGAAATTTTTTAGCTAGCCTGATCTTAAAATCCTTCAGTGATGCAAACTGTAAACTCCTGAAGTCACCTATTGTAGCTAGTGCTCTTGCCATACTGGCAGCATAATAGTTGAATGAGAAATTTGATTTCTTTCATTTTGTCATTAATTTTATATGTTAAAATATGAACATACTAAATAACACAGTGAATATTTTGAAGGACTATAGCTGGAGTGTGTTTGAAAGTTGCATATCCATGTTACAAAGAAAACATACAGACTTATCAGGACTACTTATTTGAGAAAGGAGTACCTTGCTGACCATAGTGACACTTCCTGAAGTCTAATTTGGCAATAACAGGCATAGGCTTTTTGTTTTCTCCAGAGGTTTACTATTCATTTCCTTTATTAGCATGAATATAATGACTACAAGAGGATGTTACATTTTATTCTTGGCCTTTCCTCTGCCTTTCAGTCTCTTACATGATCAGGTCTTTTCTTGCTGATGATATTTTCACAAGAAATACTGTGGTATTGGGCAATCTTTTAACCAGAAGATGTTGTTGTAATATTAAGGGCTGAATTCTGTCCAGCTTATCTCTGTTTTAAACATATTCATTTGATGTTCTGTCTTATACAGTGGGAGTCCCAACACTACATTAGTCATGTGTAGTGGTTTTAGTTCACTATCCTCACACAGCACCAATTTAATGTAGTTGTTGAGCCCTCTGGCTGAGCACCAACACACCCACTAAATTTATTTACTAATTTTTTGCTGTGAGATAAGAATCAGGACAAATGCAAAACAGGCTCAAAACTTAAAAAGATATAAAGAAACTTTATTAAATAAGATAAAAATAGTAGGAACCAGAATAAACGTTCAGACACTTCTCCCACCACATAATTTTCTTTTTCCCTCCAATGTAAAGATACAAAACCTGGGACTTTTCAGTTTACTCTAAAATAGTCTTTCTTCAGTTTACTTAGGGAGAGGAGTTCTCCTGCCATGCCATGGAGGCTTTTCCACAAGAAAGCAGTTCTCTCGTGGTTCCAATATCACAGTGAATCAGCTGCCCGGAAAAGGAAATCTGTTCTCAGTGTGAAAGTCCCTTCCCTCCCCATACAGTTCTTCCCACAACTGCTTTCAAGGGCTCATCATCTCTGTCTAATGGGGTACTATTTTCAGGATGAGCTGTCCCAGTAGAAAAGTAAAGGGTCTTCCCTTCTCTGGAGCAAGGTTCTCTCTTCTTCTGTCCCTGAGGCAAGTGTTCTCTTCTCTCTCATCTCTGTGGCAGGGTTCCTCATCTCTCTCTGTTCGTCTCTGTTCAAGTTTCTCATCGATCACAGCTACTTCAACATCTGCTTGCTTAGGCATGGGTACTTTTGCTCAGGCTGCAGTTAGAATGCTGCATCCTCCCAATTGCATTCATGAGTTACAAGGAATAGTCTAATATATCATGGTCCATCACCATGGCCTTACAAAAGAATTTCAGTTTAAAGCATCTCCTCTTTCTCCTCTCTGGGCTTTTGGGCCCTTCTTCACCGACCTCGGTGTCTCCATGCTGGTTTCCTCACGTGCCTTTACTCTTCCTGTTACTCAAGAGAGGATTGATGTCTGTAAGTTTCATCTGTGCACTGAGAGTTAGTATCTCTCCTGGGCTCTGCTGTTGGTCACATGATCTCTGCTGGGCAGCGGCCGAAGGTGTTACAAACACTTCCCAGGGAGAGGGGAGGCAGGAGTGGCAGAATCTCAGCAGCCAGGCCAGGATTCAGCTGTGGCAGGATCTCAGCAGCCAGGCCAGGATTCAGCTGTGGCAGGATCTCAGCAGCGCCTGGCCCGGCTGAGTGAGCTTTGCCCGGCCCAGCCCCGTCCGGCCCCACTGGGCCATGCAGACCCCCTGTTACCTGTTCAGAAGCCAGAAGCAAGAGAGAGATTCCCAAGCTTCTCCTTTCTTAAATGTGAATCACAGAGGCATATTCAGCTTCCTAAGTGGCTAAACAGAGTGTCCATCTTAGAACTAGCCAGCCAATTCTTTCAGGCCTGAAGCAAGATGCCAAGTTCCTTACAGGGTAAAATCACTTCTCAACCCATGATATCATGACAGGAACGGCCAGCGTTTTTGCTGTAGTGAAGTATCACCCCATCTGTTCTACCATCGGATTGCACTCAGCAGAAACACAAGTGCTGGTATCATAATGAATTGGATGGATGGATGGATGGATGGATGGATGGATGGACGGATGGATGGATGGATGGATTACAAGGTGCACAGTCAAGTGGAGAATCATAGAATAAAATGTTGAGAGTACACGGCATATACATGTTACAAGAGGGAAAAATTATCTAATGGGTAATGGTATGCGGTCACATGTGGTGAATGAAATCTGAGTGATATGTAGATGGTAAATTTCAGTTATACTTGTATGTTAGGAAATATACTGCAAAGAATCCTCTCACCATGGCTGCTATAAGAAAATAATCTGGCATGTAAATGATCCAGACTTCTTGGAATCAATATGTAATGTGGTGTCCGTCCCTTATCCCTTTGATATGAAGTCAATTAGTGGCTACACCTCATTCAACTACCGTTGAGCTGGTTAGTGAGTTAGTCTTAATCGGATATAATTTTCTTCTTTGTTACACTAAGTAGGCTTCTCACTGTGTAAAATTTTTTCCAGTCCTTTCTTTTCCTGTATTTATACAATTTTCTTTGATTTTTGAAAGTAGGGAAAATTGGGGAAAAAACCCACAACAAACCAAACCAACAGTACAGATTCCAAAGTAAATTAGGGGAAAATTAAGTTACTGTTCTACGTTAGCGAGCTGAAGTGTGCCAGCACTAGGCACACATAGACTGTTGACTATGTCACTCTTGGAGAGAACAAATTGACATTTCAGTCCTGTTCTTTCAATTACAAGTCAATTCCTGGATTCCTGAATAGGTATTGATAAAGGAGAGAGACATAGGGAGAGAAGGGGTTACTGATAGAAGCCCTCTCATAAGAGTGTGCATACACGCCTCTGCAGCATATGCAGCATATTGTATGGGAGGTGCTGTCAACTGCAGCTAGCCCATTAATTCTGGATAAGAGAGAGGCTAAAAGGCTAGTTCTGCTCATCCATTCCTGAACTTTGAGGGTTGTATATTCAATTTCTACTCAAAATATTTTTCTGGTCAGTTTCTTGAGTAAAATAATGAAAATTGAGTGTTGTTGTCAGCCTTTTAATATCTTTTAAATGCCAATACAAAATTTATTTCTATTTTTTTAAGTAATAAAAATCAAAGTTCTCAATAAGGTAGCTTTTCAAGATTAATTTATTGATTTCAGTGCTCAAATATGAAACCAGTTTTTAATTTGTCTCTTGAAAATGTTTTCTCATTTACGGCTTTGTCAAAAGGTTCTCATGAAAAAAGGTCTTTTCTTTGTTTTGTTTCAGGGCATGGTAATAAATCAATGAAAAATAATACAGATATTACTATTTTAAAGAAAGGTGTGGAATAATACTTCTAGCACATCTGCACCAATGATTTTATTATATCTCATTACTATGCAATATCATCCCTGCACGCTTTTGTAAATAATGCTGCTCGAAATGTTCTTGATGTTAATCAAAACACTTGTCTTGTTCATGTCTCTCTCAGGAAGTATTCATGATTGGAAATAGCTTTAAATTTTGTAAACACCTCTTTATTATTCGCCTCTTTATCGTCCTCTCTTTTCTTCCTGTCCATCTCAGTACACACACAAAAGAAAGAATTGTAGTGGACTTTGAGATGCAAAGACAGAATCATAAGCAAACTAGATAAGACAAGTTCTAGATGGCATTTAAAAAGACACAGCTAGATTTGCAAAAATAAATACCTGTATTCACATGTATTTTGTCCAAACAAAACATGAATACAAGGCATTCAACACAAACATGACAGACCAGTGAAAGAATTAAGGAGGTACATATGACACTTATAGAACAGTCTGACGTTCAGCTAGCATTTCAGAAGTAAGGAACTGAAATATAACAGATCTGATCAGCTTATTTAAATACTGCTCATGGAAATTAGCAGTTTGACATTATTTTCTGAGAGATACTGTGCCTATCAGCCACAGTACAATGAAAAAAAGCTATGTAAACCTCCAGGGAAATAAAATGTTCTCAAAAAGAAAAAAGGGCATGCATTAATTTCTTGTCATGGAAAGAAGACATTAATGTACATTTCCTAAAAACAAAAACATAAAAGAGAAAATGTTGGTTTTTTTTTTCACTCTTGACTGATATAACTTATCTTCACCCTTTGAAATAGTATTTTATTACATTTTTATATAAAAGCCTCTACACAATTTTTATAAAGAAAATGATGACTTTTCTGTGCCAATCTTTTGTTATCTTTGCACCCTTCAGAGCTGCAATCTTATTAGTGATTGCTTGTGGAATTACTTTGCAGCGCTGCTCAGCAAAACAGGATGCACAACTAAAATGACTTTTGATGGAGATAAGAAAATCATAACTTGCTTGATGCAAGCAAGTTCTTGGCTTAATGTGGTTTCCTACTGTTGCCTTTCTCTAATATTATGTCACCAGTGCTTCCCAAACTAAGTGACTTTGTACCAGACAGTGGTGAGAGTTGGTAAGACAAGCAGCATGGTAAAGCAAGGAAAAAATTACTTCTCCCATTACTCCCTGGTTTAGTTTTTCCTTTTAAAATATATCATCTGTAGTCAACATTCTTGTTTTGTTCAGCAGAAAAATCAATATGGGAACAAAACCCTTTAGCTTAATGGAAGATTCTATTTCTTGGCAATTTTTTGAAACAGTGCTTAGAATTTCAATATTATATTGGACAGAAACTCCTTCTGTCTGCCTCTAACTTCCCTCATTTATCATTCATTCAGACCAAGGAGGTAATAGGTAGGAAATGCAATCTTGTAGTTAGAGGTCCAAAGAACAATGTATTTTGAATGTAAATATACTGAAATGTGTGCAACACGTCTTATACTATTTTTTACAGCTCTGCATAGTCCACAGTGATTTGAAAAGAAAAAAAGAAAGGAATATTCAGCATGCTGTATTTACAGTGAGTCTCTAGGAAAGCCATTCCTCCACTTCTTTCCAGTTATTCACTAAGAAGAGTGACCATAATCAGATCTCTTATATTTCAAAAAAGTAGTTACTTGGCAACTGTGACTGTGATTCTAGACTGCAGGATATATGTGCATTTTAGGTGATTTCCCTAGGTGCTCAGCAATATGTTTTTATTTTCTGACTGAGAACTAGGATTGCAAGAGCATCTCCTGTGGAAATAAATTCAATTCATCCCCGTTCTTCTGCCAAAGTATACCATAAATTGCTCATATGGTTATTGTGTTCTCAAGAGCAATATATGGAACAATATATGCAATATTTCACTTTAAATGTGAACTTAACACCAGAAGAGTGCTCACTGCCGTCTCTGCTAGGGCAGAAAGTTACTGACAGTTGAGTTGCAGTACTGATTAAACCGAATACAAAATTCTACAAATCTTCTACAGGAAATAATGTACCCTTGATTCTGCCACCCTTCCTCCACCGTGTTGTAACTTGTACAATAAACAGCACCATGGAAATATATAGATAAACACACTGGTGCGTATATTACTCAATGTGTTTAAGTGGTAGGACTGGAAATTCAATAAACAGCAATGAATTATGAAACATAAATTTCTTCATAAAAAAAAAAATCAGGCTTCTGTGCATTTTTGCTTACTCCACTGATCCTCTTTTATAAAGGTATTTTTGGCTTAGGAGTAGGATGGACACAGTGTGCAGAGGTACTGTCAGAGTTTAGCTAACTCTAGCCCAGACTGTAATTTTATTATTAAATTACTACTATAATCTATTACTTTTATTACTGTAATTTTATTATTATTTTATGACTATAATAGGCCTGAAAGTCTTTTGCTAGACTTATTTTGTGTAGGGGATTTTTAAGTCAGTATAAAGCATTTAAGTGCATCTTCATCATACCATTTATCTTTGCCGCTTGTATAAGAGATGTGCAGATGTGTAAGCGAGACAAAAACATGACTACTTTAAAACTACATACATGTTCTTAATTTCATACAGAAGGGACCTGAAGAGGCACTTAAAATATTGAATGTCCAGTATTGAAATAAAACAGGATACAAGGTAAACATGATGCATTTCAAATATTTCTAGTCAACCAGCCGTGAAGAAAAGGAGCACCAAGCCCTCTAAAAGACATCTCACTCACTGCCCTAATACTTAGACATAGAAGCATCTCAAGATAAATTATGGAAAAACACTTCTAGGTCTTTTCATTTGCAGTAGAATGAAGTGACCATTCTGAAGTTGATAATTCTGTTTCAAGTTGCCCAAACTAGCAGTCTTCTTATATTGTAGTATATGGTGTATATTATATATCACCGTAAAAATACTGGTGTATATATAAGTGTACATTCTAATACAAAGATCAGTCATAACATCCTGGTTAAAAACATTATCTGTTTTGAACAGGTAAATAACATATCTTTCACAATTTAATCTTGGGGCTCTAAGGAACCTGGTCAAGTGGAAGGTGTCCCTGCCCATGGCAGGGGGTTGGATCTGGATGGTCTTTAAAGTCTCTTCCAACACAGGCCTTTCTATAGTTCTATGATTCTGTGGTAAAACACAAAGTGGTTCATCATGTGCTATAGTTTCATGTTTTTTTGTGATATGATATTGATCAGAGGGATCAAACCAAGAATTAGATAGATCAGGATGAGATGAAGGTTCCTGAAGTTTTTCATTTATTCTATACTGCTTTCTTTCTATTCTGCCTGTGGTACCTCTCAAGGTCAAAAATTGTCTCAGACATGGTCAGACAAGGTTTTGTTTGGCTGGCTTTGTGTTTAGTTTAGTTTGTTTGGTTCGTTTGTGGTTTGGGGGTTTTTTTTTTTTTTAACTGTGATTGGAATTATTTCATTTATT
Organism: Chaetops frenatus; assembly: GCA_013400775.1. NCBI lineage: Eukaryota > Metazoa > Chordata > Aves > Passeriformes > Picathartidae > Chaetops > Chaetops frenatus. Next base: position 114,870 of record VZTR01019322.1, read on the forward strand.
CATTCACTTTAATGTTAGATGCTTTTGGCTCCATGGATAAAACAAAGAGTATGATGTATGATAAAATGTGTGTTAAAATCTCAGGATAATTAGTGGACCAGGATTTTGCCAAGGAGTCTACCTGTGCATAGCTCTGAGGGAACCTTAAGAATTAATGAACATGAAAAATCTTTAAATAAATAACTTATTTTTAAATAGAGAAGGAATCTAAGTCACTGAGGTATCTTCAGCATTGATAGTGTAAAAATTGATGTATTACATAGATACATGTGTGTATGTGTGTGTGCATGTGTGTGTACACCTCTGTCTACACTTGTTTCTATTTGTGTTATAGGTTTAAAAAAGTGATTTTTACCCATAAGGAACCATAGCTTCCTGCACCCCTAAAGAGCCAATTAATGACTAGTTCTGAGACAGACATACTGTCTGACCACTGAAGAAAAGAGTATGTCTCTGTGATCCTCACATCTTAAGAGAGGAAACTTTGAGTTTAGTTCTCTTTAGAGTTCCGACTGTGAAAAGGTAACATCTCTGTGCTGCCCCTCTGGCCCACCTGGGCCTTGGGGCCTGGGGCCGCCCTGGGCCAAGGCCTTTCCCCTTTCCCCCTCCTTCCCTCCTGGGAGTGCCACAAACACCAGGCAGGGCGAGAGGAAGAAGCAGCTGCAGGACAGAGAGAAAGGAAGTTACCAGCCTGGGTCGTACTGGGGAGGCTGGGCCGATTCTCCGGGCAGGCCAAGCCCTTTCGATGGAGGCCCTCCCTGCCACCTGTGGGGCCGAGCTGAATTGGGCCAAGGAAAACCCACTCCAGGGGGGCTGAGTGTGATTAAGGATTCCGCTGTGGCTTCTAACTACTATGCGAACTGCCGAAGTTCCCCTGCCTGCCCCCCGATGGGATTAGAATACATAGAATCCAACTGCTCTCCGGGCAAAGGGATTAACCCGTTGTTGTGCACCTATGGACCCAGAATAATTATTTGGTGCACAACCACCTCAGACACAACTCTCTGAAGTACCCAAAGAAACCCATAATGTACAAATTGACCCAGAAGGAGTCAAGACACTGAAAGAACCACCAACAAGGCACTGAGCGAGAAGGGACTGAGAGTTCAGAGGGAAAGAAAAAGAGATGCTTTAAGTTGATAATCTTTTGTAAGGCCATGATTATGGACTAAGATGGTGAACTATTCCCTCTAACTCATTGTACGTATTTTATTGGAGAGGTAGACTGTTCTAACTATAATTTGAGCAAAGGAACCCATGTGAAGCAAATAGGGGTTCAAAGAAGAGGAACCTTACTACTCGGGCTCTCCTGAGAGAGAAAAAAGACTCTTTGCTGTCTACTAAAACAACCCATCCTTAAAATGTTACCCCAAGAGATAAAGATGAGTCCTTGAGAAGCAGTTATGAAAAGAACTACATGTTGAGCTCAAGAAGCAGTTGTAAGAAAGACTGCATGTTGAGGGAATAAACTATCACATGGCAAACAGATGTCATTTTCCAGACAGGAGTTTGCTTGGAAGTCTCCATGGTGTGACAAAAGAGACTCCTTTTCCAATTGAACTGACAAAAACCTATTTTGAGATTGGTAAACTGACTAAAAATCTCTAAATTTGTTTCTTTATGTTGTTAGTGAGAGAAAACATGATGAAATGGGGAAGAAATGGAGAAGGAGATGTATCTGACAGTTATTTTGATTCTTATTATTTTCTTTTTTTTAGTTTTGTTAATAATCTCTTTACCTTTAAAGATTTAAACCTGCTTTGAGTTTCTCTGAATCCTTATCTCAACACAGGAATGAGTAAGTAAACTCAGTAAGTATACTGCTAGTAGGCCAGAGTTCTTGAACCCACTACACTAATCTATCACCTGGTGTGAGGAAACAACGTGAAACCACTACATGAATTGGTGTTTCTACCTAGTTACGAACCAAACCCACGACAATTTGACAGTAGTCATTTGAGGTGGAGGATGTAAACAGCTGGAGATGGCTAAGTTCCTCACTTTATAAACATGACTTTTTATTAATGCAGAAGGGATATAATGTAAAGAAGTCAATGCTAGAGCCAATTTCCTATAGAGGAGGAAAAAGCTGATCAATGTACCNATGAAAAGAACTACATGTTGAGCTCAAGAAGCAGTTGTAAGAAAGACTGCATGTTGAGGGAATAAACTATCACATGGCAAACAGATGTCATTTTCCAGACAGGAGTTTGCTTGGAAGTCTCCATGGTGTGACAAAAGAGACTCCTTTTCCAATTGAACTGACAAAAACCTATTTTGAGAGTGGTAAACTGACTAAAAATCTCTAAATTTGTTTCTTTATGTTGTTAGTGAGAGAAAACATGATGAAATGGGGAAGAAATGGAGAAGGAGATGTATCTGACAGTTATTTTGATTCTTATTATTTTCTTTTTTTTAGTTTTGTTAATAATCTCTTTACCTTTAAAGATTTAAACCTGCTTTGAGTTTCTCTGAATCCTTATCTCAACACAGGAATGAGTAAGTAAACTCAGTAAGTATACTGCTAGTAGGCCAGAGTTCTTGAACCCACTACACTAATCTATCACCTGGTGTGAGGAAACAACGTGAAACCACTACATGAATTGGTGTTTCCACCTAGTTACGAACCAAACCCACGACAATTTGACAGTAGTCATTTGAGGTGGAGGATGTAAACAGCTGGAGATGGCTAAGTTCCTCACTTTATAAACATGACTTTTTATTAATGCAGAAGGGATATAATGTAAAGAAGTCAATGCTAGAGCCAATTTCCTATAGAGGAGGAAAAAGCTGATCAATGTACCAAAATGGTTCTTTACATCTGTGAAGCTAAATATTGTGAAATATCCCAAATTTATTATCCATACTTCTAAAGTACTGAAGGCAGCTGGCAGATTCATTCAAATGCAGAGCAGGAAAAGGAAAATTTGGTGCAGATTTGAAAGACATGGTGAGCAGCACACTCCAGAAACATTTCACCTTGCAGTATGATCATAACCCTCACCCCACCCCAAATTATTTTCAGACAGAAGAATCAAGTTTTGCTCTCTATGATAAAATATTTTTTTTTACAAGTATCTGAAACATAGACAAGGTCATCAGGCAGCACAGCATGATTCTGAGACATGGACAATGAAACTTTATAAATTCTGTACTGAGGACTATAAACCTTTGGAAAGAGTTGGAGTGGAGAAAGGTAGTAAAAAACACCTTACAAAATATAAAAGACACATTCAAATTGGGTTTTAATTTTTTTTGGTTTTATGTTGTCTATCAGATGCAAGACATTCTGTCTGGTTATAAGTATATAAATATAAATATGTAAAGCCCACAGAGATAACCTCTCCTACACTACAGGAATATTCCTAGACTTCCTTTTTCTTTAACCCCTCACTGCTGCCCATCACTACTGCCTGTCAGCACTTTAAATGCACATCTTTCTCCCATCATTTTTTCCCCAAAATTTAGGTGGTCAGGCATGTGTGATCTACAACATTGCTTCTCAATATGATATTTTTTGCAGTGTTGTTGTATCAGTACGGAGAAGAAGAATGGAAAGCAGGATGGTGTGTGTAACTTGTTTTCACTGAGAAGATTTACTGAAGACAGCAACGGCTGTAATCTTTTTAGCCTTGGTAATCTTGACCCCACAAAAGAAGTAACAGAACAGATTTCATATCTTGCCTATGGGGTTATTTGATGGTTTCTTCCTGCTGGCATCATTCCTAATGATGCTGCATGGTGACCCTTCCTTGGCAGAGATTTATAGAAGGGCTGGACTATCACACACAATTTGTTGGATTTCTCTGCCTCTGTTTTGGCCCCAGTCCTTATCTGTATGTTTGAGATACCTGTCCTCAAACAGATTCTACAGACACAGCCATAAAGAGTATTGAAAGACAGTCAATGTCCAATGAATTTAGTTCCCCCTAAAGGAGAAAACCAGGCTTATTTAGGAAATGTAAAGTCTTCACAAAACAGATACTGATACACTAAATGCACAATGAACTAACCTGCCAGTGTGCCAGACAATCCCTATGGAAGCAGTTTGTAAGGAAGGGCTTGTGCAGAAACTTGTTGGGCTGTCAGGTTCATGGAACTACTGAAAGCAATGGTAGTTGCTGCAGGTCTCATTTCAATACGCAAAAGTTATTCCCTTTGTATTTTTTGGGATAAAGAATGTATTGGATTTTCCACAGGATTTGTGCAACAAGACATTCTCCATTTACTTCTAATTATATATAAATTCCCCATAAATAAGAGATTTAAGTGCTAAATCTATCATTCAGGGTCATTGTGTGATTTAGCAATGTTCTCTAGAGGTTTTTGGGCTCATAAAACCACACAAAAATGTGCTCCTCTATACTAGCTGTTTTCATCTGTGAAAAGTGTGAAACCAACAATATTTTTGTCACTAATAATTTAAACAACTCTAATTTGTTGAAAGCTGACAATAGTCCACAAATTTTTCATTTACTCTAGTTACATAATGAATACTGTAAAGGGAGAAACAGAGAGAAAAGGAAGGTAAACTACAGGTGAGCAGTAGTTGCACTGGGAACTCCTACTGATGCTGTATCAACTGTTCTTGAGTGTAGTGCTAGAGAGTCTGAAAAGGGAGAATGTACAGATTGTAAATGAAAGAATAGAACACAAGACTGCAGAAAAAGCCTTACAAAAGAAGGCAAATAAGAGATACAGGTAAATAAATGGCAATCTGAAGCAAATGCAATAGAAAAGCCAGTAAATGGATCCAAATGCAGGATGGGAAGATGGCAGAGGAAGAACATAGGAAAGTCTGGGCACTCTATTCAGTTCCTCAGATGTTTTGAAACCAATCATTCAATATATTCTTTGACATAATTTTGCACTTGAACGTTATGAAAGAACAAAGAAAAAAAAAAACCTTTTACAATCTTCCTTAATGGCATCCCTGTATTCAAAAATTGCTATATGCCTAATAAGATATCAGCACTCTTCCACTAGTTTCTTGCCCATCATCCTTTTTTTTTTTCTTGCCTACTGAACTCTATTTTATTTTCTTGCAGTTTTTTACTTGCTCTAACATTCTTTTGAGCTTTTTGCTGTAACTACCTTCAGATTCAGTCAGCTAAACACAGCTATTTTCAATAATTTCAATATATATTCACTATCAGACTTTTGTTTTAACTTGCACTCATGGTATGAAAGGAAGAACTGGTGTGCTGTTTATTTTCTCAGCCAAAATCCAATTTCTTCGCTGTAATGGTAAGCTACCCATTTCCCATTATGATAGATCATCCACCTGGAAGCAGAACTATTTTTCTAATAAAAAAGTTAAGAACTAGGTTCACCGTCACAGCTATGTAAAACCATCTACTTTGAAAAATCTACCAAGGTCAACTTGTAAAACTATGATTTGAAATTGTACTGTAGAATGTTAAATTTCCTTTATTAATTCCTCTCAATGGACAATCAGCTTTCATACAAAGAAACAGGGGAGGAGAAAAGGCAAAAAAAGAGAAGGGGTCAGGGAGAAAGAGGAAAAAACACTTGAGAGAAGGAAAAATAGGAGGAGGGAAAAGGAAACAAACCACAAAAGGTTTGTTTGAAATATCACAATTTTTGCCTCAGCCTCTTTGGTAAGCATATGTGGTTTATTTTATGCTGCCTGAGAGATACGCTTCCTTGTTTATCAGCCTAAAAAATTATTGCTTTATAAGAGTGTCTCTTCTTACCTCTTAATCATTGGGTCTTATAGTAATTGGATGCTACTTAGATGGGTTTGAGCCAAGCCAGAAAAAACAGTGGATTAAAAACCCAAAGTTTTATTATGCGTATTTCATAACATTTTGTATTTTATTTATGGTAATAGTATGTCAGAGCTAAAAACTAGACATTGATGCACCTTCATAATATATTCACAATGATTTACTAAAATAATGAGTACTTACCTATGCAACAGAATATTACTGGATTATTCTTCTTTTTCCCCTGACTTTCTCTACATCCATACATCATCACAGAAAAAAAAAGTTGACCTCAGCAGGCAATATCTAGTTATTGAAAAGCATTTTCTTGCTGCCTTATTCACTCTAAACCTCCTTTTAAAATGCTACCTTTACAGGAAGTCAGCAATTAGATTTAAAATGTCAGCCCACTGAGGCGAGATTCTGACATCACTCCTCCCTGGAGTAAATATACTTTATCTAATGAATTATGTGGTTTAAATTAATAGCAGTATTCACAGAGCAAATAATTTATTTAAGGTGAAGGCAATTAAAAGCAGTTTTGACATTGTTACTATTATTTGCTTTACATTTCCATATATTGCTTTACATTGCTCTTATTATAAATGTTAACTTTATTACCATAGCTCTTTCTTGGAATATTTTGAGATAAAACAAGGAGGAGTGATTTTTCCCTGAAAATATATTTCTATTTTGCATTCTGCTCTAATTATTCACTATATATCAGAGCACTCAAGTGGGAGCTCTATTTTGCACTCTGCTAGAAAACGGGTAAAAATAGCAGACAAGAGAGTTTACAGAAAAAGGTTTTGACTTGGCAAGACATTTAAGTGTATGCTTCATTTAAAATATGCAATTAGGCCCCTGGTAGCCCCAGATTTGTTGCAGAAACAGTCTGGAAAGCAACTGTGGCTTTAAATTTCTGTTCTGTGCATCATGTATTTGTGGTACCCAGTTGCTTGGCATACATTAGAAAAAATATAAAAATATCACGGAAGATCTTTATGGGATGTGCATCAGTTGACAACCACCAGCATTCAGCATATTTTTGGTCCAATTCATATGCAGGAAGAAAACACAACATTAATTTAAGAGAACCACTTACGGCAAAGATACTTTTTAAATTTTATGCATCTGAAACACCCCTTTGAACTGCTGAGAGCATTGGAGATTTTTGGTAGGTATGAATGGTACTCAGACATGGTATGTTTTGTGCAGAAGGGAAAATAGTATTCTTTGTATGCATGCATTAAATGTAACAAAAACCATATCTATATCTATTTCTATAAACATATACTGATCTTTTAACTATCTTCTGAAACTTTTCTGAAACTATTGCTGAAGGCAATTTTCATTATGTGTGTCAGCTGAATTCAAGGTGCTTAGAATTCAGTAGGTATTGATTAAAGAAATCTTGTTTATGTGGCTGGAATAATTGTCCTGGGTGGTGCACAGATGACTTTGAGGGACTAAGGTAAGCCACTAGTTACCAAAGCTTTGAGATATATACAAGCATCTCATTCTATTTCATGGAAGAGTTGTCCCATGCAGGAAGTTAACAGATCTTCAACAGCATTCAGGGTAAGCCCTAGCAAATAAAGGCAAAACTCCAGAGCCATCCCTTGGAGCACTGGTGTACACCCTCTCACCTTGTGGTCCACAGCTACAATGGTCAGACTGGCTATTTCATGGACATCCAGGGGAGATGTGGAGAGAATGGCACAATTCTGAGTTATGAGTTCCTTCCTGCTTTTGGAAGGACGTCAGCATTTGCTTCTCCCTCCCCCTCCCTCCCTCTGTCCCTCCCTCCTGCCGTTCAGCCCCTGAAGGCACAGCCTGTTCCCCTGGGTGAGTTAGGGTCTCCCTCACTGCTCCCCATAAGCATCTGCAGCAGAAAATAATCTGAAGACACAAACAGGCTCACTGCTAATATCACATTCTAGCGTCCTCTTTAGGGAGCCTCAAGTGCAATCTTGCAGGCAGATTATTGAATCCTTCCTGTGGAAAGTTTATTGGCATGGATGAGTTTTCATTCCAGTGGGTATTAGAGAGTTTCAGATTATTCCTGTGTAAAGGAATGGATGAATTGGTAAGCAGCTTGTAAACTCTCACAGCTTTAGTTTTCCCCCGGCTGTCCATGAATTCAGGAAAACAGCTGCTAGATTCCTGACAAGAGACTTACATAGTTGATATAATTTAGTTTCACTGCCAAAATACTCTTACTTCTAGTTTTCTATTTAACTGAATCACAGACAGGGAGTCTGAAGTGTCTATCAGCTGAGAAGGGTAGGATGAGTGTTGTAAAAACCATTTTTCAAGATTGTGCATAACTTACCTCACTAGTCAATTAGCGTGCTGAAATAGGCTTTCAAGTAGTTTTAAAAACTTCTGTTAGGCTACATTTTCCCTCCTTTACCTTGCAAAAAGGCCTAACACAAAAGGGCTATTCTCAAAACTTAGAAGAGTAAAGGCAGTTTGCTTTCAGAGTCACCTAAATTCCTCTGAAGAAAGTATACTTTGGTGTATTCTCCTATCTATTTTAGAATTACAGGATAACAGGCACAGTTTGGTCACTTGTATTTTTTAATCTAAAAGTATAAGTTACTGGAATTGGCTCCATTTAAACCCACTCAGTATTCACGAATAGTAAACAGGCCTTCACAGTTCTCTTTTCCTCTGGTGTGACAACATTCATATTCCAAGACTTCTTTCTTCTGTTGACTTCAGGGTATAAATACCTGCTATTCATATGAAAGCATGATTTGTTGTGGTTTTTTTATCTTCCCATATCTTATTATTTACTTCTGATCACTTACCTTCCAAATAGTTTTTCTTTCTCTTCAATATTGGGACAGAACGTTGCACAAAATATGCAAGTAACGCAGCTGGATCAGGAGCATTTGATAACCTCAAAGGCCCTTGTCAGAATTTCTGCATTTGGTGTACAATAGGCTCAATGTTAGCTGGAAAAAAATTGTTGTGGCTATGGCAAGGAAAAACTACCAAGTACAAAGATTCCTATGCTATCCCTGGATGTAGTTTATCCTTCTATTTCTTAGAATTATAGAATTATCACAGAAGGATTTGGGTGACCTTACAGATCATTAGTTCCAACCTCTTGCCTTGGGCAGGGATACCTTCCACTAGTCCAGGTTTCACAGAGCCCCATGCAGCCTGCTCTTGAACACTTCCAGATGTGGGATATCCACGGCTTCTCTGGAAATCTGTTCCAGTGCAGTAAAGCACAAGATATGAACCTGATATTTTCCCCACCAACTTACCCTGGTGATGATTTGGGAATCCTCAGACAAAAAAAAGTATGTTAGCAATAAACATTTTCAGACTTTCTAGCTTCCCCACGGCAGTTTTGAAACTGCTGTTGAGAGTGGTGGTTTACTCACAATTGGGATTTCTGCAAAACTGGGGTGTGTTCTTTTATATTTGGAAAGTACTGGCCTCTTCTTCATGAGTAACAGTTCAGGGCAAATTGGTTTTTTTCACTTTTTTTTTTTTTAGCTTTGAATTTCTTTTTCATTTCTGCTCAGTGTAACAATTGTCTAGGAACAGCTAGCAACATCATTCTCAGATTAAGTTATTTTGCTGGAGGTACTGGGTGATTTGGACCAACACTACCTGTGTGAAAGTTTAGTGGCAGCTATGACAAACCCAGAGGTTTGGGGGTTTTTTTGTCGTCCCACCCTCAGTTTTAAATAAAATAGAATTAATTCAGGTAGCTGGCTAGATTCTTTGATTTGTGGTAATTCCAGCCTTCTGGAAATTGCAGAGAATGATTAAAAAGTTATTTAGATTAAAATTTAACTGGTTATTTATCCAATCACCCAAAGAAACACTAGGAATTGCTTCAAAGAAATGTGATTTCTGGATACAATAATCTTTAAGGTAACAAAAGTGAGCTAAAGGTTTCACGAACAAGCACATTTCACATACAGCCACATAATAGAACATCTGCCAACCTTTCTATGTATTTGTCTCCAATAGATTACGCACACTAATTCAAATGGCACCTTCCAGACTGTAAGTGTTCCTTAGTCCTTCCCAGCAATATCTGAACTTGCAATATGTCCTCTGCTCCCAAGGGAGATCCTTTGCTTCCTGCTCCTTTGTCTCTGGGGGACTCAGTGCAAAAGCTATCAAGAAGGCAAGGCAAAGCATCTGTCTAGCTCAGGGAAACCATTTCCCAAAAGAAGCTTTGTCAAAGTTATTCAAGAGGCTTTGGTAAGTCTCAATTGAGTGGATCTTTTCAATACTATGGGCAATGGCATTAAAAATAATTTGGTTTTCATACTGAAGGGAAGCAGGAATGCATGTCTGTCTAAAGCAGACCTATGGAGCATAAGGGAAAGTAGCACAGCTACCCTCCCCTTCACTCCTACCACCACTGCAGCTGTACCAATTGTATTCTTTCAGAATGAGACACTTCTTGACAGAAGTCTTGGAGCATATACCCCAGGAAGCAAACTTGCATTTCTGATTTGGTAAGGAAAATCCATGGCTCCAGTTTCAGGTTTGGTTATTTGTTTTATTTTTTTGTTTGTTTATTTGTGTGTTTGTTTGGGGTATTTTTTATTATTTTTCACCCCTCAATCCAGAAGATGTGTTATTTTCCTGCTTGGGAAGTAATGCTTGCATTTCTATCCGGTGTCTCAGGATGAGAAGCTTCTTTAAGAGCTGGTTGAACTGTGTAAACCGTCTCCATCTGCAAAGCCAAACTTCTCACTGTGCTATTCAGATTGTTTTGTCTACTTGTTTGTAAAATAGCTAAGTTACTACAGGAACTTCTTACTGCAAGAAAATGGCAGCAGGATTAAGTTGTACCAAGAGTAAACTTTTATTGTAATGTAATGTTTCCGTCAATAGATAAAAAAAAAAATAAGGCTACGAGAAGGGATTTAGCACCAATCTGAGAGCCATAAAAGTCCAAGTCTTCCCATAGTTCCCTGCCAAGAGATTAAATGTAAAGAAAAGGCAGACAAAATAGAGGTCCTTGCCCTATTAAAACAGGAGCTGGCTAAGTGAGCTGCTCTTTAAAGTACTAGTACTAATCTGTAGAGAATCAGTACCTGCAGGAATAATCTGTGTAACAACTATCATATTTTTAAATGAGCAAAGAATTCAAAGCATAAACCTAGTGTAGCTCTCCCTGTCAGACTGCAGCCATAACCAAAGGAAAAAAAAAAAAAATGTTTTGAAGGAGGAAAATTAAGAGCGAGAGGGGTGGAGGTCAGGACAATGATTAATGTGTATAGTTTTTATTCCTCTTTTACTCTGTAGTATGGAGACATCTGATGCAGATCTCCAAACCAAAGCATAATTTATTTGGCATGCTGTATAGAAACATGAATGCATTTGCATGTCAGTGAGGAAAATGTGATCTAAAAAATTATTCACAGAATTTTATGGCATTTAATATAGGGTAGTTCTTCACCTAAATAATTCCTGTGAATAAGGGATGTGGATGGCGCACACTGTTATCAACAGAGACTGGTCTCCAACATGGTACTGCCCACCTAAATTAAACACTCCTCAGGGCAGAAGCATGAATTAAGAGATCAAAATTGAATTAAATTAACCTGTTTAAGGTGCCTAAGCTTGGAGCCAAGGCTTAGTCGTTAGAAAGGAATAGGCTTCTCAGAGGACAGGACTGCAGAGCAAGACAAGGAAGAAAATTTGTTGGGCAGTTGTAGTGAATGGATTTACAATGTAATGATTTATTCTTTGTTTTACTTTCTCACTGGGAGAAATCGTTTTCAGAATGAGTTACACCTATCAAATCTTTCTGAGTTGTGCTGCACAAACAATAATCTCTGGAGGAATTCCTGTGCAGTCAGAACATTGTGAAACTCAGATCTGACTTAGTGAAACTGTTTTCTTGACTTTCATACGCAAGAGATTTTTACTTATCATTCCTTTTTGATTGCATAAGTTCTATTCTTAGAAAATAAGGTACCAAGCTCCCTGGCATCATCAGAGGAAGATGAATCATGTCCATAGATAGGCTTTCCTCTGTATTTCTGTTCTACCAAAGGATGAAAAATGATAAAATTGTATTACATTGAAAGGTCAATCCTTTCTCCTTCAGGAAGGATATGTGAGAGCTGATTAACAGGTTAGAGTCACATGTGATAAAGGAAAAGTTATAAACTCTTTGGCTGACATATCCACTCAAAGTAATGTGAAAGGTTAAATAAATATTTTTCTTAGCATCTGATAGACTGAGTTTTTTACATTGAAATTGTCATAAATAAAGCAATACAGTAGTGTTTATGATCAGTCAGGGGTAGAAATATGACAATTTTTTTCTATCTGTACACAGAGGTGATTTAGATGCATATCAAACTTAATTCAATTGTCCATAATATTCACCATAAGGAGGATAAAGAGGGTAACATGCATGTTGATTAATTAATTAAAAAATAATATTTCATCCCTTCTAGCCCCAGCAGTCATAATTAATTATTTAACATTGGTCCAAGACCAGCAATGTAAAGATCTGGCCATTTGCCAGATGACATAAGATCTACTGAAGCCTTTCCTAATAATACGCACTTTACAGTCTCTCTCAGCATACCTCATCAATGCCTGTGAGAGTTATTTTATATCTGAATTTCATTAGTGCAACAAGGAATCATGCTGGGTTTGTGGCTCTTCAATGTACTCAAAGGCTGTGCTTGATTTTGGATGTCTTTTCCAACATTAATGACTCTACAATTTTATATGCAGAGGGGAATAAGCATGAGGTAGCCTGCTCATTTAAGAGCAACACTTGGGGTGAGGGATGGAGGGGACAGAGGATAGATCCTTTTGTACATGAACACTGATAGAGCAGTAGAAAGGATGCACTAAAATGCAAGTCTTACTAGAAGGATCAGCCCCTGATTTTGTTCTCAGTGTTTGTTCTGTGGAAAATGAATATATGGATACCTGTATTTGAAAATTTCCTCTAGCATTCAAAATACAGTGTTTTTAATTGTCAACTCCTACCTGATGCAAATTGGTTTGACTTCCCTTGACTTTTGCAGAAGAGAAATGCTCATTTACACTACCTAAGGACCCAATGAAATAAAATATTCTTAGGTACACACCTGCGACAGACTGCCTATGCAACTCTCTCTGGACAGAAAAGTGACAGAAATCATGTTTTGTCTCTAGCTTGAAGGCTTTTGGTTCAAAGTTCAAAGCTAAAGTATTATTGGATTACTTGTGCATTTAAGGTCACTTGTGGTAAAAAGGAGGCCAGACAGAAAAAAAAAAAAAAAAAAAAAAAAAAAAAAAAAAAAAAGAGAACAAACCTGACATTAAGATGTAAGGCAAGGTAAATGGATACAAAGAGACTAAAAAGAGAACAGGAAAAAGATGAAATAAAAACTCTAACAAACTCTAACCAACAATAGTCATAGACAAGATACCAACTTCTCAACTTCTCTTTTCTATCCAGGGCTTAGGAGGAAGTAAGTCTTCATTTGATGACATATGAGAGTGTAGCCCTAGATAAATATTAAAAAATTGTTAACATACAAAAACATATATACCATCACTGAGAGCCTCATCCCATGTAAATTATTTTAGCTCTACAAAGTCAAACCATTCACTAAGAAACAGAAGTACCACCACTGAAGTTCCAGTGTGTCACTTTCTCATCATAAAATGGCCATTACTTGGAAAGTGTTTAAGCTGCTAAAGTGCAAAATCTTTTCTTCTATTCCTCACCATCTCACTGGAAATAAGCCTGAGAAGAGTGTGATTGGAGGACACTTTTCAGTCACAATTTATCATGCACACTGATCATCAACAGCAATGGAAAGGAAAATCTCTCTTGTCCTCATGAGATTAAGACTGAAAAATCACATCATTTACTGTTGCAGCCCTCAGGACCTAAACAAAACAAAACAAAACAAAACAAAACAACAACAACAAAAAAAATTCCCATGGATATAGAAAAGAAAGCTTGATTTGCCACAGGGGATTTTCCAGTAAGAAACACATCTACTGGTTTAGCCTCATTTCTAGAGATCTGGTGTCCTATACCCTTTCCTAAGTACGTGTTCTTATCAGATGGAGGACATTGGGTTGCCTGAATCTTTTAGTCCAGCACTGACAATTTTACATTTCAACACTCTAGAATCACAAGAGGGGCAGAACACTGTTCTAATACAATACAGGAGAAAACTTAAAAATATGTTTTAAACATAGCATTCATTGTTTCTCACAGATGCCAGAAATAGGCAATTGCAAAGAAAACCAGTCAGCAGGTTTGCAACAAAGGACAAGAAATATTTTCATGGACTGTCTGTAATGTACCCACAATTTAAATGTTGAAGTGCTTCAGATATACTTCAGCGTAGATAAAGGCTTCAACTCACATTAATTTCCCATTTCTTTCTTATTTCAGTCAGGAGAACAGCTATTCAAGACACAGTTTGTTTTTTTGAACAAACTTGTAGGAGAAGAATCTCTTTTTGTTTTCCTGGTACTAGCAAGGGCAGAGGCCCCATTCTTGGCATACAATCAGTTTCATGTTCTCTCCCTTTTGGTGCATGGTCAAACACCTAGGACATTGACAGATAAAAAACCAAAATTAATAATTATTCTAGAAAAGCTGTCTTAGAAGAATGGAAAGGATCCGTCCCTATGGCAGTTCATTATGAGACATACTACCATTTAGATACTGTAAAAAGATTCACAATTTCATACAAAATAGGAATATAATTTATAAGCACAATCAGAATCCAGAAAAAGAATGCACACTGAATTGCAACATCTTTAGAGTTATGTTTTATGCCAGAAAATAACACACTTTCCATTTAACTGTAATTTCAAATGCAAATACCAGTGTCCTTAGAATGAAGCAGATGTTGGGCTTTATTTCAGTAGAATGAGCAGTTGTTCATCTCTGAATCCTTGTCTTCTGGGGAAATATTTCAATGCCTTAATGAATGAAAGACAGACATTTCTGGGTTTTGCAACATGTTCACAGGCAAACCAATTTTAGCTCCGTCTTTGGAGCAATTATTGAAAAGTTGTAGACTGTTACAGTGATAATTCCATATTAGTGTCATGTTAAGGGAGGGTTTTTGGTTTTTTTTATTGTTCTGGGAGAAAGTTTTGCTACACTTGACTGTAAATTGTTCTGACAGTAAATAGAGGACAGGCAGATGCTTTCACACATAAATTGGAAGTTGCTATGGCAAGGACCTGGAAAATAAAATCCTCTGGGGTAAAAAAACCTACCTTATTAATCCAACTGTAAAAGCAGCTACAACTGGTTGGGTTTCAGGTACCACTGGAGAAAACAATACACAGCTGACAGAAAAATCCTACTTTCCTGCTGATCTGGGCTTTGTTTTCCATTCTTCTGTATCCTGAAGCACAAACATATGTGTATATATCTATATCTAGATATCTAGATACCTAGATAGATACATAGATATATATAGATCTATAGGTATACATATAGATATATAGATATACAGATGTATAGATATATTGTGTGACCCCAACCACAGGGAAAAAACCAAGCAGGACCAGGGCGATGATAGCGACAGGGTTTACATTAATAACAAATGAAAATGTTCAGGAGTTTGCATAGCATAAAGGGCTTGACATCCTGTTCTCTTTGTGATTTTGCAATTTAGCAGGTTTTCCTCCCTAATATACATTATAATTTGTTTGCTAAAAAGTATTCTGTGGTATGGCAGATCCTTTTCACTGTGCCAGCTGACTCTTTAGGGTGAACACTGATGGGTTTTGCCCTAGGAGAGGTCACCAGTACCATCCTGTGATGGACACAGCAGCCAGGGGAGGTGAGTTCCATGCTGGGGATAGCTGTGCCCCCTGGGGTACCTTGGAGCAGCTGGAGCAGGTTGCAGTTTCTGGAATGGAAAAGTCACAGAGACAAGGAGAAACTACTGAAGCACACACTTTTTTTTAGTAAGTACTCAGTAACTTTTAAGGACTTTTCTTGGGGGTTAACAGAGAGAGAGACTCCATGGACACAAAAACACAGGAGGTTCAAAGACCATTTGAGCTGTATACAGGTGGACCAAGACCTCTTAATACACGGCAACAACAGTGCAGGTACAGAGCTCCATTTAGGAGCTAATTCTACTTCACTGAACAGCAATGATTTTGTTGTCTTAGAACTGAAGGTCAGTCTTTGATATTTGATTATAATAAAATTGCTTTCCCTCATCCCTTTTGATCATTTAGAAAATCAATATAGAAAAGAAAGTTTAATTTCCTCTTGCTCAAATTCTCTTCTGAAGTAAACTGGCACAGCATCACTTGAACCAGTGATTCTTTGTCTGTTTGAACTATTGTAGGAATTGGATCAGTGGGTTTTAAGAGATTTCAAGGAAAAGTTAAAATCATAAATAATGATCAAGACATACATAATAGAAAATCAAGCCACCAGATTATGCATAAGGGAAAATATACTGTAAAATTATGTTTCAAAGCATAATATGCCATCCAAAATCCCGTTAGATGAAATGAAAGCACACTTTATTCAACTGTTCTTATATAAATACCAAAATCTGGACAAATGTACAATTAATGATTTTTTTTTAAATAGTGTGTATAATCTATTTTTTTATTATCTTTCAGAATCTAAAGCCAAGTAAACAGTAAAGGATATGAAACAACAAACAATTACTTGTACCTTTTCACTTTGTAATTAAGACTAAATATTTATTCCTGATTACTCAATATGAGAATCGAGATCCTTGGCAGACATTTGGGAATGTCCCTTGCACTTCTGTAAAGTGAAAACAACACTGTCTTGAGGCAGAGGACATAGGCTGAGCCCTACACTCGGAATAAATTTAGTACTAGGCTACATATTCTAGGCTTGAAATCAGAATCACACTGAGGCTTCAAGCATTTGAAGAAATGCATTTCCTTTGCAGGTTTACAGGCGTATTGTGTCTGCATGGCAAGGGCCTACAGGGGTGGCTTCTGCGAGAAGTTGCCAGAAGCTTTTTCCACGTCTAGCAGAGCCAATGCTCTCTGACTCCAGGACGGATTCACCACTGCCCAAAGCTGAACCCAGCAGCAACAGTGGTTGTGCCTCTGGGATGTCATGTTTAAGAAGTGAGAAAAGAAATTTGCAAGTTATCAGCAGTCAGAGAGAGGAGTGAGGATATGTGAGAAAAACAGTCCTGCAGTGCAGAAGGAAGGTGAAGAGGTGCTCCAGGCCCTGGAGTGGAGATTCCCCTGCAGCCCATGGTGAAGGCAATGGTGAGGCAGCTGTTCTCCTACAGCTTATGGAGGACCATGATGGAGCAGAGATCCACCTGCAGCCCATGGAGCAGGCTATGAACCACTGGAAAGCCTCCACTGGACCAGCTTCCTGGCAGGTCCTGTGGCCTGGAAGAGAAAGAAGATCAAGTTGGAACAGGTTTGGTGGCAGGAAATGTCACCTCAAGGGGGATCCTGCTGTGGCAGCCTGTTTCTGAAGGACAGTATCCTTTGAAAGCAATCCACACTGAGGCAGTTTGGGAAAAACTGCTGCTCCTGGAACGCTCACACTGGAGAAATTTGTGGAAGACTGTCTCCCATGGGAGAAAGCTCATGCTGGAGACAAGAGTGTGAGGAGTCCTCCCGCTGAGGAGGAAGGAGCTGCAGAGATGATGTGTCATGAACTGACCACAGATCCTATTATCCCTGCCCCTGCACAGATGGTGACCAGGTAGGAGAGAAAATGGGTAGGAATTAATATGATGAAGAAGGAAGGGGTAGGAGAAAGATTATTTTTAAATTTGGTTTTATTTCCTTACCCTGAATTGATAGTTTAATTTAAATTAATTTCCACACGTCACGTCAGGTTTGCCCATGCTAGTACCCGGTGAGAGACCTCTCCCTGCCTTTGTCTTGAACCACAAGCCTTTTGTTATATTTTCTCTTGCCTGCCCAACTGAGGAGGAGAGTGACAGAATGATTTTACTGGTCACTTAGCATCCAGCCAGGGTCAACCCAACACAACATATTGAACAATGTGCTATTATACCTTTTTGAAATGTATCTTGAAGCTGTACAGTGACAATGAACCTACACCTATCAGGTTTGCATGCCTGGATAAGCTACTGGCACATGTGCTTTCCCTGCCCAGTTTATAAGCCAAAATTTTGATAGTAAACCAGAAGCAGATAGAAAAATTTAATGACCAACTCATGTTATTCACTAATTCATTAATGTTATTCACTTTAAAAAAACCCCAAAAACCTAGGGCAGACCTGGGCATGTGTACAAGAAAACCATTTTAAGAAACTGGTGGACAAAAGTCCTGAACTGAAAATCTACTTTTAAACTCAAATGCACAGTAGCTATTTCAACTGGCCTTGATATACTGACAGAGGAAATTTTTGTATTTTTTTTTTCATTATTTAGGTAAAATATTATCTTTTTCTCCACGCTGTTTTGTACTGGTGTTTTTCATGAGAAATCCTTCAAAATAACCGTATCCTTACTGATCACATAATGTAAATCCATGATTGACAGTCCCCATGGAAAGATAAGATTTCATGGTCAATAAAATATAAATAAAATACATGAGTCTAGAATGCATTTCCATTTCATTACAGCTAGGATAAGCTTGAATGTATAGAGCAAGAACTTTACATTCTTTATTCATGCAATAGTCCAAGTTCAGGCTGGTTAGACATGAGGACTGGAAAGAAGAGTAAAATCAGGGGCCAAAACTTAATTTACCCCTCTGTGTTCTTTTTGTCATCATGGGGGAAAATGATGAATATTATGGTGAGATACTTCCTTGAAAAGATATCATAACCTCATAACCTAAAGGAAAACTCATGCCGGTATTTTCTCTGTATCTGTATTCTTGAAATTATCTCATCATTTCCAAAGGGAATGACTTTGCTGCTCAGGTTGAGAATGTGAATGCTTGTGTCTATATGTGTGGTGGGCACTGGATCAGGGCTACACACTCAGAGCAACCTGATTTTCTTGATTGGGTTGGAGAGCAAACCAGAGGTCTCAGAAGAGAGGAAAATTTAGCATGCTTAAGGCCAGACCTGCATAATGAGACAGGGCTGTGTTTCCTTCTGTTTGGCTTTTTTCTCTTTTTTTTTGTTTTGACACAATACTGTTCAGCACAATGCATGGAAATAATTAAAAAGGAAAAAACCCAGTTCAATAAAAACCTCACAACAACCATCAAAACTGTAGTGGGTTAATGTTACTGGGAAAAAAATTGCCTAATTGCATAATTTAACCAAATAATTTTAGCACTGTGTGTATACTGCAACTCTCTATTACCACATACCTCGCAATTTCTTAAGCCAATACTCAATCTATATAACATTAAAGGGGCACAATCGTGGCCTTAAAAATACTGACTGCCAAGTCATTTCACTGTGCTGTGCTAAAAGTAATTTTAACTGTCACTTCTGGAGACTTAACTGCTTTTTACCCCTGCATTTATTTTCCAGACCCATCCTACTGATGCCAGAATGATCTTTGCTTTTATATTTCCTTCATAGTCCTGTAGATTATTGCTCTATAGAGATAGTATTCCTAGCTATTTCCAGTCCTTCTCCTTACCTTTTCTCTACCCTGATAGGCAAAAAGACAAAACATATTCCAGAGGCTCCAAACCCCAGAGGACCCAAGGTTCCTATCCTGTCTTGGTTCTTCCTCAGAGCCAATGTTGAAACCAACTCTTCAAGACACATTTTCATAAACAAAGTTTAGTTCCTATTTAAATGGGAGCTATAGGAGTGGTGGAACCCAAAGGAGGAATTACTTCATCATTTGTGCTTCTAATTGGGGATTTTTGTCAGTTTTGCTAATTTTCTAAACTTCTAAAGCTGTATTTACCCACGTGGGGGCTGGCATTTTAGGCATTTTCCATATCTGTTCCTGGAGGCCTTCAATAAAGGACAGACTTTATATTACCTCTTATACTAATATTGTCTTGAAAGTGTGTTTTTCTTTCTAGATTTTTAAGGCATCACTACAGCTGACACCTGCATTGTTTCATAAATTCAGTTAAGGCATGTGACTTACCTTTCCTTGGCAGTAAAACCAGTGCCTCCTACCCATGACCTGTAATTGCTTGAGACATAAATACCTGCATTTCCATACAGAGTTGTTCCTGTATTATATAGCATGATAGGTTCTTTAAGGAATCACGTATCAGATCAAGATCTGCTGTACTGATGGCATCAAATACCCTTTTGTTCCAATCCAAATTCTAATTTTATGACTTTCACGCCTTCTAGCACAATAACCCCACTTTCTGCCTTTTGCCTATAAATTTTAATAAGTTTTAGAGATGGACCTGAAGATTTCCCATCTTCTTCGAGGTCTTGTGAAACACTGGGAGTACTTCAGTTCTCATGCTCTTCATAAAATCCCCTAGCCCTCCATTATTCCTCATAATGGTCTATTTTTGTGATCTGACATCATAGTACAAAATCACTTTTTTCCGTGGTGGTGTTAAACTGCGTTTGAATAATATATCCACTCTGAAGACCCATGCAAAATTAACCTCTTTTTCTTCCCCACAGTGGCAATGGTCAGTTTTTTTGGTGGTTTTTGGTTTTTTCCTTTTTTTGTGTCTGGATAGGTGTTACACTGCAGTCTTCATCATCATAATCCTTGGACTTGCAGATATATTCACCCCACATTTATGGATTTCAGTCCTCAGCAGAAACTGCCTCTCAGGCTTCCCAGACCTGTTCCCGTGTTTCTGTTTCTTTTGCTGCAGTAGCCTTCCATCTCAGCCTGCCAGGCTTTCCCAGGCTCAGTGCACTCTGCAGCTGCCTCTGAACACGTCCGCTTTTCTTTCTAGCCAGCTACACATCCCTTTGGTTGCCAAGTTTCACCCTCCCCTTTTTATAATTGCCTCACTCCTCTCTCAGAGTGCAGTCAGCAGTTGTCACACAAAAGGCTACACAAAGCACAATGAGTTTTCTCACAGTGTTCTTAATTCAGAATGCAATTTACCCCCATCATCCTGTACGAGTCCTAACAGGTCCTTGTCCCGGGGACTGAGATTATGATTTTCACAGTTACTTTAGTTTGTCTCAGGGCAGGATCAGCAGGAAGTCAGTGTTGACCCCTTATTCCCTCCTGCCTTGCTCTTCTACTCTCTGCCATTCTGCTAACACACCAAAAGCACCAGCAATGCAGTTATGCACATCTCATTTTTTAAAAAAATTACTGACCCAGAACTCAGCAAGTACTTAAGTTTATGACCCAAACCTTTATTATTCCTAAAGAATTCAATAGATTTCCTATGTTGTTTAGCAGAATTTTGGCACAGAGAAATATCTGCACAGTTCATACAGTTTAACCAGATCAGGATTGAGGTGATTTACTGGTTTATCAACTGCAGTGAAAGAATTTTTTTTTACAAGTTGTCCAGAGAGGTGGTAGATGCTCCATTCTGGAAACAAATAAATATCTACAGCTTTTGAAATACCTTTCTGGGATCAATCACAAAAAGCTCTAATCCCATACACAAACAGGTGCTGACACTGCTGTGGGCACACACCCCACCTGCTCTCCCTGCACCCACTGCAGCTGTGGTGGCAGGTTCCCATCCTCTCTTTGGGGAGGATGGGTTGTCCCATTTTCACCCTCTCTCCCATGGCTGTTGTGAGCTCTCTGGTCCCACGTGTGACCCTGCAGTTCCACACACTCTGGATAGTGAGAAAATCCCCATGGCCCCAGACAACTTGGGGTGGGGGGCGGGGTACCACCTGCTGCTCCTGCTGCCAGCCAGACATGACATTCATAGGGAGATCCCTCCACCAAGGTTCTGCTGCCACCCCCTCCACTACTAATTTTCATTCCTCTTTCTTTATTTCTCTTTAGGCTAACTCCACCTTTGTTTCAAAAGCTCCTTCTATTGCCCTGCAACTACCTCTGTGACATTGACCCCAAATGATCATGAACATGTATGTGTGTTGCAACAGACCTAAATCTTTGCTCTACCATGTGCCTGATATTTCTCTTTCAGGCAAGTATAAAACTGATTTTCTGTCTCTGATGCCAAGAAGCATTAATTATTGGTGCTCATCAGGTTACTCAGGAAAGGAGTTTCCATTCTGTATACCAAAACAATTTTCCATATCATTACCAAGAATTTGTCCCTGACATTTAGCAATCACAGCTCCTAACAGTTCCTGCAAGAGCCACAGGTTAAAGCATTTATGTTTTTTTTCCTTTCTGTTGATGGCAAGGGACCCACTTTTTTAAGGGTCTAGAAAAATTGGACCAAATATTGAATATCCCCCTTGGCTGCAACTCCTAATAAAATTTAAAACCTAAAATGACAGGCAATTTGGCTGGAGGAAAAGCAGAAACAATCAAAGTTGCCAGCTGCCATTCTGACAAGCAACAATTTCTCTATGCCTGGACATTGGTTTTTTTGTCCTGGTCAGAGCAATCATTTTTGTTTTCTCCAATTACTTATGTCTGTTTTTGTTACAATAACATCTGTTTGATTATTATATTTAGGAATCTAACTTGAAATATCAGCCCTGGCAAACTCCATACTTATTCATACATTGTATTGACAAAACCTGAAGAACCAGAATAAAATGTACTTTGAAAAATACTGAGAGCAGTATTTTCCCTTCTTTTTTCTAGAAAATTTCCTGTTTGTTCCCGTGTTAGCAAAATGAGGTACCTGGGTATAAAACATGAGTGCTCTCTCTCTCTCTCTTGGACTTTAATTTGGTATAATATTACTATTTCAAGTAGAGAGAAATGTAGGATAGACATTTTCTTGTTTGCATAGTTTTATTAAACCTTCAGGCAAAGTTATAAGAAAAAACCTAATGCCATTTTGAAAGGTGATAACAAAGTTTCTGATGTCTTTAAAAGCTGCTGTCTCTTGGACTTTTAAATTTCCTAAGGCAGGTATTTTATGTTTTTCACTCCTGACAAGATACACCAATCCAGAACATTATGATTGTGGAAAGGTATTTTCTCTTAATATATGTTTGGTGTCCCACATCTTTTAGGCCCTTTAATTGTCCTTTCTGTGCCTTCTCTTACTATCCTGTGTCCATAGGCTGGAATACTTGAGACAGGGTGCCTTGAGGTTGTATACAGTGGCAAAATGGTGGCCCCTCCCATTTTTTTCCTTATGCTGTCCTAGAGATGTCCACAATTTTTCTGGCCTGTTTTTGCACAATATGCTGAGGCAAATCCAGGAGTCTGAGCTGTAACTGCCAGTAGTGAGTTCAGCTGCAGGTAAATAGAGTTTAGATTATTTTCCCTTTGCCTTATGCTTGGCTACACTGAAGGTCATCTGATACTTTCCTGACAGACTCAAGCTTTACTGAAGAGGGATTTCCTGCAGCCCTTTAGAAGGAATTTGATTGTTTGAGAGACCCCTTCATCCTCTCAGATTTTGAGATTTCATTGTTGGTTGATTTTCCAGGGCAATGATGGTGTTTCAGCAATGGTGATTCAATAAATCCCCTGCCAGCACTGATTCCTAAGGAATCCCATTGCTCATCCTTCATCTCTGTGAAGATGATCTTTAAGACCTACAGTTTGCTTCCTACCTATTAATAAAGTTCAGTCTATAAAACATTTTTTATTCCAGTCTCATGGAAATGTTTTTCCTTAATAACTCTTAATAAAAAATATGTTCCAAAGGTTTTTGAGAAGACAAATATACTAAGTCCATCAGGTCCCCTTTTGTCTCTGTGCTCATTGATGTCTATCAGGACACTGCCTGTGTGTGAGGGCAGCTAAATTGCTGGGGGAGAGAAGAAGAAGGGAAGAACCCAGGGCCCTGACAGCATCCTCCTGGAACACTTGCAGGTAAGCCAGGCAGCATTTCTTTCTACAGAAGACTTGCAGACTCTTTCCTATTATACCATGCTTATCTATGATCTGGATCCTACAACCAGGATTGGAAATCAGGCCCATGTCTAAATGGATATAATGGTAATTCTTGACTTTCAAAATGCCCACAAAATAAAATTTTATTTTGGATTCAGCCTGCTCTAGTGTCCTTTTATCACTATGACAAGCAATACATATTTTCCCTAAATATAGGAAAAAGACAATCCCCTTGGACACCTTCTAGAGACAGTATGACATGTCTAGGAGACAGTTTCTCAAGCTGTGCTTGAAGTTTGGTCTTTTTTCCTCCCTGCTCCTTGCTAATTCTACCTATTTTGATCAGAGCTTGCCAGAAGTGCATCTTTTATCTGATCATTTTAGGATTATCTTTCTTAAGTATATATATGTTTTAAATATTGTGGAGAGAAAGGTTTTCAGTTGCACTCAGTCTGAAGTCACTTTTTACTGAGTTTTGTCATTCACCTCAATTTATAGCAAAGGTTTATGACTCATGATGAGGTGAAATAACTAATTTCTGCTACCCAGAGTCTCAAATGCCGGGTAATGAATCCAGATTAAAAATCAAAGACTGGTTTGTTTTGAAATGGACATTGAAGATCAACCTACCCCTCTGCAATGGGTAGGGACACCTTTCACCAGACTAGGTTGCTCAAAGCCCCATCCAACCTGGCCTTTGTTTGTTTTTCTCATGGTGATGCTTTGAAAAAAGGAGTTTACAAATTCTGAACATGGACACTCCTGATGTATGACGTGCTACCTCCACCTCTGAAAGGTCTGTTTGCTGTGCATCTCATCCACAAACTGCTCCCAGCACCATGAAAGCATCATGCTTACAGCTTTGTCATATTGTGTTGCTGTATGTTATTAAATCTCTCTGGATAAAGACTCATTTGAATCTAGAAGCTTGTTTTCCATTCTTCCCCAGATATATCTCTGACTATATCACAAAACCTGTAAGTGAGGGTGGTGGCTCAGATATAAAACCAACTTATTAGAAATTTGTGAGAATCAGCTGAAAGCAATGAAAATATGTGTAACAGCTTAGTAACTAAGCAGGACATGCTTTCTGGAACGGATTCCTATGCCGCCAGCTGTTAAACAACTTCTGTGATTCTCTGAACTCTACCACGACCCTGTACCTCACTGGGTTGTTGCATTTCTTTAAATAACCTCATACCAAATTATATATTATGGCAGAAAAATTCCATTTGTCTCTCCCTTTCTTATACTGGTGGGATCTTTTTAAAGGCTGGAGTGGCAGACACGTCAGATAACTGTCATTTGTTACCTCTAAATGCTTCTGTCATGGTTCCAATAGTAAAGCCCAGTGTGTCCTGTTAGTATCTGTTTTGTAGCTGTGCATCCTTGCACACTGAACACTGGGTTCCTTACTCATAACTGTTCCATCAGGCCACAATCCATTTAGTGTGTTTGCAGAAACACTTTTTGTTTCTGTTTTCCCATATTGAGGATTCTGATCTGGTTAGAACATACCACAGTATGTTTGCTTGCATGGAAAAATGAGATGGGTTTTAACCAATAATTTTACTTTATCCCTTTTGGACAATCAAAGTCTACACAAAACATCTGTCTTGCCACTTTTTCCTCATTTTAATTTCCAACTTTGTTGACACATTCACAAAATCTTTAATTTCCAAGCACATTCATAGTTCATTTTCACTTACAAAGATCTGTTTATATATATCTTAAAGAAAATCTCATTGCAAAACACCTGAGGCAACTAAAGCAGTGTAGTGACACATCCTAGTAACTCACACATTCATTCTTCTTCTGCAATAAAGCTGATTGGCAGGGGGGTTCAATTGCTCTACTGAATCTCAGGGACAAAGTATGAGAAGATACAAAACTACAAAGAGAATGGAGCAAAATCTGTTTTGGTGGGGAAAAGCAACCAGTTGCAGCTAGCATCAAGTACCACAGACATCCACAGGCACAAATGTGCATGCCATAGAATTTGGGGCTATTTTGTTTATTTTTCTTTCTGGACTAAAATGCTATTATCCATTCCTAGTTCAGTGTCTGTTTTATTGATTGTATTCTTTCTGGGCAGGCATTTTATAGGTTTCAAATAGCAAAGGCAAAGTATTGGCCTCAAGAAAATCTTTTCCTGAACCAAAGAAATCTATTATTCTGACTTTTGAGAACACTGAGTGAACCAAAGGAAGCAACAATAAAAGACTATAGTGACAGAAAGTCTCATGAAAAAAAGATTTTTTTCCTAGATGGAACTATATAATGGTTTGCCTAGTCCTAATTTAACCAGAAACAAAGTAATTATGAGTGAAACACATGCAAAGATTAGACAGTAGAGGGATGTTTAAATTGTTGTAACTTGTAACTTCCTAATGTGCACATGAAGTGGGGTTTTCTGTGACCCTGAGCAATTTCACATATTTCCTAGGCTAGATTATATTTCCATATAATTGAAATAAAAATTAATGTAGTGAACTGCTTTAACTACACTTCTCCTACCACTTCAAATTTGATGTATCATTTTACCTCTGGAAATCTGGCAGCGAGTCACAAGTGTCTTTAAAAATATCTGGAGTTTAAGAAAGGATTTTTTCAAATAAGCATTCATTTCATAATGCACTGTCAGTCATGGGGAAAAGAATATCCCAGTCTGCTCTCATACATTAAACCACCTCACAGGCCATATTACTTCTACCTTGACTGGAATTTACACAACTTGCTGACAACAGCCCCATTCATGGGATTGTGTTCTTGTGTGGACCTGAAAATACCTTAAAATTTATCCAGCAAAACAGATCTAAAGAAATCCACCCAAACAACAACAACAAAAAAAGACTTTCCTTCAAGTCCAACTGCAACTTAAAAGGACATTAACACACATTTTGTAGAAGTCTCTCTTGGAAGGCATGTGGTGGATATTACAGTGATGCACAGTGATTTTTTCCTTGAAAACGTACCAGAAGAACAGGAATAATTTGTGAAGGGGGCAAAGGGCAGACTAAAAATCAAAACTGACCATGAGAGGTAAATTTGCTCATAAGCTGTGTATAAACATAGTGTATCAACAAGCCCTCAACTTCTGATGCACAATTAGTCTCCTCTGCAGCTCATGGAAATCAATGTGGATCTTTCCATTAGCTAAGAGTGAGCTGGATCACACTCCGCGTGCTTTTATCTGTACCATACGTCTGCTGAGAATAAATCCAATAGAAAGTTGAGCTTTAGCATGCATACCAGCCACCACATTTTTAAACACATGTGTATACTTGCACATAGATTATTTAGCAGATGTAGCCTTGTCAGTTTTCACAGTGAGAACTCTCAGGGCTGTGAGAGACAATTAATGACTGCAGTGGAACAGAAGCCAAGACCCCTTAAATAGAAGCCCTGGAGGTGGTTGCATGGGAGGTTTTTAGGTAACTGCAAGAAAACTAGTAAATTCTTAGAAATGGGACCTTGTTGTTTTCTGCCTTCCTTCTTGGAAAGCTTCTGCCTCTGTCTTCCTGGTTCTGAATTAAGAGGAGATTTGTTGGTTTGCAGTCATCCATCATCATTCAAATTTCCCACTCAAACCCTCCAGCTTCCTGACTTATTTTCTTCCCCAAAAGTGAAGCACAGAAATAACCTCCTCTTGCTTTATAGCCTATGCCATTTTGTTATTGTTTCATCAAATTTCTCAGGGCTAGAATTCAGGTGAAGATAAAGATATATTTTTTAATATCTCTGGAATATGTGAAGAATACTAAAGTGCGTTTTTTGTAATTGCTGATCTTTGCCCCAAGGAAGCAGGAATTTGGAGTCAAGGTGTTTATTTTTCTTCTTCAGGAGCTAATGGGTTAACCTGTGCCCTAGGATAAAGTATTCACTTCTGAGATAGGGTGTAACTAGTAACTGCAGCGTGCAGATGACCAGCTATTCAGAAAAATTCTAATTTGGCTTGATTTGATTCTTTCTTAGTGTTTTTAGGAAAGACTTAAAAAGCAGTCTCTATGCATCTCTCATGTATGAGACATTTCTGACTAAAGGCAGGAACATTTCTAGAAGCAGAAATAGCTAGGAGCTTTGATCTCTTTTGAAACCACAGAAGGTAGTTTATCTCAAGTTGCACAAACATGGATAATCTTCCCAGCTTTCAATATATTCTAGCTGAGATTCTTCTTAGGTCTTTAATGGATGTCAGTAAGTATTTAATAGCTAACAACTTAGTCCCCAAGTAACACAGGAAGAAGATCAAGTAGCTCTGTAGTGGTCATGCAGTTTGCGATGGTGTAGCACGGTAAGAATGACTTAAGCTGTGAGCCTCAGTTATGGAACAGAGCTACCAGCAGCTCTGCCATGCTGCCTTGCACTTGTATGTAGGAAGAGAAAAAGAAGAAAATGTTTCATTGGATGTCAACACTTCTAAATACCTATCAAGCTCTTGTCTATCTTCAAGACTGCTGCCTTTACAAACCAGTTTCATTACTTTTTAAACTGTTTCTTCCAAATGGAGTAGCAAACGGGATGTTACTCCACAGTCATCTATTGCAATAAGATCACTTGTAGGGACAAGAACATGTATCCTGAATAAGGCTAGCAAAAATTGGCCAGTGAGGTGTTACACCTTCTGTGTATAACTTTGCAGGTTCGTCTTTGAGCACTTTGACCTTGCTGCTTCAGAAGTCTGGTCCAATGACACAGATTCAAGTGTCATTGCAATTACCTGTACAGGTCTGTACAATCACTATGAAGAAGAATAAGGAAATTATTCTCATACTAGACTAATACATTATTCACTGTATTTGTGTCTTTGTTGCTCACCACTGTTGCATCTAAATCCTTTAATGCATTTGTCCTCACAAACCCTTTGTATTATTTATATTTCACTTCTAGTGAACCACCAGGAAAATAAATGTACTGAAAAATTAAAGTGTCACATCCTGAAAAATCCTCATGGAAAGCACACTGTGGGACAGAAGATCACAGAGAACATGAGAACCCTTCCCTTGATAAGCTGGCATAAGGCCAGGCAGGGTTCCAGCCCCTAAACACGGTGATAGTTTTCCTGTTACTCTTCCTTGCCAGCAGACTTTAAAAAAGAGAGGGCAGGCAGCAGGCATTGGCTCTGTTTTTTCCTTTCTTCATGGGTCTTGCCAGGCAGCAAGGCATAAATACCATGTGTGGGGCTCTCCAGACCCAGACAACTCTGTGTGGGACAAAGCTGGGAAGGGTTAAGGCAGAAGGGCATTCAAATACTCCCAAAGGCATTCAAATGCTGCACAGCAGTGGAGCTCAACTCCTCTGCCCAGGGTGCTGGGCATTCAAACTGCTACAGCTGTTGTTATTGGCAAAATAAAAGATTTTAGAAGGAAAGGAAATTATGGCCTTTGGAAATCAGTGGGTTTAAGCACCTCACAAAGAAGCCTGTCCTGACTGACTAGAAGCACAGATATGTAATATATAATTTTTGAAGTTTGAAATAAAGACATACCACTCAGTAAGGGGTCAGGGACACTGGCAGCTTACAGATTGGTGTCTTTGAACAACTCCAGGACTGCAAACAGCAGAAGCAATTCTGGAAAGCAAATTCTTATCTCCATAACAACACAAATGAAAACTTTGCATGTTCAGGCAAGCCCTCATGAAAATAATCTAGCAGTGAACTCCATAGGATATTGTATAATAAAAACCAATTTCCTATATAACTTCTGCTTTTTAGAACTGCTCATCTGTTTGTGTGACATTTCCTACTGCTTCCAAGAGCACTGAGGGTGCAATCTTCTTATGCTCCTTCTCCACTCTTTCTTCAGCAGTTCTAACTCAAACAACCTAGTTCCAAACAACTTCTGAGAATGAAGGACTGTGCAAAAGAAGAAACCTCTTGGAAAAATCATTTCACTACATGTGAATTAACAAAAAAGTGTGTGAGTTCTTGCTGCCTAACTCTGTAAAGAACCTCACTATCACAAATGATTCTCTCTGATGACTGAAAAGAAGAAAAACCCTTGAACAATCAAGACTACCCTCTGCTTTTGCTGCAAGACTCCTGTCAGCTGTTTAGTGAACAGTATTTGGATGCGTTTTTTATTTCTTCTTTCTCAGTGATCCCTTGTGATTTTCTGTTGATGACATATTCTCCTTTAAATATATCTCTAAATTATGTTCCACGTAATTTCTCTGTCTAAACACCCAGATAGGTGTGTTTCCCTTTCTTCAAATAACTGGGAAGGAAAATACACAACATCCTGAGACAAACTCTCATGCTTTTTCAATGTATCTCTGCCTTCCTGCTCCACGCACTCAATCTAAAATAGTCCAGCTAAAAATCAAAATTATTTCTTCTAGTCCTCCTTAGGCAGATGATGCGGGTTTCTTATTAAAATCTGCCACATGGCTACCAAATTTATTAGTACTCTGACTTTTGATTCTTTTAGTTCTGAATATCACATGCCTGACTTTCACAAGGCTACATCCATGTGAAATAACCCACAGAAAATGTGGTCTAATTTTGGAGAAGTTCCACACTGGGCTTATGTAGTAATTAGAAGTGACTGATCATTACTTGATAAGCATACTAGATTGCTATTGCAACATTTGATAAATAAAATCTGAGTATCTGGTTGAATAATGAAAGAAATTTTAACTAGCACGTCTGAGGAGCAATTGAATTTGTTCTCCAAATGCATTATTAGAAGCAATTTTTCTGTCAGTGTTAGAGGTGATATTGGGCAAAGTACAGGACAAAATGTTGTTCGTTGTTAAGGCATAGTTTGGTATATTTGCTGTTTAGCAAATTTGTCATTCTGCTGTATATTTGAAAAGTTCTGTGAACACAGCCTGAGGCTGCCAAACTTTGTTCTTTTGGAGCTGATCATTTTTCATCCAGCCTGAAGATGGTTTTATAATTCCAAAAAATGCCAAGACTATTACAGTTTCAAAAAGGTTACTTGCACACCAGCTGCAGCAATACCGTGTGTTTTGCTTGTTTCTGAAAACACTTTCAGTATCAGGTAAGAAAACAAAAAAAACAACCATGAATGTTTTGTGTTCATCCTAGTGTAAAATGTCAGAACTAAAGTCCAGAAGTGCAAGGTGTTCCCCTAACACATTCTGACATTAAAAAATTTTGATTTTATGAATACATGCCCTATAGTTTATAGATTTTTTTTTCCTGTTTCTTTATTTCCTTGTTCTTATTTTTTCTCTTATTTAGCATTCATTCATGGGAAGTCGATTGTATTTCTAGTCAATTTTGATAGCAGTTTTCATCAGAGAATTTGATTCTTGGAAGTTCTGGCATTTATCTGGTGGTTGCTTGAAGAACACCATGTCAGACACCTTGAAGACCAGGGATTGAACATCCTCTCTCAATCCTGACAGCATATTCCTGATTTAGTTGCTGGGAAAGCCAACTCTGGGCTTCTCAGCTGACAATGACATTCTGCTGCTCAAGAACCTGACAATCATAAGATGTACGACATGCTGACTTCAAAGAAGGAACATGGAAAAGCATTGCACAGAATCATGTCATTTTGACCACATTTGGGGGGGCAGGGAATTGGAGAATAAAGGAACACTCAATAGGATAGCCCTACCAGTTACCACTGACCTAATTATTCCTTCCATAACATTTTGGAAATGATAGCCATAGCTTCACTGAACATCCTAGACTTCAATATATTTAGGTAGTGGGAGAACAGATTACTTTCTTCCTACAGTTTCCTGTTCCCTATATCAAGAACCAGTGCTGTTCAGTGTTGAGGCTGAAACACCTGATTTGCAAGTAATGTCTTCCTTTTGTGATGCTACTCTGCCTCTGACAGTTACTAACCAGCATGGATAGTTTTGATCTTCTTCACTGAATCTATAAACCTCTCCTACATACCATCTTATTCCTGGCAGCCTTTGTTCCTTGATATATTATATCAGCGTAGTTGAGTATCTCTGTTGCATCAAGACTCAGCTTGTACTAGAAAACCTAAAAGAATGCTCTTTGAAAACATAATCAAAGTGATTAACTGTGTACAAGTCACAGAAGAAGACACAAACACTGAAAATCAGTGCTCAGCAGATAACATACTTCATCTTCTCTCCAACAAATTATTTAACATGGTTGTCTGAGTATTCACCAGCTTGAGTCAGCTCCTGCAAATTCCCTCTTCCAAGTTTCATCTCCTTCATATTAAAACAGTAGATGATACTGGACAGAGGATTTCTCTGCAAGGCCTGAGGCTTTTCACAAGGCAGAGGTATCACTGATCTCCAAAGGACTTTTGGACTGTTATAGGAAGGATCCTTTAGATGTCAAGGAATCCATGTATCATTGTTTCCAGCACTCCCAGTCTCCCCTTCTTCATTTTGCTGAATTACCCATTTAC